>JAJOZX010002810.1:0-595307 GCA_023014485.1 Bathynomus jamesi
CTCTCGCAAAGCGATCCCATAAATATAGCTTCCCCTCACCATCTATCTGCAAAGCAGACAGGATCCAGCTTTGGGACGTGGACTAGGGTTTAAGCAAACCTAGATCCCTACACTCAGAACCTCTATATAAGTAAAAGACTCGTTGCATTCACGTCGTTTGAATAAATCAAGAAAAAGGGGTAACTATTTGTATTTTTATAGCCAAAAAAACCAAAACTTAAACCTCAACCGGGACATTGAGCGTCCACTTTTCAAGGCACGAAACACGTCCGTTTAGTATAACACAAACTCAGAATGGTTCCCTGAAAACAATATATTGTGTTTTAACATATATTGTTCTCAGGGAACCATTCTGAGTTTGTGTATACTAAACGGACGTGTTTCGTGCCTTGAAAAGTGGACGCTCAATGTCCCGGCTGAGGTTTAAGTTTTGGTTTTTTTGCTAAAAATACAATGTTACCCCCTTTTTCTTTGATTTATTCAACACGACGTGAATGCAACGATCTTTTACTATTATAGAGGTTCTGAGTGTAGGGATCTAGGTTTGCTTTAAACCCTAGATCCACGTCCCAAAGCTGGATCCTGTCTGCTTTGCAGATAGCTGGTGAGGGAAGCTATATTTATGGGATCGCTTTGCGAGAGACCCGTTGCCCACGTCGGGCTAAAATCATGAAAAGGAAAAAAAACTATGGTATTTGTCATTTATCATTACTTTATTCGGACTAATAGGGATTTAATTTTCCCAGAAGAGTTCCTTGTGCCATGCACGGTCCTGTGTTTAACATATATTGTTCTCTCAGGGAACCATTCTGATTTGTGTGTATATATGTATGTATGTATATATATGTATGTATATATATATATATATGTATATGTATGTATATACTATGTATATATGTATATATATATATGTAATATATAATATGTATGTATATATATATGTATGTATTATATTAGTGGGACGATTGTCATATTTTCATACAATCGCTGTTGCGATTGCGATTGTCAGAATTTGAAAATCGCGCGATTGCGATTGCGATGTTTTAGCTTTAGCCTCACATAACGCTCATTTATGCTTTAAATATACCTAAACGCGTTACCTACCCATAGGGTTAGCTTGATTTTTTAACATTCCAATTTTACATAGAGCAAATAAAGAGGTGTACTTATTGTTATTATTAAACCAATTTTTTTCTGGTTTTCACTAATTCGCAACCCGTTTTTCATTTCTGTTTTTGACTTATTATTATTTTTTATTATTCCGTTTTTGTTGTTAGCTAACTTTCCTTTAAGTACGCATGAAAGAGCAGCTTTCATAGCAACTTTTGTAGAGATTTAAATCTTTTGTTCACAATCGCACAATCGCACTCATTAATGCGATTGCAATTGCGATTGCGAAAAATGTGCGATTGTATTGCGATTGCGATGCATCGTCCCATCACTAATGTATATATGTATGTATGTATATATATTATATATATATATATATATGTATGTATATTATATTATCTATGTATGTATATATATGTAATGTATATATATATGTATGTATATATATATGTATGTATATATATATATGTATGTATATATATGTGTGTATGTATGTATATATTATGTATGTATGTATGTATATTATATGTATGTATATATATATATATATATGTATGTATATATATATGTATGTATATATATGTGTATGTATATAATGTGTGTATGTATAGTATATATGTATATATATATGTGTGTATATATATATATGTATGTATATATATGTGTATGTATATATGTATGTATATACTGTATATATATGTGTATGTATATATGTGTATGTATATATATATAATATATATATATATATATATATATATACAGAGAGAGGAGAGATTTGTTCATTCTTTTCCTTTTTTTAAATAAATAAAGGAATGGATATATATATATATATAGGGTGGTACAAAACAGTAGTAATAATAATTAACTCTTTCTCGCCGAATTGGAAAGCTTTTCACCCGACCTTAGACCTACAGTTTAACGTGGATTCAGAAATACATCTCGTTAGGGAATGATTGCTCACTATTTCATCGAGATAATTAAAGCTCATATACAGGACCTGCATTGTCTATAAGATCTGTGGCGCGTGCAGCCTTCAGAAGATGTGAACAGCTGTTCTGTGGATCAGTTCAAGAAATACATCTCGTCAGGGAATCGTTGCTCACTCTTCCACATTTCAACATAACAGGATCATTTGATTATTGAACCGGGTTTAAAATAACAGGATCATTTGATCCGGGGGTAGGATGGCCGCAAAACATGCTAATGCACGATTTTTCTCTTTAGTAATAATAATAACAAATAGCTCTTCTCCGAATTGTAACAACGGTTAAGGTTTTCACTCCGCCTTAGACCCACAGTTTAACGTGGAATCCGAATGCTCTTTTCTTTTTTAAAAATATAATTAAAGGAATGGATATATTTATAATTTCTTTATTATAAAATGTGGAACATGCAGTCTTCAGAAGATGTGAACATCTGCTCTGTGGATCAGTTCAAGAAATACATCTTTGTCAGGGAGTCGTTGCTCATAATAATTTCAACATAACAGGAACATTTGATTATTGAACCGGATTTAAAATAACAGGATCATTTGATCCGGGGGTAGTATGGCTGAAAAACATGCTAATGCACGATTTTTCTCTTTAGTAATAATAATAATAATAACTAGCTCTTCCCCGAATTGTAACAACAGTTAAGGTTTTCACTCCGTCTTAGACCTACAGTTTAACGTGGATTCAGAAATACATCTCGTCAGGGAATGATTGCTCACTATTTCACATTTCATCGAGATAATGCTCATATACAGGACCTGCATTGTCTATAAGATCTGTGGCGCGTGGAGCATGCAGTCTTCGGAAGATGTGAACATCTGTTCTGTGGATCAGTTCAAGAAATACATCTCGTCAGGGAGTCGTTGCTCACTCTTCCACATCATAATTTCAAAATAACAGGAACATTTGATTTTTGAACGGATTTAAAATAACAGGATCATTTGATTATTGATCCGGGTGTAGTATGTCTGCAAAACATGGTAATGCACGGTTTTTTCTATGTAGTAATAATAATAATAATAATTAACTCTTTCTCGCCGATTTGTTCCCCTCATTAGACCTACAGTTTAACGTGGATTCAGAAATACATCTCGTCAGGGAATGATTGCTCACTATTTCACATTTCATCGAGATAAGGCTCATATACAGGACCTGCATTGTCTGTAAGATCTGTGGCGCGTGGAACATGGTCTTCAGATGTGAACATCTGCTCTGTGGATCACTTCAGGAAAATGGATACCCCGAACCTTGCCACACACACACAATAAATATATTATATATATATATATATAAAAATATAGGGTGATATGCACAAAAGACAAATTTTTCTATGTAGTAATAATAATAACTCCCAAATTTCCCAAAATTGCTGTGGAAGTGCAATGAAAAAGAACAGCTTCAGAGTTCATTCACACCATGCGTACATTTATCTCGTGTACGCAGTGTACACCTTCCTCATTGTGCCTGACAACACAGAAGCTCTTTCCAAAATTGCTGTGAAAGTGTAATGAAAAAGAACAGCTTCAGAGTTCATTCACACCATGCGTACATTTATCTCGTGTACGCAGTGTACACCTTACACTTTGTGTCCGATACACTTTTTCTTCTACGCTAGAGAATAGACATCTGAAATCCACGGCTTGCACCGCTCAACTGAGTACGCAGGCGTAGATATATCCCCAGGTATTAGCAGGAGTCACTTTTTTTATGCGTACATGGCTTGTTCAGGTTGAGTTGTCAGATACCACTTTTTATTTTAATTGTTCAGGTATACA
This sequence comes from Bathynomus jamesi, assembly GCA_023014485.1. Lineage (NCBI taxonomy): Eukaryota > Metazoa > Arthropoda > Malacostraca > Isopoda > Cirolanidae > Bathynomus > Bathynomus jamesi. The sequence continues at coordinate 3,878 of JAJOZX010002810.1, forward strand.
TTATTATGGAGAGTTGTCAGATACCACTTTTTATTTTAATTGTTCAGGTATACATTATTATGGAGAGTTGTCAGATACCACTTTTTATTTTAATTGTTCAGGTATACATTATTATGGAGAGTTGCCAGATACCATTTTAACTGTTCAGCTATACATTATTAGGTAGCCAGATTGTACCATTTATTTAATTCTTAAAAGTTGGCTTACAATTCCGCTAGTAGGTTTAGAAGGCGTGTAACATGATATTGTTTACAACCAAAAGAATTAAGTAAACAACATTCATCATTCTGTTTATTATAAATATATAGAAAATAAATATACATTTTGAATGATCAATTAAAAATAATAATAGTTTAAGAAATATGAACGAGGAATATGCATATAATCAAAAAATATATCCGTCAATATAACAGTACAGTGTGTATATATATATATATATATATATACGGGAAAACTCAGAATGGTTCCCTGAGTTTTTTTGATACACACAGACCGTGCATGGAACAAGGAACTTTTGTGGGATAATTAAATCCACTATAGTCCGAATAAATAATGGTAAATGACAAATACCATAGTTTTTCTTTTTCATGATGCAAGCCCGACGTGGGCAACGGGTCTCTCGCAAAGAGGTCCCATAAATAGCTTCCCTCACCAGCTATCTGCAAAGCAGACAGGATCCAGCTTTGAGACCCTAGATCCATGTCCAAAGCTGGATCCTGTCTGCTTTGCAGATAGCTGGTGAGGGAAGCTATATTTATGGGACCTCTTTGCGAGAGACCCGTTGCCCACGTCGGGCTTGCATTATGAAAAAGAAAAACTATGGTGTTTGTCATTTACCATTACTTATTCGGACTATAGTGGTCTTAATTATCCCAGAAGTCCCTTGTCCATGCACGGTCTGTGTGTATCATATATATATATATATATATACAATTATGGAGATATATAGAAAATAAATATACACTGGAATGATCAAAACTAAGAAATAATATAACCATCAACATAGCAGAAATATATACACACAACTAAATAAATAAATACATACATACACTTTATCTTCTACCGCGCAAAATAAGAAATCGTATAGCCATCAATATATCAGAAATACACACACACACACACACGAGAAAGTGAAACTCTAATTGATACATGATTTATTTAATAAACGAAATATTCAAGCTATATATATATTTACAAACACGTGTAATAAATAAGCTAACAATAGACACATCAATGATTATACTCAAGACATATATATTTAAAAACATGTGTAATAAATAAGTTAAATGAAATTGTTAACACAAGAAATAACAGAAATTCAATTGTTAACTTATTTATCACACGTTTGTAAATATATATATTATATACACCTTGAACATAATCTTTGATGTCTCTATTGTTAACTTATTTATTACACGTGTTTGTAAATATATATATATAGCTTGAATATTTCGTTTATTAAATAAATCATGTATCAATTAGCGTTTCACTTTCTCGTGTGTGTGTGTGCACAGGTGAAAGAACAGCAACGTGATTCATGCTACTACCTGGAAATTCCCTGCGTGGAGCTTGATAATGACGTCAGAACGACATTGTATAAAGGCAGGCGAAACTTTCACTTTAACTCATTACAAGATTGGAAATAGAGGATGGAGTCGTGTTAGTTAGCTCTCTGTGCCTTGACCAATTCCTAAGTGGTGAACATGATATCTGACGTTCCAAACGGGTTTGAAGCACACAAGTTGATAAATATATCGCTCGGTAAAATTGCATCCAGACGTTCCGGAAGAGCTGGTGCATCTTTGCATAAATCATTATTAGTTGCCACTGTGTTACATAAAGCCCGTTTTGTTTACTTAGAAGCAGCACATAATTACCTCCACACAATACTTTCCCCGCCACAAGGGCAACCTGAGGAGATTGTCCCCGACCCACCTCAAGCGCCCGCACCATTACCTGAAGTGTCCGTTACCCCTCTCGAACGTGGTGTCAATAATATCAACCAAGATGATTATTCACCCATTGAATGCATTAGTGAAGAGTGTAAATCTAGATTAGAAGACAACGATTGTGAAGTGGACTCGAGCAGTGAATATGGTTACAACGAAACCTTGCACCATACCAGAAAAAGGCGGAGAGTTTCTGATCAGGAAACAAAGGCTGCAGTTTACTCAATTTTACCAAAACGAATCAAAGATAATTTAGAACATGAACAATGCTCAGGCTGTTATTTTAGCGACTAAAATTTTGTTTTGATGTGGATTCGATCTTACCTCTTGTCGGTGTTCTGAGCAGACAGGCAAACGACGAGATTTTGCAGCATGGAAGATGACTACATAACTTCTCTCGTGGTCAACTTGGAATCCTTGAATTTCTATAAAATCAGTCCAGACGGTCTTCGTCTCGAATCTATTTTAAAACCGGTATTAATTCGTGAACATAGGCTAAAAGTATTTAATAGAATGCTTTCTTTAAAGTATTAGGTTACTGTTGTTTGTGATCACCAAATCTATGCATTTGTTTTTTCTTGTATTTTCTGTTATTTCTTGTGTTAACATCATTTCAATTGTTAACTTATTTATCACGTGTTTTTAAATATATGTCTCGAATATAATCATTGATGTCTATTGTTAACTCGTACACTTCGGTTGAAAATGTAAATGTCGTCTTCATGGACAATCTTAAGTATTTTTATCACTATATTAATTTATATCATGATGAGGCTCGTAGTGAGGTTGTGGCTAGTGTCCTGCGTGAGTTTTTAGCAGACTTTAGAGACGAGTATCGTCTGTCAAATAAAAAGGTAAAATATGGTTATATGTTTCTCTCAAATAGTGCACCGGAGTGTGAAGACGTTTAGTTTGTGGAAATGGTGAGTGGTAAAACAATAAAACCGTTATAAAATGTGCCTAGTTCATAAAATTTACCCTGACGGGAACTGCCTGGTAATGCATTCAGGGAGTGTTAAAACATTAAAACCGAGATTTATATAACGAGCAGTTGTCGTAACGATTTAGAAGATTATTTCAATTGCCGCTATGTTGAGTGAAGATGAGTTCATGATTGAAAAGCTCGGGTCGGTAGAAATAAACCCTCGATTGGAAAGGCGTGTTTATAAACTTGTGTTTAATAATGTGGCTAACGATGAACTCTTTGTGCTTGCTTTTGATTGTATTCTAGACGTATTTAAAGATAACTTACCAACCGGTTGTAAAGTGGGAACAAAAATAGTACTGAACATATGAAAGCCCTTCATATCGAGTACAGGTTTCCGTATACTTTAAGCGGTGAAATATTATTAAACCGCGTGTACTGCGTAATGTAGAGCAATAATGATGTAATTGTAGACTCGGTTAAGTGCGAGTTCAGTATTTTGAAAGAGTGAAATGTATTTATATGTTTAACATATTTGTGTGTGTGTGTGTATTTCTGATATATTGATGGCTATACGATTTCTTATTTTGCGCGGTAGAAGATAGTGTATGTATTTATTTATTTAGTTGTGTGTATATATTTCTGCTATGTTGATGGTTATATTATTTCTTAGTTTTGATCATTCCAGTGTATATTTATTTTCTATATATATCCATAATTGTGTGTATATGTGTATGTATATATTATTATATATATGTGTATGTATATATATATATGTGTATGTATATATATATATATATATATATATATATATATATATATTCTTCTGTACTGTTATATTGACGGATATATTTTTTGATTATATGCATATTCCTCGTTCATATTTCTTAAACTATTATTTTTAATTGATCATTCAAAATGTATATTTATTTTCTATATATTTATAATAAACAGAATGATGTAATGTTGTTTACTTATTCTTTTCGCTGTAAACAATATATCATGTCACGCCTTCTAAACCTACTAGCGGAATTGTAAGCCAACTTTTAAGAATTAATTAAATAAATGGTACAATCTGGCTACCTAATAATGTATACCTGAACAGTTAAAATGGTATCTGGCAACTCTCCATAATAATGTATACCTGAACAATTAAAATAAAAAGTGGTATCTGACAACTCTCCATAATAATGTATACCTGAACAAATAAAATAAAAGTGGTATCTGACAACTCAACCTGAACAAGCCATTTACGCATAAAAAAAGTGACTCCTGCTAATACCTGGGGATATCTCTACGCCTGCGTACTCAGTTGAGCGGTGCAAGCCGTGGATTTCAGATGTGTATTCTCTAGCGTAGAAGAAAAATAGTGTATCGGACACAAAGTGTAAGGTGTACACTGCGTACACGAGATAAGTGTACGCATGGTGTGAATGAACTCTGAAGCTATTCTTTTTCATTACACTTTCACAGCAATTTTGGAAAATTCGGGGAGGAAGGAGTTAATTATTATTATTACTACATAGAAAAATTTGTCTTGTGCATATCATATATATATATATATATATATATATATATATATATATATTGTGTGTGTGGCAAGGTTCGGGGTATCCATTTTCTTGAACTGATCCACAGAGCAGATGTTCACATCTGAAGACTGCATGTTCCACGCGCCACAGATCTTATAGACAATGCAGGTCCTGTATATGAGCCTTACTTATCTCGATGAAATGTGAAATAGTCAGCAATCATTCCCTGACGAGATGTATTTCTGAAACCACGTTAAACTGTAGGTCTAATGAGGGGAACAAATCGGCGAGAAAGAGTTAATTATTATTATTATTACTACATAGAAAAAATCGTGCATTACCATGTTTTGAAGACATACTACCCCCGGATCAATAATCAAATGATCCTGTTATTTTAAATCCGTTCAATAATCAAATGTTTCTGTTATGTTGAAATTATGATGTGGAAGAGTGAGCAACGACTCCCTGACGAGATGTATTTCTTGAACTGATCCACAGAACAGATGTTCAAATCTTCTGAAGGCTGCATGCTCCACGCGCCACAGATCTTATAGAGTTATAGACAATGCAGGTCCTGTATATGAGCTTTAATTATCTCGATGAAATGTGAAATGGTGAGCAATCATTCCCTGACGAGATGTATTTCTGAATCCACGTTAAACTGTAGGTCTAAAACGGAGTGAAAACCTTAACCGTTGTTACAATTCGGGGAAGAGCTAGTTATTATTATTACTAAAGAGAGAAATCGTGCATTAGCATGTTTTGCAGCCATACTACCCCCGGATCAAATGATCGTTATTTTAAATCCGGTTCAATAATCAAATGTTCCTGTTATGTTGAAATTATTATGAGCAACGACTCCCTGACGAGATGTATTTCTTGAACTGATCCACAGAGCAGATGTTCACATCTTCTGAAGACTGCATGTTCCACATTTTATAATAAAGAAATTATAAATATATCCATTCCTTTAATTATATTTTTAAAAAAGAAAAGAGCATTCGGTTTCCACGTTAAACTGTGGGTCTAAGGTGGAGTGAAAACCTTGCCCGTTGTTACAATTCGGGGAAGAGCTATTTGTTGTTGTTATTACTAAAGAGAAAAATCGTGCATTAGCATGTTTTGCAGCCATACTACCCCCCGGATCAAATGATCCTGTTATTTTAAACCCGGTTCAATAATCAAATGATCCTGTTATGTGGAAGAGTGAGCAACGATTCCCTGACGAGATGTATTTCTTGAACTGATCCACAGAACAACTGTTCACATCTTCTGAAGGCTGCACGCGCCACAGATCTTAGACAATGCAGGTCCTGTATATGAGCTTTAATTATCTCGATGAAATAGTGAGCAATCATTCCCTGACGAGATGTATTTCTGAATCCACGTTAAACTGTAGGTCTAAGGTCGGGTGAAAAGCTTTCCAATTCGGCGAGAAAGAGTTAATTATTATTACTACTGTAATTTGTACCACCCTATATATATATATCCATTCCTTTATTTTAGAAAAGGAAAAGAATGAACAAAACTTTCTATATATATATATTATATACACACACACACACACACACGCACACACACACACACACACACACACACACACGAGATAGGTGTACGCCTGGTGTGAATGAATTCAAAATGATTCTATAGTTTCATTGGTACGTCTTTATTTCCCACTAACTGTGTACACGAGATAAGTGTACGTATGGTGTAAATGAACTCTGAAGCTGTTCTTTTTGCAGACGTTTATACAGAAAACACGTAATTACATTCAATTGTTAGTACTTTCAGGTTTGCCCACCTCATGCACCTTATTTCTTTTGCTGATTATTATTTAATATAATTGTGTGTATATCTTTCAATAACAGAGATGTTATCTAAGAATATGACACCATACAAATTACGCGTAAATAAAAATATAAAACATTTTCTTCGCTTCGAGAATGCATTTCATTGTAGAAGTAATAACAATAACAATATTAATATTTGGAGTCAAGCGAGATTTTACTCGAGTAGACTGGAACAAAGGTCAACTCGCGGTCATTTCGTGCCCCAAATTCCTCCCAAAAAGGCATCAGGGTAAACGATTCGAATTGACCCAGATTCTCGGTAACCCTTTCCTCGTGTGTGTATGTGTGTGTGTGTAGATTTGAGAATATGCTAATGGAACGAATTCTTTTAATTGTTTAGTGATTTTTTAATGTTTTAATTCACTTTAAGGTGAAAATCCATTTATATATATATAAGGAATGACAAAATTAAATAGACACAGATAATATGATTTCTATATATATATATATATATATATATATATATATAATATATATATATATATATATATATATAAGGTAAGGAGAAAGTTAATTTGTGTATATTTCGTCTGAACTAATATTTTGACGATTGTACGTTCGCGAAGGGTGAGAAGTTTGGGGGGAATGAGGGAGGAGGGGGGACGACCGTGTGTTTTGAATTGTCGTTTATTTCAACTTTCTTCGTAAGGTTTCTTTTCCTTTCCCACTGTTATTCGTGACTTAATTGTGATATTTATAATAAAAATAAGAATTAAGTAATAAAGTGATTTATTGTGTAAAGAGCGTGTATTTAAATTATTTATTTAATAAGCAGAATTTCTTTTAATTGTTGGAATTAAGAAGATTCATCTGTATTGATTAACTACCATCATATAAATATATTGTGGTATTTAAATGGATGATTAATATATGGTTTAATTTAATAAATATGCTATCTGGCAAATCAGTCTTCTAGGTTGATTAGAATTAATAAAATACATAGCACCAACTGGCAACTCAGCCTTCTATTGGAATTAAATACATGGCGCTATCTGGCAACTCAGCCACATGGCGGATTAGAGGTCTATAAAAGAGCGAGAGGCTGACGACGGAGTCATACAAGCTCGGCTCTCAGCCGAGCAAGGATCTCTGGTCCTTTCTCTTTCTGGCCCTTTGGGTGGTGAGAAAACCCCTTCCCTCCTATAGAGGCCTCTTAGGTTAGGTATACCCCTTTGGGGGGAATAGCTTGGGGGATAACTCCGCCTCCAAGTTGCATGCCCTTGCAATCCCATTTTGGGGTTGGCAACAAAGGCCGATACACTCTCTCTCTCTCTCCCCCCCTTCAGGTGTACCCCTCCCCCCTTGGCTCCTTCTAAGCCAACAGGCTGATTAGGAGCCTATAAGACAACGCCTACTCGGCTGAAGTCTTAATATGCACTTGGCTCCTGCCAGGTGAACACCTCTCCTCCTTTCTCTTGGGGGATAACGCCGCCTCCAAGTTTCATGACCCCTTGTTGCACCTGCAGCATCCCCCCACCCTCCTTTGTTTTTATTTTTTTGCAACCCCCCACCCCCCCTTTGCAACATTGAGTTGTTGCATAACCCCCACCCCATTTGCAACACCTCACCCCCTTTGCAACATTGCAGCGTTTCGTAATAATTTGCAACATTCCTGCACTCTGCCCTTTTTCGGCTATACTACTGCATCAGTGTAGCTAATGCTTTTACGTATGTAAGTGATGAGTCCACCCCCGTTACTCCCAGTACGATCTTGACGGATCGCCGTGAAGTCAGGGATGGTGGGTGTTTTGCGTGTGCGTTTTAGTTTTGTTTCTTGTATAAGTGCTATGTGAATGTTTTGTTTGTGTACGAATTCCCTAAGCTGCATGATTTTGTTTGTGAGGCCATCTACGTTGTACTGTAATATGTTAATATTATACTTCTGTATGTGTCTCATGGTGCTATTGTGTGTGTTTGTGTATGGTGACATGTGTAAGTTGTAGTGGGGCCTGGATTAGCCTTAATGTCGCCAGAGAGTAAGAGTAGTTCGGGGAGCACGCAATTGCTCCCTGTAATTGAAAAAATAGCGCGCTGAGAATAGGTCCGGCCCCGGGAGCCGATCGGCACTCTGACCGTGCCACGCAACAGGCCGTCGACTGCCAGTCTGGCCAAACGTAGACAGCCCGCTGCACGGAGATTTGAGGAAGTTTGGCCACCAGCGCGTTGATGTTTTGGTTCGACGTCGCCTCTTCTTCGCGTTGACGTGTCCCGCGCTGGAGGATGCAGCCACTGTTAGAAGCTTCCTCGTCAGCTGCAAAAATTCAGTGAACAGGTAATACTGCATTTTATTTTATGATACAAAAAACACAGAAAATCCAGTCTCAACGCTCAGCCTATTCTTCAAAGGTAAATAGAAAGGATTCAGTCTCTGCTTTCGAGCCTTAATTTCTGTAAATTGATCAATGACCTCATCAAAATTCACCTTTGCATATTCATGTTCAATTGAAAGTAAAGGCAGATTTGTCAATCTTGTCTGACTTATGGTCGAGCGAAAGAAATTTTTTATAAATTTCAATTTGGAAAAACTTTTCACACGAAGCGATAGAGAGAGAGAGTCAAAAAGAATCTTAAACACAGTGACAAGCTTGGCAAAGATTCACAAAAATCCCATTTCACAACAAACTCCAGAAACTGCAATGCTGTCCATTTCTTTGCCTCTTCAACGCTGATTTTGGCAGCTTCCAAATGCCTCCGAAGTCGTCCAATTTCCACACTGATATCTTCGTCAGAGAATTCATCGAAAATCTGAGTCAAATTTGGAATATACTTCCGAAGTTCTTCTGTTGCAATAACCAAAGTGTTTGGCTGAATAACAGCGAAAATTGACAGAATTTGATCCATTGCCTTAGAACGAATCTCCAATTCTTGATGAAGGCGATCAAGACATTCAAACATAGCCATTTTTACTTCCTCTGGCAATGTGAGACCAGCATCCATTCTTTGCCATCTCTCCTGGCATCCTTTTTCGGAGCTTTACTCTCCCTCTTCTCTCCATAGAAATGTCCATTTCCTCACACTTTGTAGTTGCATAATGAATGGCCTTCTCCACAATTTCATTGCGCTGATCTTCAAGAAACAGTTTTAGAGCTTGGAGCTTCACAATGCACTTTTCAAGGCTGATTCCAACTGTTTGCAAATACTTTTGTGAGATTAATTTCTTCCAGGACTTCACACCAGAAAGAAAGGTAACTCAAAAGAAAGAAATCACATACAGCAGACAGCAAAATCTGAGCTGATCCTCTTGTGTCCACATTTTCTTTGGGATCGCACAGTACTTCAAGGGTTGAGGTCAGCTTTTCAAAATTTGCCTTCACTGGTTTCACAGCGTCATAATGAGCACTCCATCTTGTCTGGGAAAGTCTTTTGACTGTTATGCCTACATTCTCCATCAGCACTTCCCATCGATGAGTTGAGACTGAAAAGAAGGAATAGACTCTTCAAGGTTCCATAAAAAGTCACACAGGAAGAAACGCTTCCAAATGAGTGCACTCCGCCAAGGTTCAGAAAATGATTTGCACAAACAAAGCCTTGCGATTAATCTCTCTGATCTTTGACTGAACACCACCATGAATCCCAGCATAGTTGCAGCGTTGTCATATCCTTGACCACGGCACAGGTTTATGTCCAGTCCATCTCTCTCCAGATGTCTCAGGATATCCCCTGTGAGCTCAGCAGCAGTCTTTCCGGCAATAGGGAAGAAGCCCAAGAATGATTCCTTTACTTCAACTTTGTCACATTCAATATGGACGTATCTGATCAGTGTGGGACACATCAGGAGTGCTGTCAAAAAGAATCCCAAAATACTTTGCTTTCTTGATATCAGCCACTATTTTCTCTTTGACGTAATTCCCCAAAAGACAAATGAACTCATTCTGAATCTTTGGAGATAAATACGAAGCCACTCTCCTCCCAGATGGAATAGAATGCTTAATCCTTACAAAATGTTCTTTTAAAACTGGATCATAATTTGACAGCAACTCTACCAATTCCATGAAGTTTCCTTTGTCTGCGGATGACGTCTCTTCTTTGTGACCACGAAAAGAAAGATTCTGGTGACCCAGAAACAAGGTTACGTCCAAGAGGCGATGTAAAATATCCCTCCATTTCTTTCTCTCCTTGTCCATTGTTGCTTGATGAACTTGATAAATGGTTTTTTGAAGCTTCAACATTTCTCCCAAGGTCTTCCATTTCTCCAGGCATGAGAGATGCTGCTCAGAAGCCTCATGGTCAGACACTTTTGGGTTTAGCTTCCACTATGCTTGAAACCCAGTGACAAAGCTGGATGTTCCAATTCCTTTGTCATCAAGAGCAAACAGTCTGCAGCAAAAACAAAACAAAAAAACTTTCTTTTGATGGAGAGTAAACCATCCGTGTTCTCAAAACTTTCTCGTCATTTGGCAGAGCCTTACAGAACCATGCAGTGGTCAGCTGTCGACTCTTCCCTTTGGATTTCTCTCCTTGTCTTTGAACTGCACTGAAAGGTCCATCCCTATTTTGGAAGGGTTCACTTCCCCTCTTAATAAGATCAACTCTCAAGTCATTTGGAACCGGGAGTGGCCAAGCAGCGACATCAGAATAAATTGAAAATCTATCCATCTCCTCTTCTTCATCAGAGTCTTCCTCCTGTTGGTGTGGACTTCTGCTGGCGTCTCCTTCCTCTTCATCAGTTTCACTGCTTTTAGAAGATTAATTGCCATCCTCCAATCCTTGCTCTTTCTCATTTGAATCCTCTTGTGAAGATGCTTCTTGTATTTGCCCTTCAGATTCACCAGGCTGAATATCTTCAGGACTTTCTCCTATTGCACTTGATGTTGAAGGCGTCACATACTTCAAAATTGATCCGGACATTGCCTGAGCCACCTCTTCTCTTGCCTTCTTCATTTTTCTTTATTGAAATCCACTGGGTCGATTTCGCTTCATAGTGGATGTTTTCTGCAAAATTTTAAAATCAAAAGGTATAAAGCATGAACATGCATAACAAGCATGAACTATTGACTTTAAATACATTAACTGACCAAATTGCCTGTTATTATTATTATTATTATTTTTTTTTTAGGAGCTGGGGGTTAAGTGCAAACACGACTCCTAAAAAAGCAGAAAACTATGAGCATTACTCACAAATAACTAGACCACTGGCGAAATTAAAATTAACAGTATATCCAGCAAATAAAGAAGTAAAAAAAATCACATCACGACGATGCATTTACCGGGTATTATAACATCACGACGACGATGCATTTACCGGGTATTATAACATCACGACGACGATGCATTTACCGGGTATTATAACATCACGACGACGATGCATTTACCGGGTATTATAACATCACGACGACGATGCATTTACCGGGTATTATAACATCACGACGACGATGCATTTACCGGGTATTATAACATCACGACGACGATGCATTTACCGGGTATTATAACATCACGACGACGATGCATTTACCGGGTATTATAACATCACGACGACGATGCATTTACCGGGTATTATAACATCACGACGACGATGCATTTACCGGGTATTATAACATCACGACGACGATGCATTTACCGGGTATTATAACATCACGACGACGATGCATTTACCGGGTATTATAACATCACGACGACGATGCATTTACCGGGTATTATAACATCACGACGACGATGCATTTACCGGGTATATAACATCACGACGACGATGCATTTACCGGGTATTATGACACGACGACGATGCATTTACCGGGCATTGTGTAACACACGACGACGATGCATTTACCGGGCATTGTGTGACACGACGACGATGCATTTACCGGGCATTGTGTGACACGACGACGATGCATTTACCGGGCATTGTGTGACACGACGACGATGCATTTACCGGGCATTGTGTGACACGACGACGATGCATTTACCGGGCATTGTGTGACACGACGACGATGCATTTACCGGGCATTGTGTGACACGACGACGATGCATTTACCGGGCATTGTGTGACACGACGACGATGCATTTACCGGGCATTGTGTGACACGACGACGATGCATTTACCGGGCATTGTGTGACACGACGACGATGCATTTACCGGGCATTGTGTGACACGACGACGATGCATTTACCGGGCATTGTGTGACACGACGACGATGCATTTACCGGGCATTGTGTGACACGACGACGATGCATTTACCGGGCATTGTGTGACACGACGACGATGCATTTACCGGGCATTGTGTGACACGACGACGATGCATTTACCGGGCATTGTGTGACACGACGACGATGCATTTACCGGGCATTGTGTGACACGACGACGATGCATTTACCGGGCATTGTGTGACACGACGACGATGCATTTACCGGGCATTGTGTGACACGACGACGATGCATTTACCGGGCATTGTGTGACACGACGACGATGCATTTACCGGGCATTGTGTGACACGACGATGCATTACCGGGCATTGTGTGACACGACGACGCAATTACCGGGCATTGTGTGACACGACGACGCAATTACCGGGCATTGTCGAAATTACTTGACACTGGTATAAGTACCATGATATTGTTATAAACACCAGCACTTTATGCTTTATAAATATTTAATGAAACATCTCATATATGTGGAGTCAGTGTCAAGTGAACAAGACTTGGAATGTCAGTTGCAGCCAGCTGGCTGTGCTCAACAACTGATGACTAAAACGTCAACAAACGTTCGCCTTTCAATGTAATTTTTATCAAATATTTAATTTTTCGTTTGTAAATTTTGTATTGCCAATAAAATGGAAATTTATTTTATAGTGGAAATTAACATTAAGATGTAATAGTTTGAACATTTTAAATTTTTTTTCTTAGTTTGGCTAATTTTTCATTTGGTTTGAAAACTTGTACTGGAATTTCAACTCTCCCGATGGCACCCCCCTCCTGGCTGTGACCCGGGGCGGACCGCCCCCTCGCACCCTCCCCCCCCCCATAGTACGCCACTGGTCTGTGTTCAGTGGCGGATTAAGGTGCGCGGGGCCTAGGCCGGTTGGAGTGCGGGGCCCCAAACTACGCAAAGCTAGCTTAATTAACTGAAATGAAGATTTACACCCCCTCCCCCAGTGGTGACCTTACGGGGCCCTCAAATCAATGGGCGAGCGAAGCGTTAAAATAAATTTACTTTTTAAACAATATTCAATTTATTGATAATTAATTAGCCAAATGACCATTTCATAGTTGAACATTACACATTGTTTTTTTTGAAGCTTAACATAAAAAATAACTATAATAATACACCATTAACAAAAAATAACTATAATAATACACCATTAACTAAAGAGAATACCACTTGACTGACATGCAAATGATGCAATGAGTGGGTTTTCTTTATTGCAGGCAATTTGTACGGTACACTTAACTATTTCTCAGTCAAAAAGATTTTTTTCTAGCCTTCTTACTTGCAAACTGTTTGATGACATCAGTAAAATCAAGCACCCTTAATTTCTCATGCTCAATGCTCAACAGGTGAGCGAAGACAAACGGTCCTGCCCCATGGTGTTTTTAGATAATTCTTGACTAGTTTCATCTTGGAGAAATGAATCGCTCCCCAGTGCAGTTTGTGACAAACATGCAGAGAATAGAGTCGTAATACAACTCAACATTAGCAAATGTTTCTACCATGTCATGTCTGTGAATTATCTCATACATTCTAGTTCAGGACTTTTTGCAGCCTTTGCACCACTGATGAAGGAGCACTTTCAGGTGAATCTCTTGGAATGGATTTCATAATGTGCAAACTGCAAAAGCTCCGACTTCAATCCAGCCTCCAAGTCCTTAGGATATGAAGACACAAGCTTTTTCAGCAGATGCTTTAAGCTCAGTGTTCGTTTTGTTTGAGATTTCTGATAAAAACCCAAATTTCTCTCGAAGGTCGCTGTAAGCAGCAATGCGTTGTTGTAGGGCAGCACAGAGCTTGTCAATGATGGGCAAGAATGCAGTCACTCTAAAACTTGTCTCTCCCTGTCAGCATAACATCCTCCGCGGAGTCTAGTTCATCGTGGTGACGCTTGCGCTTCCTAATACGCTGCGTGTCGGCGTAGTATGCATCATTACTCGTCACATCACAGGGATCACACTTAGCCATAGCTTTTGCTTCAAAGTCATCGAACTGGGATCTCAGTCTTTAGCAAATTGTAAAAGGACTCTAGCAGTGTGACAGCTGTGTTGAGGGAGAGCCCAGATTTTAGCAGCTGGATACTGCTACTCTGAAACCTTTCCAATACTGTATCCCAAACTTCAAGAAGAATCACTGTTTCAAGTTTTTCAAACCTTTGAGAAGACCACTTGCTTCAGCTCTTGTTTCAGCTGGCTGATTCTGATCTGAGAATAACTCTTCCAGAACAATGATGTTTTCTTTGTGTGCTCTACTGAGAGCAGCTACAGCATCTGCTCGTGCTGACCAACGAGTGTCTGAAAGTATTTTATCAACTTTCAACTTCTTATCTTTATTAGTCTCTAGTACCTCACGGTGTCTCCTCCAACGATAAGTAGATGCAACAGAAAGGAGTACATATTTTGTACCAGAGCAAACAATGACACTGCAGCAGGACAGCTTTCTGCAGCACACTTAGCCACCAAGTTAGGAATGAGCCATACATGGTATGTACTCAGCTTCACTACACTCATTCTTGATTATCTGTTGGGTCCCCAGATATTTACCAGACATGTTGCTGGCATTGTCATAGGACTGTCCTCGGCAGTCGATAACTGGAATGTTCTTCTCTCTAAAAATCAAGAACAGTTGTAGCAATATCTCTGCCAGTGTGGCTTAGCATGGAATAAACTGCAAAACCTTTCAACTGGACCTGTAGTAGCAGTACATAGCGGATTGTAAAAGTAAGTTGATCCATGTGTGAAATATCAGGTGTGGAGTCAACAGAAATTGAGAAGTACTTTGCTGTTTTTACTTCATCTGTTATTGAGGACATAACCTTTTCTGCCATTATTCCAATGACTCCTCAGAAATGACATGGGACAAGTAGGAAGTATGACCACACCTTTGTTGCGTGTTTCTTGATATGTGCTGCCAAGAAACTGTCGTATGTGCTCAGCAGCTCTAGAATCCCAAGATAGTTTCCATTGGTACTGATCCAGTTACTTCATCTTTACCTCGAATGGCTAGCCCGCGTTCGCAAAGTAGCTTTAAAACATCTACACACCACCACAATACTGCTTGCCAGTACTCGCATTCACTTTCATATTGTTGTACTAGATTAGAGTCAATACGGGCACCCGCAGTCTTTCGATATATCATTTCGACCATACTTTTCCTGTGCTGATCTGACCTACTGTGAGATTCTATGACATACTAGCGTTCTTCCAACATTGAAGCAGTGTGAATGAGCTTTCCACCTTTGACATAAGCTTGCAAGCAAACAATACACTTTTACAGTTGTTTTTAGAGTAACAGAGCCATTTAAGATTAATTTCTTGGCCAGATAATGAATGAGTTCGAGTGAATAAGTCTTTGTACAATGACGGGTTCTGTTTAGCTCTTTCACAGCTGACTCTTTGAAGTCACCATCACAGTGTCGACATTCTGCGCTTCCCTTTTTCAACCAATATCACACACATTTCAGTAATTATTTAGGCCATAATCCAAGATCCGTTTCAAATCCTTGTTCAGTACCGGTATTCATAACTTTCACTTCTCTTGTGTCTCCTCACTGTCACTGTGTTCAGGTTCAATTGCGCTAACTACACTAGGTTCAGTACTAGTTGTGGCTTCTCCAGTTGTTTCAGGCGTAAATTGGGTCTCTACTGATTCAGATTCAGTTTTGACCGGATTCAGTTTGAGTTTGTGATTTTGCAGATTCAGATACTGTTGGATATGTCAACATTGAGTTATTTTTGGTAGTTTTTTACTCTTTGGTTTACGTCGCCTTTTCTTGTCGTTTAACAGAGCCAGCTTTATACTTCCTCCCTTGATCAACTTGTTGATTTCTCCATTGTGCCTCAGTGCCAGCCTCACGCCTTATCCTGAAACATAAAAAACAAACTATTTACACTTGACCCTCGGTTTAGTATTAATTAATACAGTTTAATTAATTAATTAAATAGACACTAAACCAGTGGTTCTTAACCAGGGGGGCGCGCCCCCTAGAAACAGGAATTTCTCTAATTGTATTTTGTTATTCTCTAACGAGAGCATGGCTAATATTGAGAAGTTATTGAGAGTTATTTTGATTGAGGGGGCGTGAGGAAGGACCAATTCTAGAGGGGGCATGGTAGTAAAAAGGTTAAGAACCACTGCACTAAACAGTTGTTCGGGTGAAAAAGTCGCTTTATGGGAAAAAGTCTCCAGCCCCCACCAGTGCGACTTTTCCTAAATATGTATAAATGTATTTATATGAAATCTAAGCTAAACCTGACCTAACCTGCCTAAGACTTTCATATAAAAAAGTTAATTACATTAATTTAACATTTTTCAACTTATTTATGTTGTTATAAAGCTGACTAAAACTCCCCCATCCCCATTTATTGACTGGGCGACTTTTTCGAGATACGAACTTTACCATTACTTACCACTAAACACACTCACATGTGCACTCCACAGCGGCCTGAATAGAACTAAACTCCCGCCAGCAAAGAGAGTGATACCATAATTATCACTAATCATTAATCAATTGTATTATTTATAGTGGAATCCAACATTATAATTATATGTGACGGCGCGGGGCCCTCACAGGCGCGGGGCCGTAGGCCATGGCCTACTCGGCCCCCCCCCCTAAATCCGCCACTGTCTGTGTTCTGTATTTTGCATACTGGATTATCTGCGTCATATCTGATTTCATCAAACTTCCTTTTTGCGATGGTCTGTCACTCACATCATCTAAGATGTTAGTTGAGCAAGAAGGTACTAGTGTAGGCTGACCATATTTCCTTGAGACAAAAACGGGACATTGGGATGGCAAAAAAGGGACGGGGGTTATGTAATATTCTGTATTCATGAAAAAGTAAGTACATAAACATATTGAGCTTACAATTATTCTTCAGTGACAGAACCCATACAGAACCCATAAAAAAAAACGGTACTGTCCCGTTCAAAACGGTACGTATGGTCAGCCTCTACTGGTGGTACTTCCCTGAAAAGAATAACCAATAATATAAATAATGATAAGGTGACATTGTGAGACCCCCAGTAGGGAGGAGTTGAGTTGAATATATTATTCTACAATTTGACTGATTTTCCAAGCATAAAATAAATCATTGTCTGATCCGACTTACCGACTGGTATTGAAGAAAGTCCCGATCTTTGCTTGTACCTTCTTCATTTTTCTGTAGACCTCGACGTTCACTCAGATTCACTTTAGCATATAAAATATTATAATACAAAAGATAGACTTATTCAAAGTGAAATTAGAGCTGCACTGCAAAACACCTGTTATATACAAAGATGGCGCTTGAAAACATTTGAGAAATTAAAGTGTACGGCGCATGCGCGAAGTATAAATATCAAGGATATGAAAGTGTGTATTTTGTGGTTCAAGCTCTAGTCAAATTGAAAGGTGGAAACATTGACCATGATTTGTTTCGGATATGTACTCCAGGTCGTGCCCAAAAGTTATTGTTATGCTCACTTGTTCCAAGACGATGTTTTTACCAGAGTAGCGATGTTGAACGAATACAAAGATGTATTCGCTGCAGATGTATTCTATCATAATAATTGTATAAAGAAGCATTTTGCAGCCTATGATCGCAGAATAGAAACGATTTTGGAAAAAGACAGCAAGAAAATGAAGTTATGGGTTCTACTGACATGGTTCAAGAAGCGTTTAATGATGGTCTCAAAAATAGACTTCACAAGCTGTGGATACAGTGTCACCTACTTGAGACAAGAGATCAGTAAAAGCTGAACCAGGATGAATCTATCAGTAACTATTTGGTTAAGAGCCTGCTTATAGACAAATTTAAGGACACCATTTATTTTACATATCCTAGCAACAAACGAAAATCCCAGATGGTTTATTCTGTCCAGATTGAGAGTGCAAGAATTGTTGAAACTTTGCGGAAATCATCTGTCGAAAACGTTGCTAAGGACCTAAGGAAAGAGTTAAAAACTTAGTTTTGGTTTACGCTCTAGCTATTGTGATCCAAACGATCTTGATCTAGCCTTAAAACGCTTCCAAAATGAACGTCCTCCAATATGGATCGAATTTCTTCAGCATTTGTTTTCCACCCGGAATGTATCAGATAGCAACAATCAGTTGATGCTGAAGTGTGACACTATCTTCCAGATGTTGTTTTACATCCTTCATAATGGTTTGGAGCCCACCCCTTTGCATGTCGGATTTGCTCAAACTATACATAACCTGTCAGTCTAAAGATCTTATTGAAATTGCAAACAAACGGAGCATTTGTGTAGGATATCAAGAAGTTCGCAAAATAAATTTTGCACTAGCAAAACGTACAATATCTTTATGGTTCACATAGAGTTCGTTCCTCCAGTATTTGATCAAAACCATCCAATTCAAGCAGCAATGGATAATTTTGACACCTTGGAAAATACCTTGTCTGGAATTGGTTCGACACACGATACGGTGCTAGTTTTATTCCAAAATGCTCCATTAAGCTCTGCACCAACACAACAGCATAGTATAAGATCAGTGAGCTCCAGAGTCAACCCTCCGGCTTGGCAATTACAAAGCGTTCTTCCTTGCCAAGAAATGATCTCGATTGGACCAAGACATGAACGAGGTACAATAAGTCAAGATTTCCAAGTCTCTGAATACAAGGCAAACAATCATTTACTAGAGACTGTTAATCTCGACCATTTCCTGTGGTTTGTGATGCGATACAAACATAGAACAACCACAATACAGGGCTCTTCAACTAACTCAAATACTGATAATGATGACTTTGTTACAAGCTTTGTTGCTGTCAAAAGCCCTTTTGTAGGAGATAGCTTGAAGCCTACAACTGTTGCGTTCACTCCCATACTGCCATACAAAGTGCGAAAAATGCTCTGTATGAATTGGTCCACAATTAACCCACCCTTTATATCTCCAGTCTAACTATAGAGTAGATCAAGTCTAGCCTAGAGGGGTCAGCCTAGAGATTCCGGAAATGGTCCAGAGCGGGCAGATAAATTGAGGTCCACAGTAGGATTCCTCACAAGATTAGGTTAGGGCAATCTACCTTCACCTTTGTTAAGCTATGAGTTGATGCTGGGTCTTAGGCCACAATGTAGGCCTAACTTGTCTGACCTAGCTTAATTTAATGTGATTAACTTACTGGTGTAAAAACTCAATTAGTCACTTACTTTTAGTTATTGGAGTCTCTCCCTTCTCCGGTTGTGTAATTGTCGAGAGCGTACTTGCTGGTACGTCCTCTCGCCCCGTTCTTCGTTTTCGTTCTCCCTTTGTTCTCCTCTTCGCGGGGCTTCTTGCACCAGCGTTGTCTTGGTTTTTTTTCCTCGGTTGGTTGAGCGGTAATGTATCTATTACCGAGCACGCTCCTCCCACACAGTATATAAATACTAGTGTGGAGAATAACTCTGGTGAGCAACCAATTGGTTTCATCCACCCAGTTATTGACATAAAAGGAATTTAATAATTGTTAGATTAACTACCTACCTACTCAGTGAACCATTTTCGTTACCTCCCAACTACCCACTCATCAGTTTTCCATATACTGGGGGCCCCGGGAGATAAAAATTTTGGTGTCATTGTCACCAATTTTTGTGTCTGAGTGTAGACTAGCTAACTATTTAACTGTAAATGCCTGTTAATCTGATTAACAGTGCCTATCCTCACCTTCTCATGGAGAAGGTGTAGCATTTAATTAGAAAAGAAAATATACATCCATAGGATGAAACTGTCTATGTCTTTACCATAAGAAAAGAAAAAATGAAAGTTAGAAGATAAAATTACAATTCCCCAGCATCTATTTTTTGTTGTAAAAATAGTCGCGCCTTTAATGCTGTTTGTCACTGAGGTCTTGTGTCTGTCAATGTTGTAGTAGGATGCGTTACCACTCCTACTGTCAAAGGAATAGTTACTGGAAGTTCAGTGTCTCCAGTTGTTACTGTCAGTGGAGAAGGTTCTCCAAAGTCCATTGTTTTGGGTCCAGACTCTAAAGGGTACAAAAGAGAAATGTCTCTTGTTGTGTCACCCGTTGAAGTCCTTAATTTGACCACTCTTGTTACCCCGTCTGCCCCTGGTCTGAGTTCTGAAACTCTAGCCAGAGGCCAGTATTGTCTTGGAGTACTGTCATGTATGAGAACAAGGTCCCCTACCTTAATTGTGTCAGACCAATCCTTCTTAGTCATTTGTTTATGTCTCTCCCTTAGACCCATCAAGTACTCAGTTTTCCACTGTTTAATGAAATGAGCTTTAACTCTAGTTAAATGTTGTAACTTAGTCCGGAGCTCATCATGTCGTTGAGTCCAGTTTGGGTCTTCTGAAGAGTCTATATTGTAGTCCGGCAGGAGACTAACTTGTTCTCCCCGAATCAAATGATTTGGAGTTAATGGTTCTGGGTCATTAATGTTGTCACTCACATAAGTGAGTGGTCTATTGTTAATGATGTTCTCAATCTCAGCCAGGAGAGTGAGTAACCCAAATAAGTGTATCTGTTTTTTGCCAATTGCTTTCTTCAAGCAATTCTTTACTGTTTGTATATTCCTCTCCCAGATAGAACCAAGGAGAGGCAACCGGAATATACTTCCACTTTATGTTTGAATTTTGTATATATAATTGTGTGATTTCATTGCTTAACAAGTCGTGGATGACTTGTTCACCAGCTTTGAAATATGTAGCATTGTCAGTCCAAACTGTCTTTGGTACTGAATGTCGTGCACAGAATCTCTTAAAGACAGCAACAAAAGATTCTGCTGTAAGGTCCTCCACAACATCCAAATAAACAGCTCGTGAGGCAGCACATGTAAACAGTACAATATACATTTTTTGTTCAGTGTCACCCACCCTACAGTCAATGCTCCTGTATAGTCAATGCCTACAGTCTCAAAGGGTCTGTTGAGAGTAACTCTCTCCTCTGGCAAAGCAGGAGGATTTGGTTTCCTATAGGGCCTAGCATGAATACGCCTACATGTGACACACTCACTCAGGACTGTTTTAACAGTGATCCTTCCCTTGGGTATCCAATAAGTTTTTCTTAATGTAGTTAGTGTCTGTGGTACCCCCATATGATATACATCATTGTGTGTTTTTCTGATGATTAATGTTGTCAAATAGCTAAATCTAGGTAAAAGGATTGGATTTTTGCTTTTGTATGACAGTTTTGATTTGTCTAATCTCCCTTTACACCTTAGAAGGCCTTCCTCATCTCTGAACAAGTTTAGATCCACAACTACTGATGGTACAGGTTCTTTTGTTTGTTTCCCATTAGTTAAGAATTCTAACTCTTTATTGTACTCTTTTTGTTGTGCTTGGCCTATCCAGTATTTGGTTGCAACTTCTGTATAATTATGATTATTTTTATTTAGCTGTTTGTTAATTGTAGCTAAACAGTTGTGAGCAAACCTCAAACAGTAGGCTGTCACCCTGACAAGTTTGTTGAAATCAGAATACTGTTCATAATTAGTGATTGGTTCAACCTTTTCATTTGAAAAGATTAAATTTAATGTCAAGTTAACTTGTTCCACAGGCCATTGGTCTGTATTACAGAGCCACTTAGGTCCCATAAACCAAGTTTTGTTTGACTTCAACAACTTGTAGGATAAACCTCTGGTCAGAAAGTCTGCTGGATTCTGTTTAGTTGGAACATAGTGAAAGTTTACTTGTAGGCTTTCATTAGCGTCAGCTATTTCTTTTAGCCTATTTCTTACAAAGATATTCTTACTATTAATGCTATCATTCCGTATCCAGGCAAGACAAATCTGACTGTCAAGCCAGACGTGGATATGAGTTAAAAACACATCATAGTAAGCATCCTTAAGCAATGAAATGGTTTTAATGGCTAATGTAGCAGCCAATAGTTCCAATTGAGGTATGGTTCGGGTAGGTTTGAGAGGTGCAACTTTCCCTTTTGCATAAATTAGATGACTTTCTGTAGGGCTTACAAGATACGCACAGCACCCATAAGCTTGTGTGCTTGCATCAGCAAACACATGAAGTCTCTGGGGCTTATCCCTAAACCCACCGCACCTTTGAATTTTAATGTTCTGCACTTTTGTTAAATCAGTAGCTAACTTCTTCCAAGATTTTTGATTTTCATTTGTTATTGGATCATCCCACCCAACATTTGTCCTCCAAATTTCTTGGAGGAGAATCTTTGATTTTATTGTTGAAGGCAGGAATAGACCCATAGGATCAAAAATTTTGGAAGCCTCTGATAATATTTGTCTTTTAGTATTTGCTTCCTCATCAAGTTTAAAACCTTTAGTACAGATTGAATCATGACTGTTAGAAGTTGCATCCAAATACCAGTTCATACCTAAAGTTTTAACTCTGTCTGATGGCTCAGTAAGACCATTATTATCCTTTAAAATCTTTTTGTTTAAATCCTCATCATTTGAAATCCACTCTCTAAGTTCAAAGTTACCTTGTTGCATAATGTTTTGAGAGTGTTCATAGACTTCAGATAATTCAGATTTTGTTGTCGTTGAGCCTATTAGATTGTCTACGTAAAAATGTTCCTTAAGGAAGTTCAATGTTAGAGAGTTATTAAACTGGTTTAAATGATGTCTAATTGTCAATGCTAATAGGCTAGGTGAGCAATTGGCTCCAAACAACACAACATTAAATCTATAGGTTATGAACCCTTTATTCAAATCAAATGGATCCTTGAACCATAAGAACCTAAGTTGGTTCTTATCATATTCATTTTTAAGATTTATTCTCAAAAATGCCTTTGAAATGTCACTTTGTACGGCATATTTGTCTAACCTGAACCTCAGTAAGATCTTCACAAGGTCAGAAATGAGATTAGGACCCTCAATCAAGCAATCATTCAAACTGTGTTTATCACTGTCTTTGAGGCTACAGTTATATACTACTCTGAGTTTTGTTGTTGGGGCATCTTGTCGATAAACTCCCCTGTGGGTTAAATAATGACAACCATCTTTTTTAAAAGGGTTATTTGTTACTTCTTCAATGAAGCCTTTCTGTAGCTGTTCTTTGAAGACATCACTGTACCTTTGAATATTATTATCTTGTCTGAGTTTTTTCATTACTTTATATAAATGTCCTTTAGCTACTTTGAGATTGTCTCTTAAAGTTGGACAATTTATTTTCCAAGGTAACTCAACAAAATAACTATTGTCTTTGCACTGAATGGTGTCTTCAAATCTTTCTACCATTAACTGATCTTCTGAAGTTTGATTGGTGTCATGTATACCCACAGATTCTAGCAACCATAAAGTTTGAATTGCCTCATCCAAAGTTTCATTTGATAATGATGAATTAATGTTCTCAGTTGAGATAATATTATCAAATTCAAGTGTTGCTATTCTTACAGGTGTTATCTAGGACTGAGTTGAGGCACATAGTATTTGTTGGTCATGAGCTGTTTTGGTTTAGGTCTAGGTTGTATTCTGATAGGTCACCCAAAGGGGCTATCCCTGATGGAGTCTGAATAGCTATACCATTACCTATCTCTACTATGCCCTTATGAATAAGATTAATATAATCTGCCCCTATTAGCATTTCAATGTTAGCTACTGTGTTGTTAGTGATATGTCTATCAGCTATTTTGTAGTGTTTTCCCAATGATTTATGGTTTGTTCTAGTTTGGGTATAACCAGTTTGTTTTGTCCTACTTTAGAAATAATAACTGCTTCAATTTTCTTGAATTTACTTTCTAAATGTAGTTCCAGGTCAATTGTCTTATAGCTATTTTTGTCCGAGTTATCCTTAACAAAGGATGCAATATTGAGGTTTTGTTCATTCGGGTTTGGTGTCAAACCCAATTTATTAACTACATTTTTGAAACAAATGTTTGTTGAGAACAACAGTCTATAAGACATCTCACTGGAGTGGTACTACCCTCACTATTCACTAAGTCCAAAGTAATAGTTGGTAAAAGAATCTCAGTGTTTCTTGTTACATTGTTTGAACAAGCAGAATGTCCCATGAAAGTGGCATTTTCTTGATTACCTTTGTTTGGGGGAGGTATCTTTTGAGTTTGAGTACTATTGTTTGGACACTTTGGTGAATCACACATTGATGAGACATGTCGTAAACTTTTACAAAACTTACACTTGAATCTTAACCTAGATTTACAGTCTTTCTTATAATGTCCCTGGCCAGTACACTTTTTACACAGGTTCAACTGTTCACATCTTTTAGCCCTTTGGTTAAAGTCTGAATATTTGTCACACCCAGTACTACTGTGTTCATTACTTGCACAAAATTTGCAATGTGGTGTGTAAGTTGAGGCAGCAGTTACATTAAAGTTCTGTAATGTAGGTGTTCGTGTATTATAGTTGGTCACATTTGATTCTACAGTATCAAGTTTTGTCTGTTTGGCTGTAGCTAGTTGGTCTCTGGGAACAGTCTTTGGTTTATCCATAGTCTGGGTCTTATGTGTTGGAAAATCTCTCAATTTGTAATTAGTTAGGATATTGGGGAAGTGTTTTCTTATTTGTTCTAAATTAGGATAATTTTCTCCCGTCTTTAGAATTAAAATATCTTTAACCCTCGAAGGAAGGCACCTAAGTACTATGCTTTGTATAATCCAAGATGAAGCTTTAATATCTATCTCATTGCTAACCAGTTGTCCTATAATAGCTTCTAATTTTGTATAAAAAATTTCCATATCACTATGGTTATCTTTTATGGGTGCAAATTCAAAAATTTGTTGAGATAATTCATATACAATCAAATCTTTATTAATGTAATTACGTTTTAAAAGATCAATAGCTACTTCATATGAATCCCTACGGCTGGTAAATAGGCTATTAGGTTATAGCTGGGCCTTTAAGGGAACTAGTTAAGTAACTAAACTTTTCAACAGTTGAAATATAAGGTTTATTACCTATTAAATTCTCAAATTTGTCAATGAAAGATGGGAATTGTACCGTGTCCCCTTCAAATGTTGGTACTAGCAAAATGGGTAACTGAGCCCTCAATTCTTGTGACTCAGGATTTGGCATGCCACTTAAATTTTGTTGAAGGTTAGCCCTACTTTGATTAAAATCAGAATTAGGTTTTTTTGGTGTTAAGTCAGTCAAACGAGACCGTAGTCTCCTTATTTGCTGTTCAATTGAGCTTACCTGATCATCATCATCAGCGTAAAGGTCTATCAATTGGTCTTCAGCCATTTCGGATTCAACTAACTCTGAAATACTCTCATTAATGGCTATTATTTCCTTCTTTTTAATTTCCAATTTAATAATTACACACTCTAAATTTTCCTTACCTGGTTGTGTAATATTGTTAAAAGTGTTCACAGCCTTTGTAACAGCTCCCAACTTTGCCCCCCTTTTCTTTTTTAACTTTTTCAATTCCGCACTGTCCATGTCTAAGTCAAAATTGTTTAACTGGGGATCGTAATGAAATAGAGGACAAGAAGAAATTACCAGAGAAGAGAGAGCACAGACAAAACAGTCGAGTTTAAATTTGGTTTAATCCCCCCCAAGTACTTATGTCACTCAGGTCTAAGCTTATAAGAGAATGAGACTCCTTAAATGTAGATGTTTCCTAGTTAGGCCCTAGGTTGTAGACCTAATTAGGCTTGATTAGCTTAGGCTTAGGCTTAGGCTAGACCATTTAGCCTAATTCTGCAATTTTTGTTAAGTAAGGTTAAGGTTTGTAAATTCCCCACACACGGACCACCAATGCGAAAAATGCTCTGTATGAATTGGTCCACGATTAACCCACCCTTATATCTCCAGTCTAACTATAGAGTAGATCAAGTCTAGCCTAGAGGGGTCAGCCTAGAGATTCCGGAAATGGTCCAGAGCGGCAGATAAATTGAGGTCCACAGTAGGATTCCTCACAAGATTAGGTTAGGGCAATCTACCTTCACCTTTGTTAAGCTATGAGTTGATGCTGGGTCTTAGGCCACAAGTAGGCCTAACTTGTCTGACCCAGCTTAATTTAATGTGATTAACTTACTGGTGTAAAAACTCAATTAGTCACTTACTTTTAGTTATTGGAGTCTCTCCCTTCTCCGGTTGTGTAATTGTCGAGAGCGTACTTGCTGGTACGTCCTCTCGCCCCGTTCTTCGTTTTCGTTCTCCCTTTGTTCTCCTCTTCGCGGGGCTTCTTGCACCAGCGTTGTCTTGGTTTTTTTTCCTCGGTTGGTTGAGCGGTAATGTATCTATTACCGAGCACGCTCCTCCCACACAGTATATAAATACTAGTGTGGAGAATAACTCTGGTGAGCAACCAATTGGTTTCATCCACCCAGTTATTGACATAAAAGGAATTTAATAATTGTTAGATTAACTACCTACCTACTCAGTGAACCATTTTCGTTACCTCCCAACTACCCACTCATCAGTTTTCCATACAAAGCAACTAAATTTGATACAATTTTTACAACAATGATTAACTTTCAGGACGTGCTTAAGCAGCAGAATAAGCATACGGTGCACTGTGGTGTGATGGAGTTTATGCTATTGCGAAGGAAATTCAGCTCCTGAAGAAAGATCTGTTCAGTAATTTGTTTATCGGATTGGGTGGATTCCATTTTGAGAAGATTGTACTTGCTTGTATTGGATCTTATCTTCATATATCGGGAACTGAATCTGTTTTGGTTGAAAGCGAATGTTTCGGTCCAGACACAGTAAAATCCGTTATGAATGGCAATCATTATGTGAGAGCCAAGCAAGGATTATCTTTCGTGCACGAAGCAATAACAAGCATTATGTTCGATGGGTTTTTGAGTGTCGATGAACACCGTAACTTATATCAAGATGCTGCAACTAAAATTTCAATTATGGTTGCAGAACAAGAGCAATGGGACGACTTTAAGTCTTCGATATATACTTTCTCAATCCTTTCAACAATATATAAAGCAGAGGTCTGATAGTAATGAAAACTTTCATTACTGGTATAATTTTACCAATAGATTGTATCCAATCATCAGAGATTTAACCTACTCAATGCGGGCAGGTGATTGGTCACTATTTCTTTCTTCCATACAGATATCAATCCCACTTTTCTTCGCCTACAATAGAACCAACTACGCCAGATGGGCACCAATCTTCTTTGAGGTTTGTTTAAACCTTGAGGTATATTTTCCTGATCTCCACAAATCATTCCCCTAGTGGTGGTTTTGTAGTGAGGAGAACGATACGACAATGTAGTTGAGTTCCAATGGACCAGGCACTTGAGCAACATTATAATAAACCTGCAAAAGTGTCCGGAGGATTAATTGGCTTTACTCGGAGAAAGGAAGCAGTGGCACTGTGGAATATTATTAAACATGAGAAGGACTTATGTTCTTCACAAATGAGAGGTTCCGGCCAGTTTGAAAATCGTGACGAGTATGATATTCATCATGAATACTCCAAGAGCCATGCCTTATCGAGCTCCAGTAATGTCCAAGCTATTCAACAGTACATTTACAAAGTTGGAAACACAGAGCAAAACATTAGATGGCAAACCATTCAGAAACATTGCTACCGGTGAAGGGGATAGTCTTATACATATCACATTACTTGCCTGGATAGAGATGATGATGCTTACAAGAATTTCAAAACCGAACGGCTTGAGAAAAAACAAACTTTGTTTGCAGCAATTAAGAGGCAAAAAACCGCAACAGCGAGGAACACTTCCAGAAAACGAAAGGAATATGACAAAAAAAAGAAACCATTGCAGCACTGAACTACATTGCATTTGCTCAGCTCAGGGAATTTCCATGGAATCAATTACTTTTCCATGAAATTACACCTCCATTTTTTTCTTGTAGACAGTGATGGTTTTTTGAAGAAATCTAAGAAATCGGAATTGGGATCGGAACTTGAAAAGAAACTGGGTGAAGACCTCCAATTGTTGTTAGAAGGGAATGATGCAATGATCATAGATTTTCTGGCTCGAGTAAGGAAATTCCCGGTGAAAAAAGCAATGTTGAAAACATTTGGTGAATTTGCACAATCACTTTTAAATATGTTTTTGAGTATGGGATCCAAGTCAACCACAATTCATATCTTATTTGAAAATTACAAGGCTTCAAGCATCAAGACTGGAGAACGGATGAGACAATCAATTGCGCATTCGAAAATACAAATTTCCATAACATCACCTGAGCAGAGGCTTCCAATTGATTTCAACAAGTATTGGAGTTCCACAGATAACAAGGCAAACTTCCAAAAAAATTTTGTCGGCTTTTGCATGGAAAACTACCATGGAGATAAAGTAATTGTACTGGGAGGTGGTACTCTTGAAAAACCAGAAGTTTGTGTCAAATTCCAAAATGGGAAGGTCTGCGAAATTCCTGAGCTTTGTTCTTCACAAGAAGAAGCAGATGACAAGGTGATGTTACATGTAAGCCATGTGGTGGATAAAGCAATGCCTGGTGGTGGAGCTACAGTTTCAGTAGCTACCAGTGATACTGATATCTTTGTGTGCCTCATCTACCATTTAACAAAATGGATTGAGCATGGCCTGAAGGAATTATGGTTTATTAAAGGCTCTGGAACAAGTCGCAAAATCATTCCTCTGCATGGCTTGCATCAAAAGCTTGAAAACGATTTGATCCAAGTTTTACCTGCCTTGCATGCTTCAACTGGCTGTGACAGTGTCAGTAAAGTAGGCACAAAATCTAGTGCACTGAAACAGTCAAACTACTATGATGAAATTAAGGACTTTGGCAAGGAACCACTTACAGAGGAAATAATCGAAGGTGCCGAAAACTTTCTGGTTCATTGCATCAAACCCAAGTTAAAATCCATATCATTTGGTCAACAAGATCTGAGCAATACTACAAAACTGGGGACAAAATCGATTTTACTCAGCTTCCTTGCTCTTCAAAAAGTATTAGACTGCATATTAAACGGGCATATCTTCAGTGCAAACTTTGGCTTGACTCTCCATATGGCTCCATATCTGAACATTTAAATCCACTTAACTATGGTTACGTAAAGTCTGATGAGGGACTTTTGGAACCTCAACTAACCGATTACCCAGATAAACCTCAGGATTTGATTGAACCTTGCAGCTGCAAAACCTGTACCAAGAGGTCAAAATGCCCTTGCACTGCGTCATCCATATCATGCTGCTCATTCTGCAAGTGCAATCAAAGAACATGCCAAAATCCTAACGCTTGAATTTCAGCAGGTAACTGAATAAAATTAGATGAACAAATCTGTACATTGTACTTCTGTTTCATTTTCATGGTTTCGGAAGGTGATACCACAAAAGCCATAGTGCTTTTATTTGTAAATAATGTTTCGATAAAAGTTTCAAATAAACAAAAAAAAAGAAAAAAAAAAAATGGGGCATAATCATTAAATACGGTCGTTCCCACTAAGTTAGCTATAACTTAGCCCATTGCCGTGGTGCTGCACTGGGAAGATGCACCTGAGTGACGGTAACACTCTTTCTCAATCACATAAGCGGCCTTGACAGTTTTTGTCATTTTTGCCAAACTCTCTGCCACTTTTGCAAGATTTTCAGTCAACTTCATCAGCAGAAATAATACATGATCTTATCTGTCTTACAACATGCAAACCTGAGAGTTTTATAAAATTAGCACTTTTTTATATTTTGTCTATTTTTTCAAATATTCTACAACCATTTTTAATCATTGTAACCCAAAATTTAGACATTTGTACATGTTTTTGTTATTAATAGCTCTACTAAAATTTCCTATATAATTTCTCGACTATTTAGTTCGATAAGATTGGTTAGAGCTAGTTTATGCACCAAAATAGCCAAAAATTTCATTTTTGCGATTTTTTGACAATATTTACTTAATTTTTTACTATTTTTGCTGTTCTTTTTTGACATTTTTTAGTTTTCTTGGTTCAGGCAGCAGTATGTTACAAACATAGATTCTCAAACAAACAATTGCCCTTAAAAAATTTTTCAACTCAAGAATATGACAAATAAAAAAAACTGATAAAATTTTGCCACTTTTGCCACTTTTGCCATTTTGACCACTTTTGCCACTTTTTTGCCATTTTGACCACTTTTGCCACTTTTTTGCCATTTTGACCACTTTTGCCACTTTTTTGCCATTTTGACCACTTTTGCCACTTCTTTGCCATTTTGACCACTTTCGCACCAATTTGGTGCGATGGCATAGAAAAATTCGGATTCTACGCCCCAAAATTAGTCTAGATCAGTCGTCAAAACCTCTGCACCCAGAAATTTATACGAACTCTAGGCCAGATCCTGTACTAATAGGTGGAATAATACAATTTGGAGGTTCCGATTCCAAATCTGCTATCAGTGTTTTGCTAATCACATCAGATTCTCCCTCAAAATCAGTAATAAACCTTCCTGATTTTATTTGCATGATATAAACATATTAGATGAAACATTTAGAAACAAATTAAAAACTTTCAACTTCACACCAAAAGAACTTCATTTAAATCTGAGTAAAAGAACAGAAATACAATAAAATTAACAAAGAATAATTTTAGATTATTTTTATTTGGCTATATACATCATCAAATTTGGGTGAATTTCCTCTTTTTAGATGTCTCTTGAAATTTGGTGTGAAACATCTCTTCAAACACCAACAATAGTAGTTAGCCATCATATTGACATTCCATCTTCTTTTATATCGTTTTTCCATATTTTTTATGTCTCGATGGAACCTTTCACCTTGCTCTTCACTAACCGCCAAAGTTCTCAGGGAAGTACTCCAAGTGGCTGCGAAGGAAATGCACTTTTACATTTATGTTGTAACAAAGGTTTTCATAGAATTTCAACAAGTGCTAACAATTATTGCATAGTCTCTGGCTTTATGGTTTCTTAAAAAATCTTCAACATTATTTTTGAATGATATCGAAGCCGCTTTGTCCACATTTGGCAATGAATCAAGAAAGTTGTCACATTTCATTAGTTTCTGTATTTGAGGACCATCGAACACCCCAGCTTTTATTTTCCTTCGCTTAGAGAAAAGAATTGGTCAGAAATGCATTTGAAACAGTTCTCTATCCAAAGCCTTTACAAATTGCTGCATTAGTCCCAGTTTAATGTGTAATGGTGGTACCAACACTTTTGCAGGTGTCACAAATTATAACATAATGAAATACTCTTTGAAAGATGAAGCATTGATAGTGAACCTGCATAAGGAGAAACACTGGAGTGCAAAACGAATGGAAAAAGAGTTCATTCAGTTCTGCCTGAGTGAATAACTGTGGGTCTTTAGAACTCTTATCATCCATTTCAAAGTCACTGTGATCGCTAAGTTCTGTATCAGATTCAGAAACTTCAAGTTCTTTGAGGCATACAGGAATGGAAAACAACAACGTGTGCAACAGGATGGATGGCAGATGCAGTGGCGTAACTAGGGTGGGGCAGGTGAGGCGCGTGCCCTGGGCGCCAAATTTGGGGGGGCGCCATTTTTATGATTAAAAAAAAAAAAAAAAAAAAAATGCTCTTTTGGAAATGTACCGGTACCATATCTCTAGCCATCGAATTTCCATGAATTTCAGATTTTTAACTTCATTTAACTTTATTAATTCATTCTATTTTATTAGAATTTTATTATGAATTATTAATTTAATCTATTTTTTTTGTTTTTCTCTAGAAAATTTTACCATGAAGCGAACATTGCCGATACCGAAAAGTCCGAAAAAGAAGCTGAGTGGAGCAGAAGGCAGGAAGAAAAGAAAAATACAAGAAGCAGAAGCTAAAAAGTCAATTGGCTTTATGATGTCATTTCTTGAACAGCAACAAGCTGGTCCTTCATCAGCAGTAACTGCATCAGATATGAGTGTTGACCAACCCGCCAGTGTATCAGAAGGAGAATTAAGTGTCTTTCAAGAAGCCAGAAGATACTAAAACTTTGAGTAGCGAAAAGCAGGAAAAAACAGCACAGCCTATACCAAATGCGATTCAGCATCACGATGTAGGCTTCTTGGAGTTTGATAAAATATAAAAAAAAGTAATTTTATCAGATGCCCTGAGGACAGAAATGGTCACATTGGGTTCGAAGTATTTTTAAAATAGTGAAGGGCCATTTGTTCCACACATAACCGATCAATGAATGAAAGATGGTTTAAAAGAAAGTTGGGAAATGGATGTGGAGAAGAAGTTTGGCGCTCATGGCTTGTTTATTCTCCAGAGAAGAAAGCAGCTTTTTGCTTTTGTTGTTTGCTATTTTCTCAAATTGACAATCAGTCTTCATTGGAGCAAGAAAATGGGTTCAATCATTGGAAAGCACCAGAAAGGCTTAGCACCCATGAAAATGCAAAAAATCATCGATACTGCTTCACCCAATCGAAGGAAATGGAAAGAAATCTTTTAGAAAACAGAGGAATCATTGACGTAGAGCTTCAAGCTCAAATTGCAACAGAAAAACAAAAATGGCGAGATGTTCTCCACAGAATTCTCCATTGCATAAAATTTTTAGCAACTCAGAACCTTGCATTGCGTGGTCACAAGGAATCCCTTAGAGAGGAAGAGGAAAGCAATATTGGAAATTTTCTTAGGATCAAACCTTGCCAACAATTTTAATAACCCGTCATGAAAGAACATCTCAGTATTGTGGAAAAGCACCCTGGAAGAACATCATATTTATCTCCGTTAGTGCAGAATGAATTTATTCAACTGATGGCTTCTACTGTTCGCCAGAAATTGTTAGAGCATTCATGAGGCTAAATATTTTGGCCTCATGTTTGATTCTACTCCAGATCAAGTACATCGAGAGCAAATGGCAGAAACAGTTCGTTATGTTGATATTGATTTTCAGGAGAAAACAACTTTTATAAAAGTCTTTTCTTGGATTTATCCAATTAAAACGAAAGGATGCTGAAAACATTGTGGAAGTGATTTTGGAACAACTGGAAAAAGACAAAATGCCGTTAGAAGACTGTCGATCTCAATGCTATGACAATGCTGCAGTTATGGCTGGTTATAAAAGTGGTGTTCAACAGAGGATTATTGAAAAAAATAGCAAAGCTATTTTTGTAAACTGCGATAATCATTCTCTCAATTTGGTTGGAGTGCGTGCTGCTAACCATGATGCAGTGATGGTGACTTTTTTTGGTGCAATTCAGTCGCTTTATTCATTCTTTTCACGTTCAACTCTCCGTTGGCAAAAGCTGAAAGATGCCATACCAATAGTTGTCAAATCTGAATCTGAATCTGAAACTCGATGGAGTTCTAGAACAGAGCTGTGAAGCCTGTTCATGAATACTTTGATATTATAGTGGAACTCTTGCAAAGCATGGTTGATGATCAAAATGAAACTGCTGATACAAGGTGATGCAAGGCAGGTGCTGAATCAAATTTTGACTTTTCATTTCTTGGCTTTGCTTGGAATTTGGAACAAAATTCTTGTTCGGATTGATCGTGTTCAAAAACGACTCCAAGATCATACCATGAACTTTCATGATGCTACTTATGATTTAAAAGCCCTTCAAGATTATTTTTTAAGCAGTCGAGAATCACTGGCCAGTGAATCACTTGAAGCAGGGCTGAAACTGTGTGATGAATGGGATATTCAAATAGAAAGACGCCCCAGAAAGAAGAAACAAATGCCTGGTGAAAAAGCCAAGGATGTAGGGTTAACTGAGAAAGAAGAAATGATGAGAATAATGAAAGAAACTATTGATCGTCTCCATAATGAAATGGAAGAAAGATTTGTCCGTCTCCATGACTTGGATTCAAAATTTGGATTTCTTTTAGATGCTAGAGGATTATTGTTTGACTCAAATGAAAGCAACAGTAGTCATGACGTAAATATCTTAAAGAAAAGTTGTCTCAACCTTGGACAGTTTTATAGCAATGATATTGACAGCTTTGAGCTTTATGAAGAAATCCTGGATTGTAAGATGCTTCTGAAAAGTCGCCCAAATGTTCAGATTTTTAAAGCTGAGGAAACTCAGTTTATTGTTCAGTATGGAGATGAAAATGTTTTTTCCAAATTTGAGAGTAGCTATTCAGATAATGCTCACTATTGCAATTTCAATTGCCAGCTGTGAGCGATCTTTCAGCAAGTTAATATTGATTTTATCATATTTGAGAGCTTCAATGGGCCAAGAAAGACTTTCTGCTTTAGCCTTGCTCAGCATTGAACGTGAGGAAACTGAAATAACAAATTTTGATGACATTATTGATAAGTTTGCATCAGCAAAAGTAAGAAAAATACATGTTTAGTGTGAAGTTCGAAATTATTCATTAAAAGAGCCAAAAATAATAGGTGCAAACAAGGCATTTCTTTTAAAGTACCATATAATTGGAATGATTTTTGTCAGTATCTAATATTCTAATTGCTAATTCTGCTATCGGTAATTCAATAAAATTCAAGAAAACTGTATTTTCATGAAAAGTTATGCCTCTCCTTGTACATATATTAATTGTTTCTGTTGTAATTCGGCAAATAAATTCAGGGGTGCAGTGCCAATTTTATAGGTGCCGGAGCTCTGGTGGGCCTGACAAAAGCCTGCCATTTCCTATCCTGTTTTTATAGGTGCCGGAGCTCTGGTGGGCCTGACAAAAGCCTGCCATTTCCTATCCTGTTTCTATATATGCCACACGATGACTAAGTATTTCGTGTTTGCACTCACTAATTATCATAAAATAAATATAATTATCAAGCAAATAAAGAAAAAAGAGCAATCATGTATTTTATCAATTTAAGAAGTTAAAACTACTTAGTGCTTACCAAATACCACCAGTGGGAAGTTTCACAATAATTTCCACAAAGGGTCAGGCGTGATATGTTTTCGGGGGTCTGAAGCAACTCTTGTCCTGGTGTCATCTGCCGATCTGTGGTACCGCAGCCATGATATGGCATATGGCTCAGGATTCCACTGAACTAGAGGAGGTCCATGTAGTTTAACAAACATAAGCGCTGATACATGATTTATGAGAATTCTTGAGCGTGTTGTTGTTGTTATCAAGTTCATGTGACTGAATCCCCTCTCACACTCAGCAGTACTAATAGGAATAACTTGTGAACAGCTCAGTAATGGGTGTAGATCTTGGGGATGCGGCGCCCATGATCTTCCACATAGTCTCTAAAGGCATTTAGTACAGAGTAAGAAGAAAGCTTAAACCTCTTACAGAGAGATGAGATTTCAGCTTCTCCGTAATTAGGTGGTATTTCATCAGGCCAGTAGTCTTTTTCAAGGACATACATTTCATTTAGCAGTGATTTATACATACTTTGAGGTTCAGAAGTTTGAGAACCTTTCATGGGTGTTGTCGTGAACATACGGTGCTGCAAATTGTTCACAAGACTAGTAAGAAACTGTTGATAATTAATGGAGACAATTTTTTTGTTGCTTGTTATGGTAATTCCTCCAAACTTCTGTAAGAGTCCGGTTTTATTTATTTAGACCTTTACAAGTTTACGTAGATAATTAACTATATGCCAGGGTCACCAGCGCCCAAGTACTAGATTGGCATCCGGTACTGCGGCGCAAAGTTAATTTTAATAAAAGAAGGGAAGGACTGATTACACTAGGCAACAAAGATTTTGTTACAGAAGACCAAATAGGTGCTCCTAGCTAATTTCGGTATGCTGATTTCAAATCTATAATTAGATTTTTTCTATCACGTCTAGATTTTGTGTAAAATGCAAATCACTTTTAGTAAAATTTTCTACCACGTCCAGATTTTGGTTTTAATCGGCTTAATGCCAGTAATATGAAACTTGCTTTTCAAGGTTAAAGCAATTTTTTTTGCCAACTATATACAAATTCGAACAATTTTGATAAATAAAATTTATCCCGAGTTGGCAACACTGAGTCAAGAGCATAGTAACGGGCAACGGCCCAACGGTCAGTCGCTACGTGACAGTCAAGCAGAACGGTTGTTGAAGCTCTCTGCTGATGAGCAAGTGACAGGTTGTGGTGACTTGTGTGTTTTTTATAGCATTTGTTTTGTACTACGGTGTGTATTTCTTTTATTTTGCACATCGTAATAATTACTTTCTACGTTTTTTCAGATATTGTATGGTAATTCAAAATGGCATCAAATAGACGTGCTTGTGTAAATCACCCAGACAACTTCTGCTTTGTCTGTGGACAATATACACCTAAGCCACAACGTAGAAACATAACAACAAAGATTAAACTTGCCTACAAGTGTTATTTTGACTGTAAGTTAGGAGACCAACAGAGGGACTGGGCACCACATATTTGCTGTGCACAGTGCAATGCAATGTTAATAGCTTGGATGAATGGTAAAAGAAAAGCTATGCCGTTCTCAGTCCCATGGTTTGGCGTGAGCCGAAAAATCACTTTAATGATTGTTATTTTTGTTTGACAAAGATTGCTGGTTTCACAAAGAAAAACAAATCAAAGATCACGTACCCAAACTGCGAATCAGCAATGAAACCAGTACCACATGATGAAACAAATCCACCACCAGTTCCACCAGCAACGATAACAGACAGCAGTTCATCTGAAGATTCTGCTAGTGATATAGAAACAGGGAAAGATGGCATATATGTTCCAGATGCAAATATTTCCCCACATTTGTTAAGTCAAGCGGAGTTAAATGACTTAGTGCGCGATTTGGAATTACCAAAAAGAAAAGGCAGAGTTGCTTGGTTCAAGACTTCAAGAATTTAATCTTCTCCAACCAAACACCAAAGTTTCCCATTTCCGCCATCGCCATTTGCAGTTTTCATCATTTTACTTACAGGAAGAAAACGTTTGTTTCTGCCACGATATCAGTGGTCTGATGCAAGGGATTGGCTGTCGCTATGATCCAAAAGAATGGAGACTGTTCATTGACTCTAGTAAAGCTAGCCTTAAAGCTGTATTACTGCACAACGGCAATGAAAAACCTTCAATACCTGTAGCACATGCCACTGGCCTTAATGAGACTTATGAATCGATGAAACTGCTGCTAAGACTCATCAAATATAAGGACCACACATGGAATATTTGTGGCGACCTTAAAGTTGTATCATTACTTCTTGGGTTACAGTTGGGCTACACAAAGCATATGTGCTTTTTGTGTCTATGGAACAGCAGAGATGACAAGAACCACTACAAAAAACATGATTGGCCATCTAGAACTGAACATGTTGTTGGTAAATACAATGTGAAACACCCAGCACTTATTGACCCTCAGAAAGTACATCTTCCACCACTTCACATTAAACTTGGCCTTATGAAAAATTTCGTGAAGGGTATGGATCATCAAGGTAGTGGTTTCCAATATTTAAAGGATAAATTCAAAGGAATATTGACAGATGCTAAGCTAGAAGCTAGAGTTTTCACTGGACCACAGATCCGCAGTGTCATCCACGACTCATCGTTTCCATCTAACCTAAATGAGAATGAACTAGGAGCATGGACATCTTTCGTTGAAGTTGTCAAAAATTTTCTTGGAAACCACAAAGCTGAAAACCACCGTAAACTCGTAGAAAACATGCTTAAATCTTATGAAATAATGGGATGCAGAATGTCTTTGAAAATTCATTTTTTACATTCTCATCTTGACTTCTTCCCGGCCAACCTTGGGGCTGTAAGTGACGAGCATGGTGAGCGCTTCCACCAACAGATCTCAGTTATGGAAAACAGATACCAAGGTAATTTCAACCCAAATATGATGGGAGATTATTGTTGGTTCCTGCAGAAGGAGAGCTCGTCATCCTACAAGCGACAAAGGAAGAGGACACACCAAAGTTTCACTTAAGAACAGGAATTTGCCTTTCAGTAGTAACAACAAAATACTAACGCGCTTTGGGTGGATGGTTGGGCGCAGGGGTGGTAACTCCGCCAGCGGAATTCCGCTGTCTGTTTAAGCCAGAATAAAGGAGGAAAGACATCCCTGTTCACTAATTATTTAAGTATGCTTAACATAAAACGTGGCACGGAAAAGTAGCTTAGACGGCTTTCGTAATAGAAGCGGGTGAGAAAAAAAAATGAAAAATAGGGGTTTTCGGTTACACAAAATCTGGACGTGATAGAGAAATTTTGATATCAGATCTGAAATCAGCATCAGCGCTTTAGTAGGAATCAGTAGTTCACGTGTCTGTAACAAAAAAAAAGTTGAAATTTGTTGCCTAGTGTTATTAAATCGATATGAATTTTTATATTTTATTGACAACAATTAATGAGTATATGCAAGGGGATTTTTACCCGTAACAACTTTGATGGACTTATAATGGTGAGATTAAATAATGGCCCGTT
The DNA here is from genome assembly GCA_023014485.1 of Bathynomus jamesi. Taxonomy (NCBI): domain Eukaryota; kingdom Metazoa; phylum Arthropoda; class Malacostraca; order Isopoda; family Cirolanidae; genus Bathynomus; species Bathynomus jamesi. Next base: position 42,337 of record JAJOZX010002810.1, read on the forward strand.
TGGCTAATATATAACAGTCTGCAAATAATACTGATTATAATAATAAATATGCAATAATACAAATAGGAATAATAATTATACTAATAATAATAATATAGTAATATAGTAATAATATAGTAATAATAATAGTAATAATAATAATATAGTAATAATAATAAACTATAATAATACAGTAATAATAATAGTAATAATAATAGCCACAATGACAACCTTGTCTGCAAAGAGATAGACAAGAATACTGTAAGTGATATTTCAGAGAAAAAGAATAATAAAAATGGCAATAATTAATAATTAAAATACATATAAGTTTATAGGCCCCAGTAACCTGTGGATGATAAATTACAGTTAATTCTGGTTATGGGATTGTGTTAAGTTGAATGGGAAAACTAAAGGAAATATGTAGGCTACAAATGATTAGTAGGCCATCTGCTAAGAAATAACATGAAACATAATAGGCTTATAAGTAAAATATACTAAGAAAATTAATGGCAGGCCTTTGCCTCTTCAACATATCCAGCTGAGGTTAATCTAAAACAAAGACTATGGTAGGCCTCAGTTAGGCTAGTTACAATTTGGCTTTTGCCTAGACCTAACTTAGCCTAAGGTAATTTATTATATGAACCTTACATTACTATTTGTAGTATAAATCTTGGTACTAATTGCAAACAGTATAAGGCTTGTTAGTATCTACAGTATGCGGTATTGCATACAGATATGGAATAGTAAAGAATATAAACAAATACAAAACATACCACAAAGGAACTTTGCTTGCTGGCGGGGTGATTTCGAATAATAATTTTTTTTGGCGTCCTTTGTGTTGTCGTTGCACACAAGTTTGTTTTTACTTAATAATTTTACCACCAGCCAAAATAACCCTTAAAAGCCCATTCATGTCTAGTCACACCACTCTGAATTCTTAAGAATTAAATTTGATCACTAGACATTTAACTTGTATTTATTTATTTAGATTTAAATAATTCACTCATGCCAATTTGTGGCAGTTTTCACTAATAAAGAATAATCTTGTGGTGCAAGGCACTACACTTCCTCTTGCAGAGGTGCCGGAGCGGCGCTCCGGTGAGCTCCGGCAGCACTGCACCCCTGCAAATAATTAACCATACTTTGGTTCTATAAAATTAAATTGTATTAATAGAAATTTAATATCAACCTTAATAGTAAATATATGCGGTTATGTATATGGATAGAAAAACATTAAAGTATAAACTGTGAAAATAATTTTTATGAATTGTATTTTCATTTCATTTCAATTTATTTTTACATATTTTGTACAGTTTTATATGTACATAACTGTTTTTCATTTTCATTTGTCGTAAAATAAACTTCTTAAAAGTATATTTTGTTAGCGATATTATTACGAGTAACCAGTTTGAGTACCATTATAAGAATTCAGCCAGAATTTTAAAGAACACTGGTTTTAAGAGCGCCATTTATTGATTTGCCCTGGGCGCGATCAACCCTAGTTACGCCTCTGGGCAGATGGCAATGATGAATACACAATGGATAATTTATTCTTGGAGCTAAAACCGTGAATCTGAAGCGAGTTATTGGATGCGTGAAGTAAAACCGTGAATCTGAAGCGAGTTATTGGATGCGTGAAGTAAAACCGTGAATCTGAAGCGAGTTATTGGATGCGTGAAGTAAAACCGTGAATCTGAAGCGAGTTATTGGATGCGTGAAGTAAACCCGTGAATCTGAAGCGAGTTATTGGATGCGTGAAGTAAAACCGTGAATCTGAAGCGAGTTATTGGATGCGTGAAGTAAAACCGTGAATCTGAAGCGAGTTATTGGATGCGTGAAGTAAAACCGTGAATCTGAAGCGAGTTATTGGATGCGTGAAGTAAAACCGTGAATCTGAAGCGAGTTATTGGATGCGTGAAGTAAAACCGTGAATCTGAAGCGAGTTATTGGATGCGTGAAGTAAAACCGTGAATCTGAAGCGAGTTATTGGATGCGTGAAGTAAAACCGTGAATCTGAAGCGAGTTATTGGATGCGTGAAGTAAAACCGTGAATCTGAAGCGAGTTATTGGATGCGTGAAGTAAAACCGTGAATCTGAAGCGAGTTATTGGATGCGTGAAGTAAAACCGTGAATCTGAAGCGAGTTATTGGATGCGTGAAGTAAAACCGTGAATCTGAAGCGAGTTATTGGATGCGTGAAGTAAAACCGTGAATCTGAAGCGAGTTATTGGATGCGTGAAGTAAAACCGTGAATCTGAAGCGAGTTATTGGATGCGTGAAGTAAAACCGTGAATCTGAAGCGAGTTATTGGATGCGTGAAGTAAAACCGTGAATCTGAAGCGAGTTATTGGATGCGTGAAGTAAAACCGTGAATCTGAAGCGAGTTATTGGATGCGTGAAGTAAAACCGTGAATCTGAAGCGAGTTATTGGATGCGTGAAGTAAAACCGTGAATCTGAAGCGAGTTATTGGATGCGTGAAGTAAAACCGTGAATCTGAAGCGAGTTATTGGATGCGTGAAGTAAAACCGTGAATCTGAAGCGAGTTATTGGATGCGTGAAGTAAAACCGTGAATCTGAAGCGAGTTATTGGATGCGTGAAGTAAAATCGTGAATCTGAAGCGAGTTATTGGATGCGTGAAGTAAAACCGTGAATCTGAAGCGAGTTATTGGATGCGTGAAGTAAAACCGTGAATCTGAAGCGAGTTATTGGATGCGTGAAGTAAAACCGTGAATCTGAAGCGAGTTATTGGATGCGTGAAGTAAAACCGTGAATCTGAAGCGAGTTATTGGATGCGTGAAGTAAAACCGTGAATCTGAAGCGAGTTATTGGATGCGTGAAGTAAAACCGTGAATCTGAAGCGAGTTATTGGATGCGTGAAGTAAAACCGTGAATCTGAAGCGAGTTATTGGATGCGTGAAGTAAAACCGTGAATCTGAAGCGAGTTATTGGATGCGTGAAGTAAAACCGTGAATCTGAAGCGAGTTATTGGATGCGTGAAGTAAAACCGTGAATCTGAAGCGAGTTATTGGATGCGTGAAGTAAAACCGTGAATCTGAAGCGAGTTATTGGATGCGTGAAGTAAAACCGTGAATCTGAAGCGAGTTATTGGATGCGTGAAGTAAAACCGTGAATCCGCGACTTTGCAATTTTAGAATCTGAAACAGGAAATAAAAAATAATAAAAAACAAACTAGTTATTGTTTTCGCAGGCAAGAAATGATGAGGCTTTCTACTTCATAGAATGAGGTGTATTTGAGCTTATAGGTATATGAGTCGCTCCGGACCACCAGCTGCCAAGCGCCAAAATAAAAAAATAGAGAATGCAATTAAAGTTTGTCAACTTGCAAAATGGCATAACTTTTGAACCAATCACGATATTTGATTTCAACCATACGTATAGGTCCACAATCTGCTCTGACTCACTCACCGGATAGAGGAAGGTTGGGAGAATATAGTGGTATAAATAACTCGATTCTGGCCCCACAGGTGCTTGGCAGGTTGTGGTCCGGAGTGCCTCTTATGTTACAAGGAATCGGTGTAATTAGGGATTTCATGAAATCCCTAAAATGTTGAGATTTCATGCAAGGTTAAGTCGTGATATTTTTGTTAAAACTAAACTTAGCCAATCGTCAATGGCGTACAGTTGACCTAACCGGGCATTCAATAATCTTCCCGTAGGTTTAACAAAAATATCACGACTTAACCTTGCATGAAATCCCTGAACATTTTAGGGATTTCATGAAATCCCTAGTTACAGAGATTCCCTGTAACATATATGCATATTGGTCCAAATAATGATTGCCTAATTCTGGAGAACAGTGATGTGATGGATAAAAAAAGTTTTCTAATCTTATTGGGTAGGGACTAAAAAAAAAGTTTTCAAACAGCAATTTACTTGCATACTAGCATAATCTATATATAATTTTTTTCTCGGATACGGCCCTGGTGTAATGCATTTATTTCAATAAAAATATGCATGAATGACCTGTCTGAAACCAGGGGACAGGAGTCAGAGGCGAGGGGCCCCGTTAATGGTATTAACCTCCCTAACACAGTTTGGGTAGACCTTATGTCAGCTCGCAATAAACCGAGATACAGTCGCTACCATGCAAGCACGCGCACGCAGAAACAGATCGAAGTACTCTACATGCATTACCTCCCTTCTTGACAGTGTCAAAAAACTATTAAATTTGCTTTAAATTTTTATTTTAGACGTGTTTTAAACGGTGGAATATATGCTAGCTTAAATGAACAGCAGCTGCGTGATACAAACCAACAGCAGACACTCTATCTGAAACTTCACTTCCGTTTTATGCAAACAGAAACCTGGAAACAAAGATCGAATGATATAGAGTATATATACACATTATCTAGAAACCCATTTCCCATTCTCCTTGGGGCGTGCACGACGCCGAATTGGGGGTCGAAAAATACTCTATTCATTTACATAAACAAAGATACGTAGGTATCAGACATGGGGCCCATTACGATTATTGATTACGATTAAGATTTCCAATCATTAGATTTCTTGATTGATTACGTAATCCAAATATTAATATTTGGATTATGATTAGTGATTTTTCTTGATTACAATGGTAATTACTAGAGCCCGGATGTTCAGGCAAAATGCCATAAATGTCTTTTTCTTTGCCATTTTTTGCGTTTACAAAAAAAAAAAAAAAAAAAAAAAAAAACTTTCGTCATAAAGTGCCTAATTTGCCTTTTTCCCATTATTTTCTAGTTTCTATTTTAGAGTCCCAAAATAGGCCTATCAGTTTGTTATATATTTCCGTTTTACACACGTACATATATGTATATATAACAAAATTAATACATTTTTTATGTAAGGAGGGGGATAAGGGCGAGGGCCTGCAAAAGTGTCCAATCTGTAAAAGGAGAGAGCCAAAGACAAGGTCAGTCATTATTGTGTAACGAACATTTTCAATACCTACTGTTTTGTTCACTATAATGGCGTTGTAATATGTACTATTATTATTTATACGTGTATAATGGTATTGTTCTATATTAAACTTTATTTTTGGATGTAACTAATATTTTCCACTACCTACTGTTTTGTTCATTTAGAGAGCTGTAATATGTATTATGCGTATATAAAGGTATTATTCAATGTTACAAATTTTTTAGAAAAAATTTATATATGCTCTTTTTTAGGGTATTTTACTGCCTATTTTGAATGTTTATTTTGCCTATTTGCCTGCCTTTTTTAAGGGTTTTTAGTGCCTAAACATTCGGGCTCTAGTGATTACACTGGTTTCGATACATTTGATGACGATTAAGTTTATTTTCCTGGATTACGATTACAGCTAAGATAATATAGGTTACGTTTGATTAGCTTGATTCTATATAATTAGAAAAATTAATAGATTGAAAATTGACCATTTATTAAAATTTTGTGAAATTAAATAAGACAAACATTTCTTCAGTATTATACACAATGTATAACATAACTGTATGAAAACTACACATTATCCTCATCACGCATTATGTTAAAGGATTAGAATAAAGGTAGCACATCATAGTTAACTCGCTCTTCTTACACCAAATACCCTTATCATAGGACAAAGTGCTTATTATGCTTAAGGAACATGAGCTCCTCAAACTTGCTATCAATAAACCTGCACCTCTGGCCTGAACATCTCCCCTGCAACAGAGAAGAATCGCTCCATTGGTGCAGACAAAGCTGGGATGGCAAGGTAGTACTTGGCGAGAAAAATTAACACATCCGTTCACGAGTACCACAATCCTGCAACTCAAATATAGGTAATTCACTTGTAATCATATTGTAATGAAAAATTATGAAGATTTCTTGAATGGATTACGATTACAATTGCCAATATGATTAGTGTTTGAAAATGCTTGATTACAATTACATTAGCATGAATATTTGGATTACGATTATGAATACAATCATCGTGTTTGGTAAGGATCACCACATCAACCTTAGGTGTCCAGCGTTACCTTTCATGACGAGGTTAGGAATATTGCCTACCTCTATTGGTAAGTTTGGCGAGACCAATGTTCCCATTTACGCATTTCACAAACCAATCCCATTCCTCTCGATGTAACCAAGATAGGAGGCAGGGAAGAGACTCGAGAGGTGAGAAAGGAGAAAAGGGAGGAAGGGTCATTCCACGGTGACGTTCGCAACATTTGGAGTAATTTAGTAAATATTCTACTAAAAAAAGTATGGTAGGTAGGACAAAATTGCTATGAGCCATTGTGAAGTGTGTTTTCGGGTACACTTTGGTGCTATTTGTTCCAATTGAGAGGCCTGTATATAAAAATTGAAATATATTCTAGAACAAATTGAACCAAACTGTAACCCCCAAGAGGGGTATTTCACAATGCCTCATCATGGCAGTTTTGTCCTACTTACCATACTTGTAATTTTTTAGGTGAATGTTCACAGAACAAGTGCTCCAAATGTTGCGACCGTCACCGTGGAATGACCCGGAAGAGAAACGAGAACGTGAAGCAGAAGACAGATGCCTGGGCTCAACCAGTTGCACGCAGGCGTTAAGGGCAAACTCTTTTTGTCGGTTAGGGATCCGAACCCAGGGCCCTGATAATCCAACAAGGATGCCAGAAGTCCCCGACAAAAGTGACAACAGATGTCGACGTTGGGACCGCCAACACGTCGCAAAACGGAAGAGAACGTTCAACCACCTCAGGCCACACTACCCTCCATTACTCTCTCATTATTAAACTTTTATGCTTCCTTTATGTCAACACTTTACTAGAACTTTTATATCTTCATCTTTTACGAGGTTTTTCTCTACTTCTCACTATTGTACACCTTTTCCCCAATTCTACCCACAACTTTAACATCCTCATTTCTCATATGGTCAACCCGTTTAACATCGATTATACTTCTTAAATTGTTCATCCCTCATCTATACATCAATATTAGCAACAATACCACCACTTTTAAGACTTGCACATCTATACTCAAGCACTTTCCTCCCACCAGAGGTGGCTTTTATTGCGCCCATGGCTTGCTTGCCTTGCTTTACTTTCACCTTCCAATGTATTTTTATCCTACGGTCAATCAAATACCCTAAATTACCCCAAGTATTTTCTCCATTCACCTCAATATTCCATGCTGACTCGTTCTCTCTCAACAAAAACCTTGCTTTCATTTACTTAACTTGAAAAACTTTAAAATTTCTTTATTTGGCATCAAAAGACTGAATAAAAATAAATTTTCCTTTACATTTGGGTTATTTTTATCAGATAAACCTAACTGGACTAATTTAAAATGAAATACTTTCTCTCTTATTATTTTGGTTTGTTTACAAAACAGAACCTAAGAAACAGCCATCATGTTACTCAAACTGAATGACGGAAATCTAGATGAAAATCAATGTAGATGGCACACACTTCTTGTTGGTCTAAAATTTTTCTTGGTCAATCACAACGTTTCATCATTTTACACATTCGTGTGTGTGTACTGTGAAGTATTGGGGATGACCGATTTCCATTCGATGGAACTATTTGCTAAGGATAGCAAGTATAGAAAACAATTTCCGTAGATGACGGCTTCAGGCAAGTTCTTCAATTTCATTCTCTATCTTAATACTGCCAAATTTAAGCTACTGTGATGTAGGATTAAATTGCTTTGCCAAATAGGTGTCAAATTAATTAAACCTTAAATATAATTGTAATGTACAATTTCCTTAAAAAAAAAAATGCATCTTAGAATAGGACTGATAAAAAGCCAATGAGAGGTTAACAAATTAAAATAAATGTCAATTAATAATGAAAATGCGAGGATCAATTTTGGCTATTAAAATTGTTTGAAAGTACCACTTAAAAATTGGTAGTTATAAATGACTATGAAATAAGGTGCATAATATATGATTCCATATTTTAAAGTAACTTCAAATTTTGGGTTAACACAATTAAAATAGTTTAATACAATTCATAAAATACCTTAACTAGTAGCTATATGAATTCATTACTTGAGTATAAATTTAAATTTTAGCCATGTGACAATGCATTGGCTAATATAAAATGCTTATACAGTAGCAAAACCTGGTTACTTCAGAAATACCATATCTCAATATACTTTATTATTGCAGCAAAATGCTTCAAGGCTTCGAATTGGGTTATATGAAACAAAATTGTCTTTTTCTCCATTCACCATTTAATATTCTGTGACAATTCAACAGTGTACACATGGCACAATATGGAAAATATTTTACTGGTAATAAAGTTCAAGATTCATTCCATCATGAATTTCATAATCTTCTAGGGTTATATGATCTTTAAATATTGTGTACCACTTTTTTAGAACAATTTTATCCCATCTTGTTCCAGTCTGTGCAGATATCAATTTCTTTAAATCACCAATTGTATCATCAGGGTTGCACTTCACTCGAACTTTCTTTCCAAGCCTGTCATTACAAGTTATTTCCAGCATCTTGCGAAATTCAGAGCTTCTCACAGTAAAGTGTTGACTATCTTAACTAGAATTTTAATAAGTAAATGACACGATGCAAGTGGTGTTATCAGCTGAAAAGCAAAAAAATAAAAGGCATTAAAAACTACAAAACTAGCAGTAATTTATATGAACAATTATTTACATATTTAATGAGACACCACCAAGGGTGGAGTAGCGGAGCCGGAGCCATTAAAAAACGCCGGCTCCATGGCTCCAGTTACCTTGCCCATTCATAATAAACCTAATGCAACTTTATCTTACCTAACCCAACTTTAGTACTTTACCTAACTTAATATATAGTTTTTATTAAAAATGCATATTTATTTTTTTCAGAAATGTCAATATTTGTAATATAATTATTAATTATAGCTCCAAAATCATATATCATTAACTAAACTAAGACTAAACAATAGCATTTATCATTTATACATAAATAAATTTTTTTAAGCCCTCAATAATGAATAAACTTAAAGGATCTAGAGAAAGTCTATTGTATTCGAATATTTTACTACCAATGAAGATGATAAAATACATTGCACTTGCGAAGTGACTGATGCTGGTGGAAATATTTTGACATGTGGAGCAAAAATTAGTACACCTTCAAGCAAAATCAACAAGCGCAATGTTTCAACAAGAGCATTCAATTTGAGGAGTCACATAAGTCGTAACCATCCTGAAGTGTTCAAGATTATAGAAGAGAATGAAAAGAGGCAAATACTTAAATCTGCCAGTACTTCTAGTCAAGTCAGTCAACCAAATCTTACTAAATATTTTGTTAGTCAAACAGTCACTGTGTCCATGACAGCAGATCAGTTCAAGAATCACATTATTGAGTTGGTGGTAAAGAATTCTTTACCTCTGTCTGTCTTTTGTAAGCCAGCCATGCTTGGTTTATTAAGAGTGGCTAAAAAATTCAAAGTTGGTTTAGATAGAAATAGTATTTGACATTTGGTAATAGAAAAACCAAACAAAGAAAAATGCGCTTTAAAAAATAATTTACAAGGACGTTTTGTATTTTTAAAAATGGATAGTTGCACACGTTTAAGAACAAACTACTTTGCAATCAATGTTAGATTTGTTGATGGCAACAATAAAACCATTACCCGTACATTAGCAATATGGGATACGCAAGCCCAACATACAAGCGAGTACCTTCATGGGCTTGTGAAAGATGTTCTACAAGAATATAAAATAGAAAAAGAGCGTGTATTGTAACTGATAATGCCTCCAACATGATCAAGACCATTGAGAAGTTAAATGAAGACCAAGAGAGAGATGAGGAAAATGATATAGAAACAGTTGATTCAAATGCTGAGACCCCAGAACTGGAACCTGATGATGCAGCAGAACTTGATTTAAATAATATCATGGATAAAATTTCAAGCCTCTCAAGAGTCCATCATATGCGTTGTGGTGTTCATACTTTACAGCTAGCCATTCATGATGGCTTAGCGGATAAACATGTAGCCATTCTTGTAAGCAAAGTGAGGCAGGTTGCAGTAGCTGCGAGAAAACCAAAGATCCAAGAAATAATTAAACGACGTGCTGGAAAAGTAACAATTTTAGATCAAGCTACTAGGTGGGGTAGCACATATATGATGATAGAGCGCTTATTAGAACTAAAACCTGTACTAATTGACATGGTGAATCCAGAAGTTACACTATCAGAAGTAATGTGAGACCAAGTGAAGAAACTTAAAAGTTTGCTTTACCAACCATATATCACTACAAAGACAATTCAAGGTGAAGACTTGACTCCTGGCCAGTTTTTCAAGGAATGGAAGTCTCTGATCTACTGCCTTTCTAAGACAGGGGGTACCATAGCTGAAGGTATCAAGACCTCCATGGAAGCGAGAGAAAATCGTTTACTGGAAAATGATGTAATGTTAGCTGGCATTTATCTTGATCCTAAGTACAGATGTTTATTAACGGATGAACAACAAAGCAAAGCAAAGCAATGAATGCTGTATGTGATATAGCAGTTAGAATGAGAAAGTCTCAAGAATGTCCAGAACAGGAAAATGAAAACATTCCATCATCATCTTCTACTACCACTTCTGATAATGAATTTGACTTTGAAAAAGTCATTGACAAACATGGTGCAAAAGAAAAATGTTCTCAATCAGGATTTGAAAATGATGTGCCACATGGTGGTCCTCTTAGTACCTTGACTAAATTCAAGTTAGCTGTATGGGAATCTCTTAGTGAAGTTAAAAAATTTAATCGTCAGTCAAAGATGTCAGTACAAGATGCAATAGTTAAGTACCCTGAAATTATACGAGATGTGTCACAACTTGTTCTTGCATTACCCTCTACTCAAGTTAGTGTGGAATGTTTATTTTCAGCACTTAAAATCATAAAATCTGATTTGAGAGCAGTAATGAAAGAGGACTTGATTGAAGCAATCTTGTTCTTAAGAACAAACTGTTATACATAATTTTGAATTTTAAAAATCAGTTTATGAAAGAATTAAAGTATGAATTTGTTTGTTTCAAGTTTTAACTTTTAATGCAGCTATCATCATTTGATAAGTTTCTTTTCAGTTTTCAGAATTTAATATTTTTTGTTAATCATCAAAATTGTATTAATATAATTTTTTTTGGATTTATGTATTAAAAAGGTCAAATTGGAAAAAATTAGTCTTAATTTGTGTTTTAATGTAGCTAACGTCATTTGATAAGCCTCCCTTCAGTTTTCAGAATTTAGTTTTTTTGTTCATCAAATTTCGATTAATATAATTTCTTTTTGGATTTATGTATTAAAAAGGTCAAATTTAAAGAGTATGTTTAGCCTTTATTGCAAATATCATTCAACAGTGTATTCATCTGTCTGTTGTTGAGTATGATCAATGACCACTCTAACTACATTTGGATTTTGATAACTTGACAGAGCTGGAGCTGGAGCCGTAGCCAAACATTTAAAAAAGATGGCTCCGGAGCCGGAGCCAAAAGTTTTTTTTCTGGCTCCACACCCCTGGACACCACTACCATAAAGATGACAAGATTCCCAAAAAAGGTATGGACCTCAAGCTCTGTAGATTCCCATTCCTAAAGATGGAATGAATCAGTTTTTTTATAAACATTACAGTAAAGACAACAAAATAAGATCTCATCAACCTAAGGTGTAGCAGTGTTTCTTTATGTAGCCCTAACAGACTAGTTAAAAATTTTTATAGTTGGAATGTGCCATCCTAACAATTCCTAGTTATGAGAGGTTAATTTAAGTCTAAAGTTATCGGTATATATTTATAGGTCATTCAGATTCTAAGTGTGTGTGTGATTCCATTCGGGCCAATTCATCATTCAATTTTTTATAGGGGCTGGAAAGGGTTTGTTGGTAGGCCTTAGTATAAATGTAACAATTATTAAAATAACATTTTAAATTAATGAACTAAGGACACTCTTAAACCAGTGTTTTGCGAGCAGTGGTACTTAAAAGGTTTTCAAATGATATTAAAAAAGAAAGTGGTGAACAAGCAGAGGATACATCCAGGGGCATCCGCAGGATTTTTCGCAATGGGGTGTAAAACTAACTTATTAGTTCTTAGTTCTTATTAGTTCTTTATTAGGTAGAAAAAAAATGCACTGCGACCACTACGAGTAAAAACCGTCATCTCCCCTTATCATAGCAGGCTATGATAAGGGGAGATGACGGTTTTTACTTGTAGTGGTCGCAGTGCATTTTTTTTTCTACCAGTCAAGTCCATTTTTATATGTTATATGATACTATGATTAACTATAATCGTGTAAGTTTCAGTGAAATTGACCAAAAGGTTTTTGAGAGAGAAAAATAAATAAAAAACACAATATAATGATCTTTGCAAATAATTCCATTACTGTATCTTTCAGTATAGTTTATTTAGCACTTCTAAGTTCAATGACATGGCACTTAGGTAAAGTAAAGGACATTTCCTTGAATGTGGAAACACTGACTGAGCTGCAGTAGAATTATAGAAGTCGTTGCGTGGGCAAACACAAATTTCCAAGGGAGGGCAACTGCCCCCTCTTGCCCCCCCTCCGGACGCCCATGGATACATCCTTTGTGGTGGCACTACAAAGCAAACAAATTCTTAAGGTGGTACATGGGCAAAGTAGCTACTGTCTTAAGCCAACAAAACTACTAAATAAATTTAGTTCATACTTTGTTGATCAACTTTAATTTTTTTGGACAAATAGGGACAAACTAAAATTACTTTAAAATGATAAAACCTAAAAATATAGCTACTGCAATTGTCTTGTTTTTTTAAAACTTTTTTAAAATAATGAAAAATTAAGTATTCACATAAGACTTGCATTTGAATGAGTGAGTGAAACTGGCTTGGCTTGTAGGAATACTTATCAAGCAGTAGCCACTGAAGGTAGATTTGTAGTTTTCCTTTTCTTGAATAATTGTTCTTCAGGTTGTTCGAGCTTTCTCTTCGAGCTAACTGGCTCTGGAAATGTATCGTCTGATATTTCGCCAGATTCACTTTCACTATTTGATGTCGATGATGATAACACTAGGCAACAAAGATTTTGTTACAGAAGACCAAATAGGTGCTCCTAGCTAATTTCGGTATGCTGATTTCAAATCTATAATTAGATTTTTTCTATCACGTCTAGATTTTGTGTAAAATGCAAATCACTTTTAGTAAAATTTTCTACCACATCCAGATTTTGGTTTTAATCGGCTTAATGCCAGTAATATGAAACTTGCTTTTCAAGGTTAAAGCAATTTTTTTTGCAAACTATATACAAATTCGAACAATTTTGATAAATAAAATTTATCCCGAGTTGGCAACACTGAGTCAAGAGCATAGTAACGGGCAACGGCCCAACGGTCAGTCGCTACGTGACAGTCAAGCAGAACGGTTGTTGAAGCTCTCTGCTGATGAGCAAGTGACAGGTTGTGGTGACTTGTGTGTTTTTATAGCATTTGTTTTGTACTACGGTGTGTATTTCTTTTTATTTTGCACATCGTAATAATTACTTTCTACGTTTTTTCAGATATTGTATGGTAATTCAAAATGGCATCAAATAGACGTGCTTGTGTAAATCACCCAGACAACTTCTGCTTTGTCTGTGGACAATATACACCTAAGCCACAACGTAGAAACATAACAACAAAGATTAAACTTGCCTACAAGTGTTATTTTGACTGTAAGTTAGGAGACCAACAGAGGGACTGGGCACCACATATTTGCTGTGCACAGTGCAATGCAATGTTAATAGCTTGGATGAATGGTAAAAGAAAAGCTATGCCATTCTCAGTCCCCATGGTTTGGCGTGAGCCGAAAAATCACTTCAATGATTGTTATTTTTGTTTGACAAAGATTGCTGGTTTCACAAAGAAAAACAAATCAAAGATCACGTACCCAAACTGCGAATCAGCAATGAAACCAGTACCACATGATGAAACAAATCCACCACCAGTTCCACCAGCAACGATAACAGACAGCAGTTCATCTGAAGATTCTGCTAGTGATATAGAAACAGGGAAAGATGGCATATATGTTCCAGATGCAAATATTTCCCCACATTTGTTAAGTCAAGCGGAGTTAAATGACTTAGTGCGCGATTTGGAATTACCAAAAGAAAAGGCAGAGTTGCTTGGTTCAAGACCAAGAATTTAATCTTCTCCAACCAAACACCAAAGTTTCCCATTTCCACCATCGCCATTTGCAGTTTTCATCATTTTACTTACAGGAAGAAAACGTTTGTTTCTGCCACGATATCAGTGGTCTGATGCAAGGGATTGGCTGTCGCTATGATCCAAAAGAATGGAGACTGTTCATTGACTCTAGTAAAGCTAGCCTTAAAGCTGTATTACTGCACAACGGCAATGAAAAACCTTCAATACCTGTAGCACATGCCACTGGCCTTAATGAGACTTATGAATCGATGAAACTGCTGCTAAGACTCATCAAATATAAGGACCACACATGGAATATTTGTGGCGACCTTAAAGTTGTATCATTACTTCTTGGGTTACAGTTGGGCTACACAAAGCATATGTGCTTTTTGTGTCTATGGAACAGCAGAGATGACAAGAACCACTACAAAAAACATGATTGGCCATCTAGAACTGAATATGTTGTTGGTAAATACAATGTGAAACACCCAGCACTTATTGACCCTCAGAAAGTACATCTTCCACCACTTCACATTAAACTTGGCCTTATGAAAAATTTCGTGAAGGGTATGGATCATCAAGGTAGTGGTTTCCAATATTTAAAGGATAAATTCAAAGGAATATTGACAGATGCTAAGCTAGAAGCTGGAGTTTTCACTGGACCACAGATCCGCAGTGTCATCCACGACTCATCGTTTCCATCTAACCTAAATGAGAATGAACTAGGAGCATGGACATCTTTCGTTGAAGTTGTCAAAAATTTTCTTGGAAACCACAAAGCTGAAAACCACCGTAAACTCGTAGAAAACATGCTTAAATCTTATGAAATAATGGGATGCAGAATGTCTTTGAAAATTCATTTTTTACATTCTCATCTTGACTTCTTCCGGCCAACCTTGGGGCTGTAAGTGACGAGCATGGTGAGCGCTTCCACCAACAGATCTCAGTTATGGAAAAACAGATACCAAGGTAATTTCAACCCAAATATGATGGGAGATTATTGTTGGTTCCTGCAGAAGGAGAGCTCGTCATCCTACAAGCGACAAAGGAAGAGGACACACCAAAGTTTCACTTAAGAACAGGAATTTGCCTTTCAGTAGTAACAACAAATACTAACGCGCTTTGGGTGGATGGTTGGGCGCAGGGGTGGTAACTCCGCCAGCGGAATTCCGCTGTCTGTCTTAAGCCAGAATAAAGGAGGAAAGACATCCCTGTTCACTAATTATTTAAGTATGCTTAACATAAAACGTGGCACGGAAAAGTAGCTTAGACGGCTTTCGTAATAGAAGCGGGTGAGAAAAAAAAATGAAAAATAGGGGTTTTTGGTTACACAAAATCTGGACGTGATAGAGAAATTTTGATATCAGATCTGAAATCAGCATCAGCGCTTTAGTAGGAATCAGTAGTTCACGTGTCTGTAACAAAAAAAAAGTTGAAATTTGTTGCCTAGTGTAATTCAACATTTGTATCCTGCAATTTCTCCTGTGAAGATTCTTTGGTGAGCCTCACAGCTTCTTTTTGCTTTCTTAGCAACGTAGATGCTTTTTTCTTTGAGAGTGTAATATCTACTCTATCAATAAACAGTTTTCTTTCACTCCTTTGATCTAAGAGGAATGTCACTTCTTCCTTTGGAACCGTTTTTTCTTTGGGACAAGAACATTGTGTTAGTACTTTGCACTTGCACGCTGCAATGTCAAAAAGTTTCGTGTGTGCTTCTTTTTTGAACATATCAATCTTTGCTTTGTAAGCTTCAGAATTTTTTCTGCTTTGGTATGGCTTCATAATGACACGATACTTTTTGTGGTAGCTTCTGAACATTGTTTCAATTCGCCTGTCTGACAGAATTGGGACGGAAGCACTTTCCCAAATTGTTTTCAATTTATCAACAACTTGTTCTAATATTTGAGATATTGAAGGATCTTTATTAGTATTCTGTTTCAAATCGTTTCTTACAAACAAGTAATATTTAAAAACTCCTTCGTATGTAGGAAGATTCCTGTGCCACAAATCTTCCCCCATACCAAACATGGGGCACTCAGTTGAGGCCCTGGTTGATTTTGCACAAACTCGAGACATTTTGAAAGTATACAAATCTGAAAAAAAAGAGCTAATATCAATTATACGTTAATTTCAGTTAATAGTACGGTACATGGCAAACTTAGGGCAACACAATACAGAAATGCAAATATATAAGAAATATAGTTTAGACTATCTGAGTAACGCCACACAGAACACCCACCTGCTACGAGAGTGACAGCTACACTGAACCGAGGTACTCACTGACAGAGCTGAGTGAGCTGACTATAGAAAACTGTTTTTTAGAGAATAGAAACTTTTTTAAAGGTTGACTGAGCTATTTTTATACAAGTGTGAATAAATTCTTGTCTATTGTGCATCGTGGACTCTTCTGTAATTATTGGTTAAAATCTGCTTTTTTCAATTTTTTTCAATATTGAAGGTCATTGTGGCACCTGAAGATATTAATGTTATGATTTTAAATTTATACCAGCTTATTTCCTCACTACTCCACACATTTTCCACACTAGCCAATTTGAAAATTCGAAAAATGAGTTTTTTACTCCGCCCTAATACTTAATGCACCTTCCAATTGGTATAGCAAATTAAGCTTGCTTCAAACTGGCATAATTTTAACTATGCTTACTGTAGATAATTAGAATGAACTTAAGAAGTTACTGGTGTCTTAGCTTCTGTTTGTAACCCCCAAAAAATGAGAAATGTTCCAAAGTACAACTTATTGTTATAGGAGTACAAAACAAAACATCTTTATTGCAGACAGGGCCGTAACTAGGGTTTAGAAATTAGTGAGGTCCAGATTTTTTTCGAGCGCGGCGGGACGAGCAAAATTCAGACCAAAATGACATCTACAAACACAACCCAAGCTATACACTAAACACAAAATGCTCGACGCTCCCTCTTTTCAAAGAAAAGCGGTAATATGCGTTTCATACACGGAGAACGGTTCAGTCTCCAGTCTCTTTTTTTTTTTTTTTTAGGAAATAATTACCGAGGTCCGGACCTCGGTGACCTCATAGGTAGTTACGGCCATGATTGCAGATCATTCACAATCCATAGCCACTTGACCTAACATACAAGTACAATCTTGCATATTATGCACTGAACTTAATAAAAAAAATAAGGCCAACATTAGCCACTTAACCTAGCATTCTGTTTGATTACCGTACCTGACAATTTTATGTATATTATTACACGAGACATCAACTGAAAAAGATCATTTGTATACATACATAGGAGAAAATAAGTGTAGCTCAATGAAAAAAATCAAAGAAATTATGAAAATAAGAGTTTAATAAAAATGCTGATGAATTATGGGAAGTTGAGTTTGGATATGATTTTGTGGAAACTTTTAAATTATTAATTATACAACAAACAAAACATCTTTGTTGCAGATCATTCACGATCCATACCCTAGCCATTTAACCTAACATAGCTACAAGTACAATCTTACATACACACTGAATGTAATAAAAAAAAAGGCCCATAGCCATTTAACACAACATACAAATACAATCTTATTATAACAACTTAATATGCATATTAGGGTTATAACTTTTTTACAACATAATATTCCTGTACTTTAATTCGATGAACTTTTGCCTAAAAACAAAGAAATGAACTTTCATTTTAATATCTTTTTAGAAAAGGTCACCCTGAAATCAAAAAATCAATTATTGCATACATAACTTTTTTGCATATTCCATGTAATATAATAAAAGAACTCACAACATAATCGTTATAATACTTGTACATATATTACTGCTTATTGCTTAGAATAAACCGAAGTTGCAGTTTGTTTTTGTTTCTGCAGGCAGCATACAGTTCCTGCATAACTGATTGCACATTCTGCACACTGATTACTTCTTGGTATCTTGAGTGGGGATGGCTCCTGCTTCCAGTGATTTTCCAATGAGTTCAATGCTTTTTTGTAAGGTTTCAATATTTCTGACAAGTTCTTGGTCATTTTCATTGTACATCTGATTAGTAAACCAATATTCTGCCCAGTTGTATGAAATGAATCTGCATACCTTCTCCAAAGTCTTCCTTGTTGTAGGTATAAGAATAAATGCAAGGATAGCTAGAATGGCTCTTGAATGCCACCTCGCATTGCTGATGTTTGGAATTTTCTGAAAGTTAATCAAAGGAAAATTCCCTTTTTCTTCAAAGAATCTAAACACCGTGTTAGATGGTACAAAAACTTAATATCATCTCTCCATCCTGATTTCTCGAGGACCTCTTCTGTTCCATTAACAAACTGTGCCTTTAGTTCCTCATAATTCTTCACCAGTTGGGATACAAATGGATATTCGATGTTTGGAGAACTGGTGTTAGCACCAAGATCTTCGTCCATTGCCAAACGGAGAATCCTGTCCAGAATGTGATGCTGACAACTGATAAATTGTGGTTTGCAGATACCCTTCTCTGAGAACATTCATTGCAATTTGACAACAACTCCACTTTTTTCCCAGTGTTAAAACTTGTTGTATCAGCAACGATCATCTTTATTGCATTCCATAAGGTGTATTCATCAATAACTTTTGCAATTCCTTCAGCAATAGTTTCAGCCTTGCCATCTTTCAGACGCAATGCATCCAATTTTACTTCGGTTCTTTCATTTTTAAGTACCACTACTTGATACTCATTTTCCTCAATGCGCTTTCCATCAAAATGTAAAGACCACTCTTCCATCTGTAAATTTTCAATCATTTCCTCCTCAATTTAGCAGCCTCTTTGTATGCTGACTTGTAAATTGCTGCTTGACTTGGTGTTGGAATGTCAATACCATCAAGTGACAACTGTTTGCATATTTTAGCGGCTTTACTTGATACTCCTGTGGATGTCACCAAGTTGGTTGCAACTTTACTTTTGTTATGTCTTCTGGTTGGTGGAGTAATACTCTCATCTTCATGCTCGCTCTCTTCAGATTCAGTACCACTACCACCAGATACATGATTGTTGATGCTGATTCAGCAGGCAATTTTCGTCTCTTTGAGGGGTGAATCGTTTCTTCACTTGCAACTTGACCTGTAGAGTACCCCACTTCTCCTTTGCTTTCTACTTGAAGGTGGTACAGTCGTTTGTCTTCCGAGGATAACCATTGGCCATTTACTTTAGTGATATCAAAAAGTTCATTCAGGGCATCATATTTTCCCCTCCTGACACATTCATCATAAGTCTTCATCACCTTGTCAAGCTTTGCTCGTATTACTTGATCTGACACATGCGGAAAATTCAATTTATTCTTCCATAATTTTGTAACTTCTTTGGAAATTTCCACTATTCGCTCCTTTCTTCCTTTGATTTCTGTTCCAAGAAACTGGTACCATCCAATGATTTGGATTTGGAGTGGCATTCTGCATTTTTCTTCGTGAAGATTCTTCTAAAGGCACACTTCCTCTTCTATGTGACTGCTGGAATCTCACCAGATTATTGGTCCAGATATCCTTGTTCTTCTGTATGGTAGTATCACTTTTCTTGTGTGACATTATATTGCTTCTGAAACAGATATAAAAAGGTATTAAGTTGATTTGTTTGTTTGTTTATATATATATTATATATATATAATATTATATAATATATAGAAATAATATAATAATTAGAGGGGATTTTTAGGTGAAAAAATATGACCAAATATTTATTTTTTAGGTGATAAAATTTTGGAAAATATTTTTAGAACATCCATAGAACGTCTCACAAAATATTTATCACCAAATATTTTGGGCTCTATATATTTTTTGAGTTTGACTCCCCTCTACAAAACATTCTGGATACGCTTTTGTTTATGTGTTAAAATGGAAGAAAAATTCAACAAATTATTATGGTTAATAAATTTAAAAAATGTTCTGGAATGTTCAAGAGTGCAGAAGTGAATTCCACATTTGCTACATTTTTTAATTAAGCAAATATATTACAAATAATAATTTAAGCTTACCTGAAGTTGAGTTGAACTGAACAGTTGAGTAACTATTGCGCAATACTGGACACAAGTGATTCGGTTGATTCATTTCGTGCTTTTATACAATTTGCGAGTGCATGAAGAACAATGTCATGTGTTCTAGAATTTTCTTGTATGGGTGGATTGATATTAGTCATCAAATTTGAGCACCGGAAGTGATTTTTCGGGCGATCTCACAATATATTAGCGTACTGAAAAATTCAAAAATATTTTTTAGGTTAAAACCTAAAAGTCCACCCTCTAATAATAATATATTTATATACTTATGAGTAGTAACGTAAATATATGGTTATGGTGATTCAAACTTTTGATTTGGGGGTGACCTTTTTTAAAAACTGAGAGGAATTAGGGTCTTTTTCATTGTTTTTAAGCAAAAGTTCATCGATTTATGATACAGATCTTTTATTTGAAAAAAAGTCTAAAAGTTATAACCCTAATGCATATATAATCTTTGCTACATTACAAAACTAAGGTATTGTAAACCAGCAGTTGTCTGAACCAAGACTGCCATATAGGTGAGAGGTACACAGTATCTGAAGACAGGACATTGCACAATAACACATTAGGGTCATTCCATGTCAAATCAGACACACAAGGGCAAAAAAATTTCAACCATCTCAAATTTTGTTTATACTTAGTACACTTAAGGACCCTTATGAGAAATGTAGATACCCAAAATTTCAGACCTCTGTGACCTCAGTGTGCCGAGATATGAGGTCACGAAAGTTGACCTTTTGACCAGATTTTTTCAAAATTTAATAGTATATCTAAATTGTCATATCTCAGCTTCTACTGGACTGATTTACTTCATTTTGGTGTCATTTTAAAGCTTGAAAGGAGTAGAATCTTTTGTTTATCTTGAAATATATCCCATAAATGATTCACAAAAAAGTTATAGAAGTTGGAAATATTTGAACTTGAGTAAAAAAAAAAAAAAAAAAAAAAAATTCCAATTTTTTTTTTTTTTTTTTTTAGTCCCAAGATACCTCTATCCAAACACAATATTGCGTAAAAATTTCATTATTCTTTGGCAAATACTTTAGAAAATATAAGCACTTTGTGTGACAAATTTAAAAAAAAAAATGACAAAATGAAAAATTGTGCTATTCCTATGGAATGATGTGGAGTAACTTTTTTTTGAAAGTATAGCACTATGACAAATAAAAACTAATTGAGAGCTGTAAATATGACATCCTATTAGGTATACCTATTTTTGTATGTTATTTGTATGCAAACATTAACTCCTAGTACAAATAACTGTTTTGTGTGTACATGTATTTTTTTTTTTTTTTTTTTTTCAGATCTTTTAGGAAACTATAAAATAAATCATCTATATGTAATATATTCAGAAATTCCTAGCCAGGTACCTATTCTATTTCAATTAGGAAATTTTGAAATTGATTCATTTAATTTAAAAAGAAAATGTGCTGATCCTTTCAATGAGCATCAAGGGAAATGGCGAACTAAGAGTAGTTCCACCTGAAATAATTGTTAAGTGGCCTGATCTTCAATTAACTGCAAATCATAGACTATGTAATCCGTGCAGAATTCTTGTTGATAAAATATTAAAAGAAAATACTGAAAATTCAGACTGACTCATCTCATCCCACTGGCTCTGTCATATCGGAAAGACCACTTGAACTTGTCATCAGGGTCAGGCTCAAGTTCAGCATCTCTAACAGTAAATTTTGAATTAGTGATGATGCTGAATAGTTCATTAAAAGAAATAGGAGAGTCCAGTTAAAAAACAAAAATTATACTCAAAAGGCATATGGACTGAAAAAATTTAAACAAGTTAAAGATACGTTCAAAAGAAAAATAGAAGCTGCTAGTGGGAAAACTATAGTTGAAGAGGAAGAAAAGGATTATAAAGAAATTTTAGACCAGCTAAAAGAAAAATTTAATGATTCAAGCACTAAAAGAAATGAAAAAATTAAAATTTTAACAGTTCTGCCCAAAAGCTGGAGTATAAGAAAAATATGCCAAGAATTCAATACTACCAAGCACACTGCATGCATTGCTAAGAAAATGGTAGAAAATTCTGGAATTTTGTCAGAATCAAATCCAAAATCTGGGAAAGTTCTGGAAATGGGAATAGAAGATTCAGTTAAAAATTTTATTTAAATGAAAACATAAGTAGATTAATGCCGGGTAAAAAAGATTGTGTGTGTTATTAACGAACAATGTCAAAGGGAACATAAACAGAAGCACCTCCTTCTCTAACTTAAGAGGCATATGAGGCCTTTAAAAATAAATACCCAAGGATGAAAATTGGATTTAGTGAATATGCCTCATTAAGGCCTAAATGTGTAATTGTGGGCGGATCTGGCACACACTCAGTATGCGTTTGTGTTATCCACCAAAACCTAAAACTTATGTTCATTGGGGCAAAAATTGATAAAATTACAGAGCCTAAAATCAGTCACATCCACCAATTGTTACCTTCCCTAATGTGCAATCCTCCCTCGTAAGTATGTTGCCTAATGGAATGTAATCTCTGTGGTGATACCACCTATTTAACCACTCGGCTCCAAACGTTATTTGATGAAAATTATATGACAACAATCAATTCAAAAAATAGACCAACACCGATAGGTCAAATTTAGAATTGATACAGTTGTCTACAGATGATTACATAGAAGAATTTTGTGAAAAATTGAAGCAGTATCAAGTAATAATAACAATTTAATAACACTTATTGAACATGTGTATAATTATTACAAAATCATATAAAAAATATATCTTGATGTTGACAAAATAACCTTGTACTAGAATATCATTTGAAAAATCCAATGAAATAAAAGGCTGAATTTTAATTAGTTTTTAACAAAAAATATAATATATCTACAAGCCCTTCTAAATTCTAATTTACATACATACTTTCAGATCCATGATTTCCTAACAAATATGCAATCAAACTACTATCAGGATAAGAAAACATCATTGGAAAACGATGAAGTTTTGGCTGTATGCAACTCCTCAGAAAATTATTCAGCTATTCTCCAAGATGAAGTTCAGTCGTTCTATTGGAACAACCAAATGACTACTATTTATCTGTTCATTTTATATTTCAAGGCCCAAGGAAATCTAAAGAACTTAAATTTTGTAATTATTTCAGAATGTAATGACCACAATGTTGTCGTGGTTCATCTTTTTGAATGCCACCTGTGTAAATTTATAGAAGAAAAAATTCCATTCATAAAATTTTTTTTAGATTTTTCGGATGGATGTGCTGCCCAATACAAAAGTTGTAAAAATTTCCTTAACCTCTGTTACCATAAAAAGGATTTTAATTTGGAGATGGATTAGAAAAGCAAGCCTCCAAAGACCATATGATAACCAAATAACAACACCCCGAAATTTGTTTGAATTTGCTAACTGTAATATTAAAAACATAAATTTAAAATTTTTAACAATTGAAGACCATCAAAAGACAAGAATAATTTTTAAAAGACCAAAATTCAAAAGCCAAAACTATTTCTGGAACTCTAAAATTGCACCAGGTGAAGCCTGTTTCAATTACTGTTAAAAGATATTCAGCATCTAATGAGTCAACAATCGTAAAAGTAACCGAGGAAGAGGAAATGATAGAAGAAAATGATATAAATGGTTTTGTTGCTATAGATTATGATGACCACTGGTGGTTATCATATGTTTTGGAAAAATCAACAGAATCCCGAGAGGTGAAGGTGTCATTCTTTATACCTTCATGGTCCCAATCCTTCGTTTTTCTATCCCCAACATCCAGATATTTTGACAATAAGATTTTCAAGCATCAGAAAAGTCAATGTAATGATGAGAAATGGGAGTGTACAATTTAGTAAAAGAAGATGTACCAAAAGTCTCTAAATCTCTCAAAGAATTACTTCAAAGAAAGATACGATAACTTAAAATACCTATTTAAATTTAGAATTTTCAAATTAACAACCATCTAACATTCTAACCCATGCTATATACCAATAATTTAATGTAATCACTAGCAATTCACTTTCATAATTTCTCTATTTAATTTCAGATTTAGTCAATAATTTTTCTTTATGTAACAAACTTTAATTATTTTTACAAATTAACAACAACTAAAGGGGATCACAAAATTTTACAAGGCAAGATGTCTCTTCAACTGGGCTGATGAAAATATTAAATTCAATTCAAATAAATTCAAACATGTTATTCTTCTAGAATAAATGCTAAAATTACTAGAAAGTACCATACTCAAAACAAATTAATTAGTTTTTATATATGTTTGGAAAATTAGAAAAAATCTCCTCTACATAGACAAAAATAGGTACACCTATAGGTGCCAAATTTAAAGCTCCAAATTAGTTATTTTATTTGTCATAATGCTGTATATACTTTCAAAAAAAAAAGTTACTCCACATCATTTTTCATAGGAATAGCAACGATTTTTTATTTTCTGTCATTTTTTTTATATATTTTTTTTAATTTGTCACACTGAAAGTGCTATACAGTATTTTCTTAAGTATTTGCCAGAGAATGAAATTTTTACACAAAATTGGAGATGATTTTTTTTTATTCAAGTTCAAATATTTCCAATTTCTATAACTTTTTTATGAATCATTCATGAGATATATTTCAAGATAGACAAAAGATTCTACTCGTTTCAAGCTTTAAAATGACATAAAAATGAAGTAAATCGGTCCAGTAGAAGCCGAGATATGACCATTTAGATATATTAAATTTCAAAAAAATCTGGTCAAAAGGTCAACTTTCATGACCTCATATCTCAGCACCCTGCGGTCACAGGTGTGTGAAATTTTGGGTATCTACATTTCTCATAAGGGTCCTTAAGTAAGTGTACTAAGTATAAACAAAATCGGAGACGAGTGACATTTTGGTGTCTGATTTGACATGGAATGACCCATTAGAGTTGTTTTTGACCCTAGTAATGAAATTATATAATTCTTCTGGATTAACATTTAGCTGGTAGATAAGTTACTCAGTAAACATAAAACTGGCACTGCACCATTTTGATTCCCTACCATAGCATATGAAAAATATTATTACAGTATAAGCAACAGAGTTTATTCATAGCAGCTTTTGTATAGTTCCACCACAGATGGGATGCATACAATGCAGTACAGTAAGTTCTAAAAAAATAAGTTTTAACTGATTCTGAACACATACCAAATTTCTTTACTAGCATGTTACCCTGTACATACAGCTTTTTACATTGCCTCTCAATATCAAGTTCATCTCGTAGCTCATGAGTAATTACATGACCTAAGTATTTACACGTGTCTTTGACAGGTATTGTCTGACCATTCATTTCAAAAGACCCACATGATACATGTTTCAGTAGATTATACCTAAAAATCAAAATACTCAGGCCAAAGCTTAATTGACAAATATAACTTGCATATACAGTATAGGCTTTTTATTCACTCTCAATCCCAGGATGAAGTTTAATAGTATTTTTATTCATTGACAATTTTTTACACATGTTGGAAGTATAGCACAAATTGAGTCAAGCCTGGAATAAGCTCAAGTTTTATGTAGCTACCTTATTTTTAAAATGTTTATCAAGCAGCCTAAATTTAGTTGAACTCATTACATACTTGCATAGTTTGTAACATTCATGACTTTCTTTGTAGTAGCCTATATGAAATTAAATTAGGCTATACAAAATCAAGGTCCCAGCAAATATAAATATTTCTTAAAAATTAGTAAATGATAAAACGCACAATTTTTAATGTAGCACAACTTGTAAAATGAGTGGTGCAATTAATTTGCACAATACTGGATATACTATAAAATAATTGAACCTAATATAATGTCATCTAACATAACTAGGTACTAAACTATTATGAACTCTTGTCTCCAAAGATTTACTCTGCTCAGGAAAAGAAACTATGCTATTTCAGAAATCGGTAATTATATAGAAAACGGCGCAACCCGAAGTATGATGTAAAAAACATTTTATTAGGTCAATTTCGATGTGCTGAAGCCAAATCTGTTAACCATTTGGTGTGCAAATGCTTCAAATTAGAGTAAATGTTATTTATATTTTACTCTTATTTTGAAGCATTTGCCTAAAAAATGGCTAACAAGCACATGAAAACTAACCTAACCTAACCTAAGAGTAAAATAACCACACGTTGGGCACGACAACTCAGAAAGCAAAACACCATGTTTTTGGAAAAATAGAATTGCTTCTTCATCATTTTCGTAAAACTTTACAATAGCTTCAATGTATCTAACAGAACACCCTTCACACTCCATTGCTATACCAACATTAAAGGGTGTTCTGTTAGATACATTGAAGCTATTGTAAAGTTTTACGAAAATGATGAAGAAGCAATTCTATTTTTCCAAAAACATGGTGTTTTGCTTTCTGAGTTGTCGTGCCCAACGTGTGGTTATTTTACTCTTAGGTTGTTAGGTTAGGTTAGTTTTTCATGTGCTTGTTAGCCATTTTTTAGGCAAATGCTTCAAAATAAGAGTAAAATATAAATAACATTTACTCTAATTTGAAGCATTTGCACACCAAATGGTTAACAGATTTGGCTTCAGCACATCGAAATTGACCTAATAAAATGTTTTTTACATCATACTTCGGGTTGCGCCATTTTCTATATAATTACCCAGAAATCTAATTTTACTTAATCTAACCAATGATAAGCCTAATGACTGAAAAGGAGACTAATCAGGCATTTACAGCACACTTCTTTAACCACTATACTCCAGAAATCAAACCCAGATATTTGGGACATTAAAAAGCAGGTTCATGCAGGCTCATTCAAAATTTTCAGGGTTTTGCATTTGGGTTAAGTTACACTACGTTGGGCTGTTTAGTTATTTTCCATGTGACCAACTTTATTACCACCATATATATGCCTCAGACATAAGGTACTCAGTACTCAAGGTTGCACAAAAGCCCTTGTTTGGAGAACTTGTGAAGGGCTGATCCTTGAGGCTAAGTGAAAAATGAAAAGAACTGGTGAATCCTTTGTCAAGTTGTATAATTTATTGTATTTAAAAAAAAAAATGAATTTTAAAAATTATTTTTTGTTTTAAGTAGTAATTTTATCTTGATATTTTTAGTGCAGGTTGTGGTGTTGTTGCAAGGTTTAGAAAGAAGACCGTAAATAGTGCCCCTTTTGTTTTTTATCTTAAATTCATGCAACTGAGGCCTAAGGTTGGCCCACATCGAGTCAGCAACCCTGAGGTAGGACCTATAGGACCTCCAAGTCCGTAAGTTTTCAATTCTAGCTTAACTTGGGCTATATGTTGAATTGGCCCTTCACAGCTCAGCTGGGATTTTGAACCCAATAAAAAAAAAAATAACACCTTTGTTCTCTCTGCCTTTCATTATTTGCAAAAAAGGGGGTTTGGGGGGCAATTTTGTTTGGGAGGGAAGAACTGAGTTTGGGGGGAAATTACACCCCCAAGCCTTGTGGAAAAAAAACACCCTGATTCTAGTCATAAACTAGCCTATTTTAAGTTCAGAAGGCCTGCATAATTCCTGTAAATCTAAATATTAATAACTAAGACAACTACTGAATAATTTAATGATTGCTAGTCTAATCAAGGCTAGGTCCATCACAAAAATTAAGTAGCTTATTACATATGGGAAACATGAAGCCACTTGGGCATACTGAAGTTATCCAAGTCATGAGCTATATTTTAATAAAATTGTGCATAATGTCAATCTCAAGTCAGCTAAATTAACATAACTATTTAAAGAGCTACTATATGGCACCTTCAATAAGCTACACTTTTAAAAATGGTTACAGGTTACGCAAATTATATACAGGCATACGCAGTTATCCGAACATTCTTTATACGAAAACTCGCTTATCCGAAATTCCTATTTTACCACCCACCCTTTACCCCGGCTATCCGAGCAGAAATTCTTTTATCTGAATTTCCAAGACCTATCCGAAGGAAAATCGCTTATCCGAAGATTCCAGAGCTGTACTTTGCGCTTCTACACCCTCACTTTTCTCCTGCTGGCGGTCAAGAGATACGAGCCCGAACCTGCTAAGTCTCTTACTATGAAGCAATTGATCACCTTAATCAAGCCATGGACATCATTAAAGAAAACGCTCCTAATCAGAGGAGTGGAGAGATGGTTCGGGGAGTTGAGAGTGCTTTCCGCTGCTACAGAGATATGTACGAGCACAGGGAACAGGTGCACCAAACCACCACCACCACCCACCTCGTTTTTCATGCTGAAAACGTCCACTCCCTCCGAGCCGACACCATCCACATCCTCCAAACCCACACTGTCTACCAGTTCCGCAAAACCGTCCATGTCTGGCTTCCTCACAAAGTTCAGGCCGAAGCCGACCACCCGAACGACCAGTTCCGTCACCCTGGGCCACATCAGAGATCTTGCCTCGAGGACACGCGGAGACGACCCGACTTCATGATATGTATTCCTGTGATTTTGTGCCTTACGTACAGT
The DNA here is from genome assembly GCA_023014485.1 of Bathynomus jamesi. Lineage (NCBI taxonomy): Eukaryota > Metazoa > Arthropoda > Malacostraca > Isopoda > Cirolanidae > Bathynomus > Bathynomus jamesi. The sequence continues at coordinate 70,810 of JAJOZX010002810.1, forward strand.
TCCCTGCAATAGTTCAGCTCCACCCTCTCCGAGATGTGGTAGAAACGCAGTCACTCACTCTTCCCCCCTCCCCCTCTCCTCTCTCTCTGTTCCCTTCTCCTGCTTCCTTGTTATTTTCTTTCGGTTTACCTTCATTCTTATTTTCCTTTTCCCTTTCCCTTCACCCAGGGCCGGATTAAGACCTTTAGAGGCCCTAAGCACTTAAAAGATTTTGGTGCCCCATATATATGTAATTCAAAATATAAACAAAAATAAACCATAAAATAAAATTTTATTTTTTGAAATGAAACAAAACTTACAGTAAGATGGAAAATAATGTTTATTTTTGTATACTTCCACTTCATTTATATTTGAAAAGTTTTCCTACTTTTTTTAATTGCAAAGTCTTTGATCAGATCCTCAAAACTAATCTTACGTAACACATCTGCTTCTATACTTAGTAGAGATAAGGCATCCAGCCTGCCTTGTTGCATAGTTGTTCTGTTGGTATTTTTAATATACTTCAACTGAGAAAATGAACGCTCAGCTGAGCAATTTGTGACCATTAATGTTAAAAATATACGAAAGGCAATTTCTACATTTGGGAAGGCACACTCAATATTGTCTTCTACAATTATTTTATAAAGTTCAGTGAGGTGACGTGTATGTATATATATGTATATAGTCTAAAAGTCACTAAAGAGTAAATATCACTAAATCGAAGCTGAATGGCAAGACCAAGCCATAAACGAACCAACGGCTGTTCGTATTGCTTTGGTCTGGCCTAGACATGTTTTTTCCTATCTGACCTAATCTTTGGTGCTGAGTAAAATTAGGTGATGAATCTAAGTGACAAATCGGGTAGGAAGTTGTTCGTACTTAAGTATAGTTAGGGGTAATGTCTATAGCTTCTAAATTGGTAATGTAAGAGAGAGTTAGGTAGGCTGTTGTGGGACACAGGAATAAAACGGTAGGCTTCAAGGAATACCTAATTCAACGCACCGGTAAGTGCTTTTGATTGTTTGCTAGAACCTAAGTAACCTAACTGGGGTGTCTACCCCACGCTATCACATTTGGCGACGAGGATGGGATTTGGCTCATTTGGTTAAATTTTGTTCATTGGGTTAAATTTGGCTCATTGGGTTAATTTGGCTTATTGGGTTAATTTGGCTTATTGGGTTCAAGTGGTTGTTTGAAAAATTGGATGTAGCCTAGTGGGTCGTCCGATTTGGTTTGTTTGTGTGGGAAGCTACCGTACTATAGCGTAGGTCCCGCCGCCCAAATTCTAAAACTAATTCCTACTCAGCCCTAACTCTAAAACTAATTCCTACTCAGCCCTAACTCTAAAATAATTCCTACTCAGCCCTAACTCTAATACAATTCACTATTCAGCCCTAACTCTAATAAAATTCACTATTCAGTAACTAGACCAAATTTAAACCTAACCTAACCTACTTCACGTGAGTTGGCCTAATTCGGTTTTGCTCTAGCATGTCGGTGATTGGCCATATAAGCCCCTACGAAGACAATGGGGAGGACTTCGAAGCTTATGCCACTAGGGTGAGGTTGTTTTTCGAGGCAAATTCCATTCCGGATGCTAAGAAAGTACCTACCTTTTTAACTATAATAGGCCCTAAAACGTTTGGTTTAGTTATGGACCTAGTTTCTCCTAAAGCACCGGAAACTTGCACCTATAAGGAATTGGTACAGGCCCTAACCGATCACTACAAACCCCGAGTAGTTCTCATCTATGAACGTTTCAAATTTTATTCAAGGCATCAGATGGGAAATGAAAGCATTGCAGAGTTTGTTGCAGGAATAAAAAGCCACAGCCGTACGTGTAAATTTGGGGACAAATTAGATGAAATGCTAAGAGATAGGTTTGTAATGGGTCTCAGAGGAGTCTACCCAGAGAGCCCTATTAACCATACAGGACCTAACTTTTAGTCAGGCTGTAGAAATAGCTACGGCTAGAGAAGCAGCTGCTAAAGATGTTAGAGCTTTTGGAAATCATAGTAGTAAAGCCCAACACGTAAATAGCTTTAAATCTTCTAGGCCTGGCAGACCTAACGAGCCTACTAGACAGGCAAATAAAAGGTATGAGGCGAATACGACTAAGCCTACTAATTCTACTAAGCCTTCCAAGCCATGTACAGGGTGTGGAAAACACCATTGGAAGAAAGATTGCCCTTTTAAAGAAGCAGTTTGCCGAAACTGTAGTAAAATAGGCCACATAGCTAAAGTGTGTTTTTCAAAGAAAACAAAGGGTGAAAATTCTAATTTTAACATTTCTAGTATAAATCCTCAAAAGGGAAATACTTCGAACATTGGAGTGGAGTACCTATTCTATGAGCAGCAAAGTGGGGAAAATACAGGCCCATATATTGTAGAGGTAGGCCTAAATGGAATTACAGTTCCTCTAGAATTGGATACGGGTGCTGCCCGGACGGTCATGTCCAAGGTAGTTTTTGATAAGATTTTCAAAAACACACCTAAACTACATGCATCTAAAACGATTTTGAAGAAGTACGGGGACATAAAAATACCTATTTGTGGAGAAGCATACGTCACAGTTACACTTAACCAGAAAACTTTGTCTCATCCCTTAACCCTTTTAGTGGTGGATGAGCAAGGGCCTACTCTACTAGGCCGTGATTGGATTGATGCTTTGGAAATGCCAATTGACAAAATCTTGCCAAGGGGTCAGGCAGATGTGCATACACTCTCATATCCATCTGACATAGACTCATTGTTAAGGGAGTTTTCTTCTATTTTTGGGCCTGAAGTAGGCAACCTAAAAGGCCATCAGGTCTGCATAGAAGTAGATCCTAATGTAACTCCGAAATTTTGTAAGGCTCGTTCAATTGCGCATGCACTGCGGGAGAAGGTAGATTTAGAAATTGACAGGCTGCTAAAAGATAAAATTATTGAACCAGTCACACACGCTAAGTGGGCTGCCCAGTAGTTCCTGTACTAAAACCGGACAAGTCCGTGCGGTTATGCGGGGATTACCGTTTAACAGCAAATAGAGCCGTCCTTCTAGATTGCTATCCTATACCCAAGCCTGATGAATTATTTAGCTCTCTTGCTGGGGGTAAATATTTCACAAAACTCGATATGTCCCAAGCCTATGCTCAACTAAGTTTAGATGAAAACTCTAAAGAATTAACTATCATAAATACGCACCGAGGCCTATATAAGTACAATAGGCTATGCTATGGAATAGCATCGGCTCCAGGTATTTTTCAGAGGACAATGGACCAAGTTCTAGGTCACATTCCAGGGGTACTTTGCTTTCTAGATGATGTCCTCATTTCAGGTTCAACTAAAAAAGAACACCTAACTAGACTAACCACGGTTCTAAAAAGACTCCGGGATGCCGGACTTAAGCTAAAGAGAGAAAAGTGTTCATGGGTCACAATGAGGTTTCATATTTAGGGTTCCGCATAGATGCCTCAGGCATTCATCCAACGGTGGATAAACTAGAAGCAATAGAAAAGGCACCACCTCCACAAAACATCACACAGTTACAAGCTTATTTAGGTCTCCTAAACTTTTATAGGAAATTTTTGCCTAATGCATCGACTTTCCTTGAACCCCTAAATAAGCTATTACGATCTGGGGAACAGTGGAGATGGGAGAAAACTCAAAAGGAAGCATTTGAGGCTTCCAAGGACGTACTACTAAAGTCCACTCTCCTAGTGCATTATGATCCTAAACTTCCTCTCGTAGTTTCAGCAGACAGCAGTTCTTATGGAATTGGGGCAGTGTTATCTCACCACATTGATGGTGTAGATAGGCCTATCTGTTTTGCTTCTAGAACACTAACTGAGACGGAAAGACGATATGCACAAGTGGAACGTGAAGCATTAGCCTTAGTATTTGCAGTAAAAAAATTTCATTTCTATCTATGGGGTCATGAATTTAAACTAATTACTGACCATAAGCCTCTTTTAGGTTTATTTTCACCTAATAAAAATATTCCAGTTATGGCCTCAGGTAGGATTCAACGATGGGCACTGATTCTACAAGCCTATAAATTTGACTTAGTACATCGGTCAGGTAAACTTCTAGGTACGGCTGATGCGCTAAGTAGGTTGCCCTTAGAAAATCCAAATGATTGTGTACCTATACCTACAGAATGGGTTCACTTGGTGGAGTTTTTGGAATCCACTCCAGTATCTGCAGTACAAATAGAGCAGTGGACAAAATCAGACCCTATTCTGTCTAGGGTCATCCATTTCTGCTCAGTTGGTTGGCCTACTAAGGTTGAGAGTGAATTACAGCCTTTTACTCAGCGTCAGTCTGGCCTCTCTATTCAAAATGGCTGTGTCTTATGGGGCCACAGAGTGATTATTCCAAATAAAGGCAGGTCGAATTTAGTGAAGGAACTTCACGCTGAACACATGGGCGCAACAAAAATGAAAGAGCTGGCGAGAGCTTATTTCTGGTGGCCTGGTTTAGATGGAGAACTCGAATCATTGGTTCGTTCCTGTCAAAGCTGCCTAGAGAACAGAGATCTCCCAAGGAAAAGTCCACTTCATCCTTGGGAATGGCCTACTATACCGTGGCATAGGATCCATGTTGACTATGCAGGTCCTATAAATAATACTTATTTCCTAGTCATTGTGGACGCCTACTCTAAGTGGGTGGAAATTTTTCAAACCACTTCCACGACTTCGGGTGTTACTATTCGCTTACTCCGTTCAGTTTTCGCTCGATGGGGTTTACCCGTAGTCCTGGTTTCCGACAATGGTACTTGTTTTACCAGTGAGGAATTTCGTTCCTTCGTCCACCTAAATGGCATTAGACATGTCCGGTCTAGTGTTTTCCACCCGTCTACTAACGGTCTCGCGGAAAACATGGTCCGTACTTTCAAGTCGGCCTTGCGTCATTCTCGTGGGGAGGAAATGCAAGTGGTGTTGGATAAATTTTTGTTTAAATATCGAATAACACCACACACCACGACAGGGGTGTCTCCCTCTAAACTTCTGATTGGCCGGGGAATTCGTTCAGTTTTTGATTTGTTACGTCCAAACGAAATGTTACAACAACGAGTTTTACGCCATCAGGAAAAACAGAAGTTGTACCACGACACTAAAAGAGGGAGAGTTCTAGAAGCGAAACCTAATGATCCAGTTGTGATTCGCAACTATGGGGCTGGACCAAAATGGGTTCCTGCAACTGTGCAGGAGAGAACGGGCCCTGTTTCCTTCAAGTGCCAACTAGAAGATGGTCGTTCTATTAAACGCCATCAGGACCAGATATGGGAACGGGAAGTGCAGAAGGACCAGAGTCTTCCGGAAGAGAGAACTGATCCTCCGGAAAATGGTTCAACTTGCCCGCCTATACAGGTTGCACCTGATCCTACTACATCAACCCCGCTCCGCAGGTCGTCTAGGGTCCCTCATCCCCCTGACAGACTAAACTTGTAGGGGAGGAGTGAGGTGACGTGTATGTATATATATGTATATAGTCTAAAAGTCACTAAAGAGTAAATATCACTAAATCGAAGCTGAATGGCAAGACCAAGCCATAAACGAACCAACGGGCTGTTCGTATTGCTTTGGTCTGGCCTAGACATGTTTTTTCCTATCTGACCTAATCTTTGGTGCTGAGTAAAATTAGGTGATGAATCTAAGGTGACAAATCGGGTAGGAAGTTGTTCGTACTTAAGTATAGTTAGGGGTAATGTCTATAGCTTCTAAATTGGTAATGTAAGAGAGAGTTAGGTAGGCTGTTGTGGGACACAGGAATAAAACGGTAGGCTTCAAGGAATACCTAATTCAACGCACCGGTAAGTGCTTTTGATTGTTTGCTAGAACCTAAGTAACCTAACTGGGTGTCTACCCCACGCTATCACATTCAGCATGACTGAATCTTGTTTTACATTTACTATAGCACACGAAAATATTTAATCTCTATGTATTTTTAATATGGCGCTCAAAGATTTGATATAAACAAAATAATAACGCAAAGCGTAAAGTGTGTGATTACAACGAAATATATTTATTCTCTCAAAAGGGTTGTTGTTCACTACAAATTCAAACAATGAAAAAAAAATAAATACTATATATGAATATATATAATTCAGTTTTCAACAGCTTATAGGCTATAAGCCGCGATTATAATAGTATAATAAATCCATGGTAAATCCGACAATGGAAAATTTCTGTGGTGCCCCCTTCCCTTGATGCCCTAAGCACGGGCTTATTTTGCTTAATGGTTAATCCGGCCCTGCCTTCACCTCATACTAATACATGACCCTTCTCTCCCCAACCCACTGCTCCCCGATTATTACTTCCTCCCACCCTATCAGCTACTTCTTTTGTGTTTTTTTCTTTTTTTTTCTTTTCTTTTTACCTTCCCCTCTAAATCCATTCTTTTACATAATAACTGACTGACTCATCCACTTAAGCATTTAATTTTTAATAAAACTTCCTCTATAAATACTAAAAAATTATTAACAGCATCCAAAAATGTTCGTGTATATCAATAATCTTTTTTCTCTTTTAAATAATACACCAGAAACGACGATATTACGAGGTCAAAGCGTTTAATTTTGGCTCGTATGCATGTTTAATTTTAATCCATAATAAAATGCATATTTCAATTTCCATTTTCAGTTAACTCGGCAATCATCATAACATTAAATCTGTCAATATGGTGTTTAAAAGAAAAATATGACTTCATCTTCAAATATCTTGCTTATCTGCCAATTTGCTGTTACAACAAAAATTTACCTTTATCTTTAAATATTTTACAAAAAAATTTCAGCTTATTGAGAATAGAAAACAAAACAGGTCAACATTAAATAATGATCACCAAATTATTAGGATATAAACTCTTGTAATTTTTCAAATTATCATTCTGATTATTTTGATCTGACCGAGGGGCTGAAGCATTGCTTGTAATATTTTAGAAGCAGTAAAATTCAGTCAGAGGATCTCTGTCTTCTCCTTTAAGCCCTGCTTTCTCCAGAAAACTTAGTTTTAAAATAACTAGCAAAGGTCGGCGCTACGCGCCGATTTTGCTAGATCTGCGGTGCTTCGACTGAATTGTGGGCCTACGGCGTATTTTATTTTGAACATCAGTAGCCCTTTATCTGGATATCATTCCTATTCCTCTCACCTTGGCCTCAGTAATTGGGGTGCCTGCGGCCTCCAGTTACTGGCAAACCAATTATTCATTCAATAAAACTCCAGAAAAGAACGCAGCCATGAAAATCTAAAGCTTCACAAATCTTAATACAATGAGCTCGGATTTGAAGCCTAAGATTTTCATGACTGCGTTCATTTCTATAGTTTTATTGACCAAATAACTGAACCGACAGTAATTGGGGGCCCGCGGCCCGCCAAATCATAGTTTTCATTGTTTTGAGTGCATCAAAATTAATACTATAAACACCCAGGTATGGAAAACTGATGAGTGGGTAGTTGGGAGGTAACGAAAATGGTTCACTGAGTAGGTAGGTAGTTAATCTAACAATTTTAAATTCCTTTTAGTCAATAACTGGGTGGATGAAACCATTGGTTGCTCACCAGAGTTATTCTCCACACTAGTATTTATATACTGTGTGACAAGAGCGTGCTCGGTAATAGATATACATTACCGATCAACCAACCGAGGAAAAACCAACACGACGCTGGTGGGGAAAGCCCCGCGAAAGGGGAACAAAGGAGAACGAAAACGAGGAACGGGGGCGAGAAGACGGAACGGGAGAAGGGACAAGAACAGACAACGAAAAGATCCCCACCAGCAAGTACGCTCTTAACAATTAAACCAGGACGGAAGAAGGGACTCTCTAATAACTAGCAGTAAGTGACTAATTGTGTTTTTAACCCAGGTTTACGTAGATTCATTAAATTAAGCTGGGTCAGACAACTTAGGCCTACATTGTGGCCTAAGACCCAGCATCACTCATAGCTTAACAAAGGTATGGAAAACTGATGAGTGGGTAGTTGGGAGGTAACGAAAATGGTTCACTGAGTAGGTAGGTAATTAATCTAACAATTATTAAATTCCTTTTATGTCAATAACTGGGTGGATGAAACCAATTGGTTGCTCACCAGAGTTATTCTCCACACTAGTATTTATATACTGTGTGAGAAGAGCGTGCTCGGTAATAAATATACATTACCGCTCAACCAACCGAGGAAAAAACCAAGACTACGCTGGTGGAAAAAGCCCCGCGAAGAGGAGAACGAGAGAACGAAAACGAAGAACGGGGCGAGAGGACGCAACTGGAGAAGGGACGAGAACAGACACCGAAGAAAGATCCCCACCAGCAAGTACGCTCTCGACAATTAAACAGGAAGGAGAAAAGAGAGACTCTAATAACTAGCAGATAAGTGACTAATTGTGTTTTTAACCCAGCAAATTAATCACATTAAATTAAGCTGGGTCAGACAAATTAGGCCTACATTGTGGCCTAAGACCTAGCATCAACTCATAGCTTAACAAAGGTGAAGGTAGATTGCCCTAACCTAATTTGGTGAGGAATCCTGCTGTGGACCTCAATTTATCTGCCCGCTCTGGACCATTTCCGGAATCTCTAGGCTGACCCCTCTAGGCTAGACTTGATCTACTCTATAGTTAGACTGGAGATATAAGGGGTGGGTTAATTGTGGACCAATTCATACAGAGCATTTTTCACATTGGTGGTCCGTGTGTGGGGAATAAACAAACCTTAACCTTACTTAACAAAAATTGCAGAATTAGGCTAAATGGTCTAGCCTAAGCCTAAGCCTAACCTAATCAAGCCTAATTAGGTCTACAACCTAGGGCCTAACTAGGAAACATTTACATTTAAGGAGTCTCATTCTCTTATAAGCTTAGACCTGAGTGACACATAAGTACTTGGGGGGGATTAAACCAAATTTAAACTTGACTGTTTTGTCTGTGCTCTCTCTTCTCTGGTAATTTCTTCTTGTCCTCTATTTCATTACGATCCCCAGTTAAACAATTTTGACTTAAACATGGACAGTGCGGAATTGAAAAAGTTAAAAAAGAAAAGGGGGGCAAAGTTGGGTGCTGTTACAAAGGCCAAGAACACTTTTAACAATATTACACAACCAGGTAAGGAAGATTTAGTGTGTGTAATTCTTAAATTGGAAACTAAAAAGAAGGAAATAATAGCCATTGATGAGAGTATTTCAGAGTTAGTTGAATCCGAAATGGCTGAAGAACAATTGATAGACCTTTACGCTGATAATAATGATCAGGTAATCTCAATTGAACAGCAAATAAGGAGACTACGGTCTCGTTTGACTGACTTAACACAAAATAAACCTAATTCTGATTTTAATCAAAGTAGAGCTAACCTTCAACAAAATTTAAGTGGCATGCTAAATCCTGAGTCACAAGAATTGAGGGCTCAGTTACCCATTTTGCTAGTACCAACATTTGAAGGGGACACTGTACAATTCCCATCTTTCATTGACAAATTTGAGAGTTTAATAGGTAATAAACCTTATATTTCAACTGTTGATAAGTTTAGCTACAATTGGTTGCTCACCAGAGTTATTCTCCACACTAGTATTTATATACTGTGTGACAAGAGCGTGCTCGGTAATAGATATACATTACCGATCAACCAACCGAGGAAAAAAACAACACGACGCTGGTGGGAAAAGCCCCGCGAAAAGGGGAACAAAGGAGAACGAAAACGAGGAACGGGGGCGAGAAGACGGAACGGGAGAAGGGACAAGAACAGACAACGAAAAAGATCCCCACCAGCAAGTACGCTCTTAACAATTAAACCAGGACGGAAGAAGGGACTCTCTAATAACTAGCAGTAAGTGACTAATTGTGTTTTTAACCCAGGTTTACGTAGATTCATTAAATTAAGCTGGGTCAGACAACTTAGGCCTACATTGTGGCCTAAGACCCAGCATCAACTCATAGCTTAACAAAGGTATGGAAAACTGATGAGTGGGTAGTTGGGAGGTAACGAAAATGGTTCACTGAGTAGGTAGGTAGTTAATCTAACAATTATTAAATTCCTTTTATGTCAATAACTGGGTGGATGAAACCAATTGGTTGCTCACCAGAGTTATTCTCCACACTAGTATTTATATACTGTGTGAGAAGAGCGTGCTCGGTAATAAATATACATTACCGCTCAACCAACCGAGGAAAAAATCAAGACTACGCTGGTGGAAAAAGCCCCGCGAAGAGGAGAACAGAGAGAACGAAAACGAAGAACGGGACGAGAGGACGCAACTGGAGAACGGACGAGAACAGACACCGAAGAAAGATCCCCACCAGCAAGTACGCTCTCGACAATTAAACAGGAAGGAGAAAAGAGACTCCTAATAACTAGCAGTAAGTGACTAATTGTGTTTTTAACCCAGCAAATTAATCACATTAAATTAAGCTGGGTCAGACAAATTAGGCCTACATTGTGGCCTAAGACCTAGCATCAACTCATAGCTTAACAAAGGTGAAGGTAGATTGCCCTAACCTAATTTGGTGAGGAATCCTGCTGTGGACCTCAATTTATCTGCCCGCTCTGGACCATTTCCGGAATCTCTAGGCTGACCCCTCTAGGCTAGACTTGATCTACTCTATAGTTAGACTGGAGATATAAGGGGTGGGTTAATTGTGGACCAATTCATACAGAGCATTTTTCGCATTGGTGGTCCGTGTGTGGGAATTTACAAACCTTAACCTTACTTAACAAAAATTGCAGAATTAGGCTAAATGGTCTAGCCTAAGCCTAACCTAATCAAGCCTAATTAGGTCTACAACCTAGGGCCTAACTAGGAAACATTTACATTTAAGGAGTCTCATTCTCTTATAAGCTTAGACCTGAGTGACACATAAGTACTTGGTGGGGATTAAACCAAATTTAAACTTGACTGTTTTGTCTGTGCTCTCTCTTCTCTGGTAATTTCTTCTTGTCCTCTATTTCATTACGATCCCCAGTTAAACAACATTAGTGAACAAGCATTTAAAATGCATACAACTCCAAGCATCCAATTCTTCTTTTAAGGAAGAATCACTCAACAATTTTTTCAACAGGCACATGCATTCCTTGCAATCTGTGTGTATATATATGTATATATACACTGTACTCTTTACATGTGCCACAAATACACTCAACCTATCTGAACATAAGCAAGGATTGCATGGGTTACTCAAAAGGGTCTTATGGCCTACTTTGGCCATAGCCCAAACACTGAACCTTGGTCTTATGGCCTACTTTGGCCATAGCCCAAACACTGAACCTTGGTCTTATGGCCTACTGTGGCCATAGCCCAAACACTGAACCTTGGTCTTATGGCTTACTGTGGCCATGAGCCAAACAATAAAGGTCTTATGGCCTACCTTGGCCATGGGCCAAACAATAAGGGTCTTGTGGCCTACCTTGGCCATGGGCCAAACAACTGAACCTTGGTCTTATGGCTTACTGTGGCCATGAGCCAAACAATAAAGGTCTTATGGCCTACCTTGGCCATGGGCCAAACAATAGAGGTCTTATGGCCTACCTTGGCCATGGGCCAAACAATAAAGGTCTTATGGTCTACCTTGGCCATGGGCCAAACAATAAAGGTCTTATGGCCTACCTTGGCCATGGGCCAAACAATAAGGGTCTTATGGCCTACCTTGGCCATGGGCCAAACAATAAGGGTCTTATGGCCTACCTTGGCCATGGGCCAAACAATAAAGGTCTTATGGCCTACCTTGGCCATGGGCCAAACAATAAAGGTCTTATGGCCTACCTTGGCCATAGGGAAAACTATTACAAGGGTCTTATGGCCTCCCTTGGCCAGAGACCAAACAATACAAAATAAGACCCAGACTATGGATAAACCAAAGACTGTTCCCAGAGACCAACTAGCTATAGCCAAACAGACAAAACTTGATACTGTAGAATCAAATGTGACCAACTGTAATACATGAACACCCAGTGGCGGATTTAAGGTGCGCGGGGCCCTAGGCCGGTTGGAGTGCGGGGCCCCAAACTACGCAAAGCTAGCTTAATTAACTGAAATGAAGATTTACACCCCCATCCCCCAGTGGTGACCTTACGGGGCCCTCAAATCAATGGGCGAGCGAAGCGTTAAAATAAATTTACTTTTTAAACAATATTCAATTTATTGATAATTAATTAGCCAAATGACTATTTCATAGTTGAACATTTACACATTTGTTTTTGTGAAGCTTAACAATAAAAAATAACTATAATAATACACCATTAACAAAAAATAACTATAATAATACACCATTAACTAAAGAGAATACCACTTGACTGACATGCAAATGATGCAATGAGTGGGTTTTGTTTATTGCAGGCAATTTGTACGGTACACTTAACTATTTCTCAGTCAAAAAAGATTTTTTTCTAGCCTTCTTACTTGCAAACTGTTTGATGACATCAGTAAAATCAAGCACCCTTAATTTCTCATGCTCAATGCTCAACAGGGTGAGTGAAGACAAACGGTCCTGCCCCATGGTGTTTCTTAGATAATTCTTGACTAGTTTCATCTTGGAGAATGATCGCTCCCCAGTGCAGTTTGTGACAAACATGCAGAGATAGAGTCGTAATACAATTTCAACATTAGCAAATGTTTCTACCATGTCATGTCTGTGAATTATCTCATACATTTCTAGTTCAGGACTTTTTGCAGCCTTTGCACCACCTGATGAAGGAGCACTTTCAGGTGAATCTCTTGGAATGGATTTCATAAGGTGTGCAAACTGCAAAAGCTCCGACTCCAATCCAGCCTCCAAGTCCTTAGGATATGAAGACACAAGCTTTTCAGCAGATGCTTTAAGCTCAGTGTTCGTTTTGTTTGAGATTTCTGATAAAAACCCAAATTTCTCTCGAAGGTCGCTGTAAGCAGCAATGCGTTGTTGTAGGGCAGCACAGAGCTTGTCAATGATGGGCAAGAATGCAGTCACTCTAAACTTGTCTCTCCCTGTCAGCATAACATCCTCCGCGGAGTCTAGTTCATCGTGGTGACGCTTGCGCTTCCTAATACGCTGCGTGTCGGCGTAGTATGCATCATTACTCGTCACATCACAGGGATCACACTTAGCCATAGCTTTTGCTTCAAAGTCATCGAACTGGGATCTCAGGTCTTTAGCAAATTGTAAAAGAGACTCTAGCAGTGTGACAGCTGTGTTGAGGGAGAGCCCAGATTTTTGCAGCTGGATACTGCTACTCTGAAACCTTTCCAATACTGTATCCCAAACTTCAAGAAGAATCACTGTTTCAAGTTTTTTCAAACCTTTGAGAAGACCACTTGCTTCAGCTCTTGTTTCAGCTGGCTGATTCTGATCTGAGAATAACTCTTCCAGAACAATGATGTTTTCTTTGTGTGCTCTACTGAGAGCAGCTACAGCATCTGCTCGTGCTGACCAACGAGTGTCTGAAAGTATTTTATCAACTTTCAACTTCTTATCTTTATTAGTCTCTAGTACCTCACGGTGTCTCCTCCAACGATAAGTAGATGCAACAAGAAAGGAGTACATATTTTGTACCAGAGCAAACAATGACACTGCAGCAGGACAGCTTTCTGCAGCACACTTAGCCACCAAGTTTAAGGAATGAGCCATACATGGTATGTACTCAGCTTCACTACACTCATTCTTGATTATCTGTTGGGTCCCCAGATATTTACCAGACATGTTGCTGGCATTGTCATAGGACTGTCCTCGGCAGTCGATAACTGGAATGTTCTTTCTCTAAGAAAATCAAGAACAGTTGTAGCAATATCTCTGCCAGTGTGGCTTAGCATGGGAATAAACTGCAAAAACCTTTCAACTGGACCTGTAGTAGGCAGTACATAGCGGATTGTAAAAGTAAGTTGATCCATGTGTGAAATATCAGGTGTGGAGTCAACAGAAATTGAGAAGTACTTTGCTGTTTTTACTTCATCTGTTATTGAGGACATAACCTTTTCTGCCATTATTCCAATGACTTCCTCAGAAATGACATGGGACAAGTAGGAAGTATGACCACTACCTTTGTTTGCGTGTTTCTTGATATGTGCTGCCAAGAAACTGTCGTATGTGCTCAGCAGCTCTAGAATCCCAAGATAGTTTCCATTGTGTACTGATCCAGTTACTTCATCTTTACCTCGAATGGCTAGCCCGCGTTCGCAAAGTAGCTTTAAAACATCTACACACCACCTCAATACTGCTTGCCAGTACTCGCATTCACTTTCATATTGTTGTACTAGATTAGAGTCAATACGGGCACCCGCAGTCTTTCGATATATCATTTCGACCATACTTTTCCTGTGCTGATCTGACCTACTGTTAGATTCTATGACATACCTAGCGTTCTTCCAACCATTGAAGCCAGTTGTGAATGAGCTTTCCACCTTTGACATAAGCTTGCAAGCAAAACAATACATTTACCAGTTGTTTTAGAGTAACAGAGCCATTTAAGATTAATTTCTTGGCCAGATAATGAATGAGTTCGAGTGAATAATGTCTTTGTACAATGACGGGTTCTGTTTAGCTCTTTCACAGCTGACTCTTTGAAGTCACCATCACAGTGTCGACATTCTGCGCTTCCCTTTTTCAACCAATAGTCACACACATTTTCAGTAATTATTTTAGGCCATAATCCAAGATCCGTTTCAAATCCTTGTTCAGTACCGGTATTCATAACTTTCACTTCCTCTTGTGTCTCCTCACTGTCACTGTGTTCAGGTTCAATTGCGCTAACTACACTAGGTTCAGTACTAGTTGTGGCTTCTCCAGTTGTTTCAGGCGTAATTGGTGTCTCTACTGATTCAGATTCAGTTTGACCGGATTCAGTTTGAGTTTGTGATTTTGCAGATTCAGATACTGTTGGATATGTCAACCATTGAGTTATTTTTGGTAGTTTTTTTACTCTTTGGTTTACGTCTGCCTTTTCTTGTCGTTTAACAGAGCCAGCTTTATACTTCCTCCCTTGATCACGATCACGACTTGTTGATTTCTCCATTGTGCCTCAGTGCAGCCTCACTGCCTTATCCTGAAACATAAAAACATAAAAAACAAACTATTTACACTTGACCCTCGGTTTAGTATTAATTAATACAGTTAATTAATTAATTAAATACAGACACTAAACAGTTGTTCGGGTGAAAAAGTCGCTTTATGGGAAAGTCGCCAGCCCCCACCAGTGGCGACTTTTTCCTTAAATATGTATAAAATGTATTTATTATGAAATCTAAGCTAAACTGACCTAACCTAGCCTAAGTACGTTTCATATAAAAAATTAATTACATTAATTTAACATTTTTCAACTTATTTATGTTATTATAAAGCTGACTAAAACTCCCCCATCCCCATTTATTGACTGGCGACTTTTTCGAGATACGACTTTTACCATTACTTACCACTAAACACACTCACATGTGCACTCCACAGCGGCCTGAATAGAACTAAACTCCCGCCAGCAAAGAGAGTGATACCATAATTATCACTAATCATTAATCAATTGTATTATTTATAGTGGAATCCAACATTATAATTATATGTGAGGGCGCGGGGCCCTCACAGGCGCGGGGCCGTAGGCCATGGCCTACTCGGCCCCCCCTAAATCCGCCACTGTGAACACCTATATTACAGAACTTTAATATAACTGTAGCCTCAAAGACAGTGATAAACACAGTTTGAATGATTGCCTGATTGAGGGTCCTAATCTCATTTCTGACCTTGTGAAGATCTTACTGAGGTTCAGGTTAGATAAATATGCCATACAAAGTGACATTTCAAAGGCATTTTTGAGAATAAATCTTAAAAATGAATATGATAAGAACCAACTTAGGTTCTTATGGTTCAAGGATCTATTTGATTTGAATAAAGGTTTCATAACCAATAGATTTAATGTTGTGTTGTTTGGAGCCAATTGCTCACCTAGCCTATTAGCATTGACAATTGGACATCATTTGAACCAGTTTAATAACTCTTTAACATTGAACTTCCTTAAGGAACATTTTTACGTAGACAATCTAATAGGCTCAACAACAACAAAATCTGAATTATCTGAAGTCTATGAACACACTCAAAACATTATGCAACAAGGTAACTTTGAACTTAGAGAGTGGATTTCAAATGATGAGGATTTAAACAAAAAGATTTTAAAGGATAATAATGGTCTTACTGAGCCATCAGACAGAGTTAAAACTTTAGGTATGAACTGGTATTTGGATGCAACTTCTCACAGTCATGATTCAATCTGTACTAAAGGTTTTAAACTTGATGAGGAAGCAAATACTAAAAGACAAATATTATCAGAGGCTTCCAAAATTTTTGATCCTATGGGTCTATTCCTGCCTTCAACAATAAAATCAAAGATTCTCCTCCAAGAAATTTGGAGGACAAATGTTGGGTGGGATGATCCAATAACAAATGAAAATCAAAAATCTTGGAAGAAGTTAGCTGCTGATTTAACAAAAGTGCAGAACATTAAAATTCAAAGGTGCTGTGGGTTTAGGGATAAGCCCCAGAGACTTCATGTGTTTGCTGATGCAAGCACACAAGCTTATGGGTGCTGTGCGTATCTTGTAAGTCCTACAGAAAGTCATCTAATTTATGCAAAAGGGAAAGTTGCACCTCTCAAGCCTACCCGAACCATACCTCAATTGGAACTATTGGCTGCTGCATTAGCCATTAAAACCATTTCATTGCTTAAGGATGCTTACCATGATGTGAACATAACTCATATCCACATCTGGCTTGACAGTCAGATTTGTCTTGCCTGGATACGGAATGATAGCATTAATAGTAAGAATATCTTTGTAATAGGCTAAAAGAAATAGCTGAAGCTAATGAAAGCCTACAAGTAAACTTTCAGTATGTTCCAACTAAAATCCAGCAGCCTTTCTGACCAGAGGTTTATCCTACAAGTTGTTGAAGTCAAACAAAACTTGGTTTATAGGACCTAAGTGGCTCTGTAATACAGACCAATGGCCTGTGGAACAAGTTAACTTGACATTAAATTTAATCTTTTCAAATGAAAAGGTTGAACCAATCACTAATTATGAAATTTATTCTGATTTCAACAAACTTGTCAGGGTTACAGCCTACTGTTTGAGGTTTGCTCACAACTGTTTAACTACAATTAACAAACAGCTAAATAAAAATAATCATAATTATACAGAAGTTGCAACCAAATACTGGATAGGCCATGCACAACAAAAAGAGTACAATAAAGAGTTAGAATTCTTAACTAATGGGAAACAAACAAAAGAACCTGTACCATCAGTAGTTGTGGATCTAAACTTGTTCAGAGATGAAGAAGGCCTTCTAAGGTGTAAAGGGAGATTAGACAAATCAAAACCGTCATACAAAAGCAAACATCCAATCCTTTTACCTAGATTTAGCTATTTGACAACATTAATCATCAGAAAAACACACAATGATGTATATCATATGGGGGTACCACAGACACTAACTACATTAAGAAAAACTTATTGGATACCCAAGGGAAGGATCACTGTTAAAACAGTCCTGAGTGAGTGTGTCACATGTAAGCGTATTCATGCTAGGCCCTATAGGAAACCAAATCCTCCTGCTTTGCCAGAGGAGAGAGTTACTCTCAACAGACCTTTTGAGACTGTAGGCATTGACTATACAGGAGCATTGACTGTAGGGGTAGTTGACACTGAACAAAAAATGTACATTGTACTGTTTACATGTGCTGCCTCACGAGCTGTTTAGTTGGATGTTGTGGAGGACCTTACAGCAGAATCTTTTGTTGCTGTCTTTAAGAGATTCTGTGCACGACATTCAGTACCAAAGACAGTTTGGACTGACAATGCTACATATTTCAAGGCTGGTGAACAAGTCATCCACGACTTGTTGAGCGATGAAATCATACAATTATATATACAAAATTCAAACATAAAGTGGAAGTATATTCCGGTTGCCTCTCCTTGGTATGGTTCTATCTGGGAGAGGAATATACAAACAGTAAAGAATTGCTTGAAGAAAGCAATTGGCAAAAAACAGATACACTTATTTGGGTTGCTCACTCTCCTGGCTGAGATTGAGAACATCATCAACAATAGACCACTCACTTATGTGAGTGACAACATTAATGACCCGGAACCATTAACTCCAAATCATTTGATTCGGGGAGAACAAGTTAGTCTCCTGCCGGACTACAATATAGACTCTTCAGAAGACCCAAACTGGACTCAACGACATGATGAGCTCCAGACTAAGTTACAACATTTAACTAGAGTTAAAGCTCATTTCATTAAACAGTGGAAAACTGAGTACTTGATGGGTCTAAGGGAGAGACATAAACAAATGACTAAGAAGGATTGGTCTGACACAATTAAGGTAGGGGACCTTGTTCTCATACATGACAGTACTCCAAGACAATACTGGCCTCTGGCTAGAGTTTCAGAACTCAGACCAGGGGCAGACGGGGTAACAAGAGTGGTCAAATTAAGGACTTCAACGGGTGACACAACAAGAGACATTTCTCTTTTGTACCCTTTAGAGTCTGGACCCAAAACAATGGACTTTGGAGAACCTTCTCCACTGACAGTAACAACTGGAGACACTGAACTTCCAGTAACTATTCCTTTGACAGTAGGAGTGGTAACGCATCCTACTACAACATTGACAGACACAAGACCTCAGCGACAAACAGCATTAAAGGCGCGACTATTTTTACAACAAAAATAGATGCTGGGGAATTGTAATTTTATCTTCTAACTTTCATTTTTTCTTTTATTATGGTAAAGACCATAGACAGTTTCATCCTATGGATGTATACTTTCTCTTCTAATTAAATGCTACACCTTCTCCATGAGAAGGTGAGGATAGGCACTGTTAATCACATTAACAGGCATTTACAGTCAAATAGTTAGCTAGTCTACACTCAGACATAAAAATTGGTGACAATGACACCAAAATTTTTATCTCCCGGCCCCCAGTATATGGAAAACTGATGAGTGGGTAGTTGGGAGGTAACGAAAATGGTTCACTGAGTAGGTAGGTAGTTAATCTAACAATTATTAAATTCCTTTTATGTCAATAACTGGGTGGATGAAACCAATTGGTTGCTCACCAGAGTTATTCTCCACACTAGTATTTATATACTGTGAGAAGAGCGTGCTCGGTAATAAATATACATTACCGCTCAACCAACCGAGGAAAAAACCAAGACTACGCTGGTGGAAAAAGCCCCGCGAAGAGGAGAACAGAGAGAACGAAAACGAAGAACGGGGCGAGAGGACGCAACTGGAGAAGGGACGAGAACAGACACCGAAGAAAGATCCCCACCAGCAAGTACGCTCTCGACAATTAAACAGGAAGGAGAAAAGAGAGACTCTAATAACTAGCAGTAAGTGACTAATTGTGTTTTTAACCCAGCAAATTAATCACATTAAATTAAGCTGGGTCAGACAAATTAGGCCTACATTGTGGCCTAAGACCTAGCATCAACTCATAGCTTAACAAAGGTGAAGGTAGATTGCCCTAACCTAATTTGGTGAGGAATCCTGCTGTGGACCTCAATTTATCTGCCCGCTCTGGACCATTTCCGGAATCTCTAGGCTGACCCCTCTAGGCTAGACTTGATCTACTCTATAGTTAGACTGGAGATATAAGGGGTGGGTTAATTGTGGACCAATTCATACAGAGCATTTTTCGCATTGGTGGTCCGGTGTGGGGAATTTACAAACCTTAACCTTACTTAACAAAAATTGCAGAATTAGGCTAAATGGTCTAGCCTAAGCCTAAGCCTAACCTAATCAAGCCTAATTAGGTCTACAACCTAGGGCCTAACTAGGAAACATTTACATTTAAGGAGTCTCATTCTCTTATAAGCTTAGACCTGAGTGACACATAAGTACTTGGGGGGATTAAACTAAATTTAAACTTGACTGTTTTGTCTGTGCTCTCTTCTCTGGTAATTTCTTCTTGTCCTCTATTTCATTACGATCCCCAGTTAAACAATTTTGACTTAAACATGGACAGTGCGGAATTGAAAAAGTTAAAAAAGAAAAGGGGGGCAAAGTTGGGTGCTGTTACAAAGGCCAAGAACACTTTTAACAATATTACACAACCAGGTAAGGAAGATTTAGTGTGTGTAATTCTTAAATTGGAAACTAAAAAGAAGGAAATAATAGCCATTGATGAGAGTATTTCAGAGTTAATTGAATCCGAAATGGCTGAAGAACAATTGATAGACCTTTACGCTGATAATAATGATCAGGTAATCTCAATTGAACAGCAAATAAGGAGACTACGGTCTCGTTTGACTGACTTAACACAAAATAAACCTAATTCTGATTTTAATCAAAGTAGAGCTAACCTTCAACAAAATTTAAGTGGCATGCTAAATCCTGAGTCACAAGAATTGAGGGCTCAGTTACCCATTTTGCTAGTACCAACATTTGAAGGGGACACTGTACAATTCCCATCTTTCATTGACAAATTTGAGAGTTTAATAGGTAATAAACCTTATATTTCAACTGTTGATAAGTTTAGCTACAATTGGTTGCTCACCAGAGTTTCTCCACACTAGTATTTATATACTGTGTGACAAGAGCGTGCTCGGTAATAGATATACATTACCGATCAACCAATCGAGGAAAAAAACAACACGACGCTGGTGGGAAAAGCCCCGCGAAAAGGGGAACAAAGGAGAACGAAAACGAGGAACGGGGGCGAGAAGACGGAACGGGAGAAGGGACAAGAACAGACAACGAAAAAGATCCCCACCAGCAAGTACGCTCTTAACAATTAAACCAGGACGGAGAAGGGACTCTCTAATAACTAGCAGTAAGTGACTAATTGTGTTTTTAACCCAGGTTTACGTAGATTCATTAAATTAAGCTGGGTCAGACAACTTAGGCCTACATTGTGGCCTAAGACCCAGCATCAACTCATAGCTTAACAAAGGTAAAGGTAGATTGCCCTAACCTAGTTTGGTGAGGAATCCTACTGTGGACCTCAATTTATCTGCCCGCTCTGGACCATTTCCGGAATCTCTAGGCTGACCCCTCTAGGCTAGACTTGATCTACTCTATAGTTAGACTGGAGAAATAAGGGTGGGTTAATTGTGGACCAATTCATACAGAGCATTTTTCACACAGGAATGTCAGTCTGTCTGTGACGCTCGAAAAGAGAAGAAGATTCTTGATATATATATATGGGCGATATTTGTATTTTAATGCATTAGAAAAAGGCGTAATGAATTCTACTTTTAATTATAATTTTAAAAAGTGTAAAAATATTTGCTTTTGCGTTCAGCTTTGAGCCGAAATTTATTCTGCGGCTAAGTTCAACAATTACCAAATGAATTCTTTTTATGCACTTTCATACTGATGCTGCAACCATTACAGACAAAACCCCTCCCCCATTACCCCACCCCTCTCCAATTACCCCCACCCCTCCCCATTACCCCACACCTTCCCCCATTACTAGGGTCAACTGAATGCCCCCAAAATTTAATCTGCGGCTAAGTTAAAAAATTTACCAAATGAGTTCTTTTTATGCACTTTCATACTGGTGCTGCAACATTACAGACTAAATATTTTTACGGCTCCCCAATTAATGAGGCCAAAGGCCCCAGCACCACGGGCATAGCTAAATGGGCCCGTAGGGCCCACTTTAGCCAGTATTGTTATACAGTAGTGTTCCATTAGTTGTGATAAGCATGATCTTCCTGACCGGAATCGATGTTGGTTATCATTTTTTTCCTGAGTTTCCCCATTAACCCCACCCCCTCCCCCATTACCCCACCCCTCTCCCCAATACCCCTCCCCCACCCCTCTCCCCCATTTACCCCACCAATTTTTTTTTTCTGAGTTTCCCCATTAACCCCACCCCCTCCCCCCATTACCCCACCCCTCTCCCCAATACCCCCTCCCCACCCTCTCCCCCATTTACCCCCACCCTTCCCCCATTACCCCCAAGGGGGGAAGGGGGCTGGCACTTGCAAAGAATTTACTTTAATTTTTTTGGTTACATATCGCATCTATTTTTCTGAGTTTCCCCATTAACCCCACCCCTCCCATTTGTGCCAAAATTATGATTAAAAATGAAGAAATGGGAAGAACTGTACCCTAAAAGGGGGGGGGCCAGGATTTATGTTAGGGAATTTTTTTTAGCATGGGCACTGCGCAATAAAAAGACGCATCGAATGGTGAAAACCGCATTGTTCTACACCAATTGTAGCGACCTGTAGGTGTGCGCAAAAAAACTGTTACATATATATATATATATATATATATATATAAGGCTTCATTTCTGAAATAGTATATTAGATAACTAGCAAAAGGTCGGCGCTACGCGCCGATTTTGCTAGATCGGCGGTGCTTCGGCTGAATTGTGGGCCTACGGCGTATTTTATTTTGAACATCAGTAGCCCTTTATCTGGATATCATTCCTATTCCTCTCACCTTGGGCCTCAGTAATTGGGGTGCCTGCGGCCTTCCAGTTACTGGCAAACCAATTATTCATTCAATAAAACTACAGAAAAGAACGCAGCCATGAAAATCTAAAGCTTCACAAATCTTAATACAATGAGCTCGGATTTGAAGCCTAAGATTTTCATGACTGCGTTCATTTCTATAGTTTTATTGACCAAATAACTGAACCGACAGTAATTGGGGGCCCTGCGGCCCGCCAAATCATAGTTTTCATTGTTTCGAGTGCATCAATAATATTGTTATAGTGTTCCATTAGTTGTGATAAGCATGATCTTCCTGACCGGAATCGATGTTGGTTATCATTTTTTTTTCTGAGTTTCTCCATTAACCCCCTCCCCTCCCCCATTACCCCACCCTCTCCCCCAATACCCCCTCCCCCCCAAGGGGGGAAGGGGGCTGGCACCTTGCAAAGGATTTACTTTAATTTTTTTCGCATCTATTTTTCTGAGTTTCCCCCTTAACCCCACCCCCCCCCCATTGTTCCATTAGTTGTGATAAGCATGATCTTCCTGACCGGAATCGATGTTGGTTATCATTTTTTTTTCTGAGTTTCCCCATTAACCCCACCCCCTCCCCCATTACCCCACCCCCTCTCCCCCAATACCCCACCCCTCTTCCCATTTACCCCCACCCTTCCCATTTACCCCCAAGGGGGAAGGGGGCTGGCACCTTGTAAAGGATTTACTTTAATTTTTTTGCATCTATTTTTCTGAGTTTCCCCATTAACCCCACCCCTCTCCCCATTTACCCCCCCTTCCCCCATTACCCCCAAGGGGGGAAGGGGGCTGGCACCTTGCAAAGGATTTACTTTAATTTTTTTTTGGTTAAATATATATATCGCATCTATTTTTCTGAGTTTCCCCATTAACCCCACCCCCTCCCCCATTACCCCACCCCTCCCCCATTTTGTGCCAAAATTATGATTAAAAATAAAGAAATGGGAAGAACTGTACCCCCTAAAAGGGGGGGGGCATGATTTATGTTCGGGAATTTTTTTTTAGCATGGGCACTGCAGAATAAAAAGACGCATCGAATGGTGAAAACCGCATTGTTCTACACCAATTGTAGCGACCTGTAGGTGTGCGCAAAAACTTATATATATATATATATATATATATATATATATATATATAAGGCTTCATTTCTGAAATAGTATATTAGATTTCCCCGATACACTACAAAGAAGAATCGGGGAACCGTCAGATAATTTACTAAGTTTTCAAGGAATCCTCCGATCCACTACAAGATAATATCGGAGTATAGTATAAAAGAAACTACTGGGATTCCCTACACAGTACCAGCAACCCGAGAGTGAGAAAATCCGTTGCTGCCACCGAACCAGAACCCCGTCAACCTCGAACCACCCAAGGCCATAGACGGAGGAGGGTTAACATATATATTACAGATAACTGCCCTGTTCATACTCCCAGGACATCAGACGACGGTTTCAGGAACAACGCGATGTCGAGCTGCTGAGCTGGTCTACCAAAGGTGTGACCTAAACCCCATCGAAAATGTGTGGGCAAATGTGTTTAACACTTGGGAACCTGGGCAGGAGCGGACATCTCGGCACCTGCTGGAATACACCATGGCAGGGTAGGAACTTTTCCGCACGAACCCAAAAGGCATCTACAATCACGTGGCATCTGTTCCAAATAGGCTACGAGAAGTCATTAATAATAATGGAGGATGGACCAAGTATTGAGTAATTGTGTATAATAATGTTATGGTTGTGATGTAGTAAATATATATTTATTTACTTGAACAATTGTCAGTTCCTTATAATTTGAACATTGTTTTGTATGTTCTTAAGAAAATCCCTAAATTTACTTCATTCATGTTTATTTTTGTAATAAAAAATTGAACTATGTTATCGTTATTTCTCCATGGATAGACCTTTTTACAGATAATAATTAGGGGTGCGCCGGATATAGGCCAAGACATTAGAAAATTAACACCTGTATGAAAATCTGCCATAATATGATAACACATTACAAATAATATTTTACATACAAAAAAAATGGGAAAGCCCTCCAGGGCCCACCCCTAAACCAGTCCAGCAACACTTTTTATATTAAATCAACACAATACTGATGACAAGAATAAATAAAACATATGTCCATCCTTAATGATTACAGTTCTATTAATATAATCAGAACTTTTTATAAAAACGTCTAGGCGTTAAATTTTTTAAAAAGTAAAATATTGCTAGACCCCTGCACTTGCTTTCCACTCTTTTTTTCTCCTTTTTTTTCCCTTTATTTCCTTTATTTTAAAAACAATACAAAACATTACAAGCTTGACAAATTTAAAACTATATTGAATACAATATAAAATGCCTGGAATGAAATCAATGAATGGAGGGCAGTATTGGGTAGGTCAGATGCCGCCATTTAGCCTGGAGGTCTTCAGAATAAAAAAAAACTCGACCAACAGTCATTTAGAACTTTTTTCCGTTGTGGTGCAGAAACAAGAGCATTTCTCCTCTTTTAGGCAATATTCGGGATCGCCTTGCTTCATACATGTTTCCATATTCAGAAAACATTCTCTCTGAAAATACAGAAGATGCGGGTGAGCAGAGAAGCTTTGAAACAATAGTTTTAAGGAGAGGAAATCGGTCCTCCTGCTTCCAAATTTGAACTGGACAGCGTTTCCTATCTACAAAAGGTTCAGATGCATATCGTTCTAACTCCCCTGCAATCAGTAGAACAGGAGCAGTCTTTTTTCAACCTTTCTTCTCTTGTAACTTACTTCCCCAGATTGCTCTCCTTTTGTGATCTTCAAGAATGTCCTCTTCGTCTTTCCTCTTTCGCATAGGAGAACTGGAATTTGAGTTTCTTTCGCTTCCACTTTCATTACCTTCCCTTTCATTAGAATCATTACCACCTTCGTCATTTTCAATACCTATGACTTCTTCAATCAGCAGGATTTAACCTGCTCTTTTTGATTTTGTTGAAAGAAAGATAACTTATCCCGCAGATCTATTGCAGTCGCAGTCACATAAGCCCTGTTTTTCATATTCAAAGACTTCCCATCATTACTCTCCGACAAGAAACGCGCTCGAAGAGAAGTCAGGAGTTCTCTCTCTGTCGTTTGAACACCTTGGTCATCATGGCCAATCTTTGAAAGAAATCTTTGTAAAATACAAATGCTTGGGATTACGGAAGACAAAGTTGATTTTTCCGAACTTATTTCCTGAGTTAGTTGGAAGAATGGTTTTAATATTTTTAAGGAGATTTCGTATCAGTGTCCACTCGAAGGATGTGATGGTAGGTAATTCACTACGATCAGCCAAATACAGTTGCACTGGAATTTTTAATTTATATTATCTTTCTAGCATCAAATATGCACTGTTCCAACGTGTTGGGACATCTTGAACCAATAGGAGAGGCTCAAGATTTTGCTGCACTTGAATGGGTTTGAAATTGTTACAGGCCAAAGGAGAATGATTAAAGTGAGTTGCAAGGCTGCGACTTTTTGCAAGGATATTAATTACACTCCTCTGAACCATAAATGAGTCACTAATAACCAGTTGGAGTAAATGAATGCTGCAGTGTATTGAAGGTATTTCAGCCATGTTACTACCAAGAGCCATATTACTAGCCCCATCCTTCACCAATAAATTCCTCTTATTTGCATAACGATCCCAACTATCCCACATAGAGCGAAACTTTTCAGATATATTCTTGCCAGTATGCGACCCTGAGAAATGAGAGGCTTATAGCACAGCATCGTATCTTTCAAAATCTTTACCTATCCAGTGACCCGATAATGATATAAAACTTTCTTGAGAGGTTGTGCATGTCCATATATCTGAAGAAAAGCTGACATGCTTCACTACTTCCAGCTTCTGAGCAATTTTAGATTTGAACTCATTATAAAGACGAGGAATTATAGTATCAGAGAAGTACCTTCTGCTCGGTGAGAGATATCTGGGTTGGAGGTAGGCCAGTAGATCAATAAAACCATCATCTTCAACTAAGTAAATAGCTGGTTGTCCAAAGCCATCATCATGCCAATTTTACGGTGAATCATCACAGACCTGGAGTCATCGATGTCCCATATTTTTTTAGATGAAAAGTTTTCCTCTATTAAGATCTGCTTACTCATTTGGTCCATTTTCTTTTCTTTCAGAGTACTACTAGTAGAAGTTGATGGTCTAGCTCGTATTCTATCTATGCCTATTTCCTTTGATTAAGCCGCAGCTATTCTTTTTTTTGTCATTTTCGTTTTTGGCTTCAGCATACTCTTTTGGGTGTTTAATCTTCAAATGATTATGAAGAGGTGTTGTCCTAAAAGACTTTTGGCCACCCTTCTCCGTCCCACGTTTGATAATCTTTTGGCAAATATTACACTTTGCAGTGATATCGCTAGGATCATTTATTGTATACAGTGACCACACACAACTTGTCATGATTAATACTTCATAGTTTAATACAACAAAAGAACCTGAAAGAGAACAAAACAATTAAACATCTGAATATACTTAAATTATTATTTATCTTATATTTGGAGGGGCGCTTGCCCCCAATGCAAAACAAAACATAGCAATATGAGTGTAAAAATAATACGGTACCTAATAATATATATCCGGCCGGATAGATATGGCCATATCCGGTATCCGGCCGGATATAAAAAATTCATATTTGGTGCACCCCTAATAATTATTTGTTGATGATGCATGGACTTTAAACAGAATCCTATGATTGAAAGTTTTTAAAGTATCCCACGTTTATGAAATAACCTAACTACTCTCTTAATTTCTCGTTCCACCAAGAGATTGAATGCTTAAAGCAGCTACTAATTAACAACGGTTTCACAAACACTGAAACAGAACGAGAAATTATGTCGCCTGCATATAAAAATGACGAAAGAGTAATAAGGAAAATAGTAAAGGAAAACGTCAGATGGAGAAATCAGAATAAAATATCGCTTGCCATCTACTACCATCATTACAACACGTTCTACACTCTGCCCCAACAGCCTTAGGCACACTTACAGAAATTACAAGAAAGCTGATTGGGAACAGTTCAAAATACAGACTGAGGAACAATTCACCACATTAAACAGCACATCCATCATAAACATCAATACAACACTCAAGACAAATGCAAAAACTTCACTTTTTTCTACGTGAAGGTGAAAATATGATGATAAAAACCCACTCTAATAGACAGAGCAGAGTTTATTTCCACAACAGTTTCGATGCCCACTGGCATCCTCTTCGGGTGGATACAGAAAAACGAATGAACCAAAAACAAGAGGGAAAACAGTCCAGGGACCATTAAGAAATTCGCACCTAGGTTAGATCCCGTTCTCCCGACACTGGAAGGGCATTTTTATTAAAGGGACCCGCTTATAAGTACATTCGCACAAATTTAAAACTATCTTCTTGTTCTATACCTACAGATTCTATTATTTTTTACATAATTATTACATTTATTATTAAATTTATGACATTTAATATTGCATTATTATTACAGAAATTATAAATTTATTATTACATTGTTCTTTATTATACAGAAATTATAAACCGAAAAACGAATGAAAAAGGCGAGAAGGAAACAATCCAGAGACCATTAAGAAATTCGCACCTAGGTTAGAGCCCGTTCTCCCGACACCGGAAGGGCATTTGGTGCTTTCCTGTTAACGGGAATACCCAACCGCACCGCCCGCCATCATCTGAACTCGTATCTTGCGGAATTCATGTGGCGACAACATACCGAAAGCAGCGACGTTTTTTTTCTGCGATTTTAGATGACAAAGACATTTTGGCCCCCAACTAACTGATTATCGCTTACATATTAACTAATTTCATTTAAATGATTAATAAATTCGGTACTTACGTATTATCGGGACTACCAAACTGTTTGATGTATTTTTGCTCTCGTCATTTTAGTTTAAACTAACGAAAATATCACAACTTAACCTAACCAATTATCAAAGGCGTACAGTTGACCTAACCGGGCATTCAATTAACCTAATTGGGCATTCAGTTGACCTAACCGGGCATTTTCCGTTATATTAACCTCTGAGCAACTATCTTTCAGGAAGATACTCACATGTCACATTTAATGGCAAGTCATCCGAAAACAAGTTTTTCCGAATGGGATCCCTCAAGGCTCTGTTCTCTCACCAACACACTTCAACTTATACATACGTGACATTCCAACACCCATAGATAACAAGCTTACCTTATCATATGCAACATCGACACCCCTACAAATAACCTACAAACATACATAAACAGTATACAAGACTGGCTCTCACACAACAGCCTCAAAGTAGCACCCACAAAATCAACCATCACTTTGCTTACAAACAACACAAAAGAACACCAGATAACTCTACAGATTACACTAAACACCACCAACATTCCACGCACACTCGCAGGACCAAAATACTTGGGGTCACATACAACACATCATTATCTTTTGCAAACCACATTCAGCACATTAAAAACCAATGTACGTGAAGACTTAACACGCTTAGGGTACTAACAGGCACAAACTTTGGACACCAGCAGGAAACATCACTCATATACAAACAATATATTCGCTCAGTTATGGACTATGCTAGCTCATGCTGGGCACCCATTATCTCAAACACACACAAACGCCTTACAGACAATATAAAACAACGCACTTCGTATCATTACAGGATGCACTCAAACAACACCAATAGAACACCTGCACACAGAAACAGAAATACTGAAAATTAGGGAACATTTAGGCATGAGGGGAACACAATTCATGGCAGCAGCGACAACTAACCCACAATACCCTTGCCACTACATTTACAATCACGCACCGACACCTCGCACCATTAAGGTAACCCAGAGAGCCATTATAACCAAATACTCCATTCCATACCACACCCACAGTAAAGAAAACACATTCACACACACTTAACCCATAAAGCACTGACACGACTCGGTCCGAATGTGGTCCTAGGTGCTAAGCCGCCACCCATTAACAGGTCAGAGATCAGCGTGAGCTGATCGGATCGATGTGGACATCACCCCAACTTAGACATATAAACACAGACTGGACAACTCCTTCCGGAGATCAGCGAAGTTAAGCGACATTGGGTCTGGGTAGTAGTTGGATAGGAGACCGTCCTCTGCGCCCAGATTATGTAGCGACCCGTGGTTCGGATCCCACGTAAAGCTGTAGGTCCCCTCCGTCATATGACCTTAGATGTTGCGAAGGAGGTTAAACAACCCCAAAAAGTACATATTTTTAAATTTTAAAAATATCACCATCACCCTTGCAAATACCTGTCAACTTGCCTTCCAATTTTATTTTTAGAAACTGTGTATAAAAATATTTCCCTTCGTATATTCAATTAAATTATGCTTTCCAGCTTTACATAGTCATTTATTAATGATTGTAAGCATTTGTAGACACAGGTTAATGTGCTTGCAAACCCTTTGCGTAGTATTCACATTCACGATCTTCCTCTCTCTAAATGACTGATTCAGGTAATACTTTGAATAGATGGATTAGATAACGTCAATCATATTAGTTCAATATTTACTACTAAAAATCTGGTCTTTAACTGCATTTTAGTAAACGCTAAAAATTTGCCTGCTGGTGCTTAAAGGGTTAATTAACATATGTATTTTTAATTCCAGTGTATGTAATCATATTTACATATAATTAAACATTATTTGGCGCAATTTTTACATATGTAAAAGTCCGCGCGCGCCCCCCTCCTTTCGAAAATCCTTGATCCGCTACTGTGAATGAAAATGGCGACTACACAGGAAAAAGCTTAATGTGTAATTTGGTTTTCGGAGTCGAAATCAGTAACAACTGTTCAATGGAATTATCGCCGTCAATACATGGCAAGGACCTTCCTTCCAAATCCAGCATTGGGAGGTGGTTTTGCAAGTTTCGGGAGACGGGAAGTGTGATCGACTCGCCAAGACTTGCCCGAGAGACGTTCCAACGCAGCCCTAGAAAGTTTATCCGTTGTGCCTCAAGTGAACTGCAGCTACCAAGATCACCAGTACACAAAGTTGTACGTAAGAGATTGTGTATAAAGTGCAAATAGTCGAGGCTTTACAAACCAAATTACACAATGAGCTTTCTCCTGTGTAGTCGCCATTTTCGTTTAAGCTTCTATCAATAGCAACTTGACCCTCAGATTACCTGTAAATCGAGAAAAAACTCCATTAGTTATGCAACAAAATGAAAAAACTGCATCATTCTATCTCTCTCGGTCTTGTCGCAATAAAATTTTAAAACCGGAACAGAACTTTGTGGACACCATATACAGTTGGACGATAGTTGGAGGATTGAGAGCAGTCACCCTTCTTCAGGACATACTGAATGAAGGCGAACTTCCAGCAGGAAGGAAAAGTACTAGATGAGACAGACTAGTGCCTAAGCAATGGTGTTAGTACAGAAGCATAGTTTTTGAGAACAGGAGGGATCCCATCAGGACAGCATACCTTCCTCGAGTTGAGCCCAGATAGGGCAGAAAAAACACCTTTGGAATAGATTCTAATTTTAAATATAATTACGTCATAGTTGGGAGGAGATTGAGGAACGCACTGAAATCGTCCAGGGTTGAGTTCAAGACGAAAGATTGAGCGAAGAGTTCAGCTTTATTAAGAGAAGAGACAGCAACTGAGCTGTCAGAATGGAAAAAAGGAGGGGAAAGATGAAGTCGTTAGGTGCCAGAGAAGAATTAGATAGATTTTCACATTTTTGTCTTAAGTAATTTCTGGAGAGTCTGAGAACAAATTTTGCACGATTCAGGGCAGAAATATGGAGAGAGCAAGAGTCAGGAGTTGAATGGCGTTGGTACCTTCTGAAAGACCCCTCTCTATTGCAGATAACATTAAAACAAGCGAAGTTTAAGCGATTTTTTTTTTTTTTGCATTAGTAGTAAGAAAAGAATATGGAATGTCTCCACACCCGATATGCATATATATGGTGATTTTTTTTTAATATCTGACACTTTAAAAGGTTTTTTTTTTTTTGTTAAATGAAATAAAAGTATGAAATTTTTACTGTACTTTCTCTGCACATGGAGAGTTAGTCCCCTTGTGCAAAGTATGCTCTGGATGAGGTCTTTTCGGCTCACGATACTTTCGACGGAAGAATCCTGTTAGTAGATTTCCTGCGGTTTATGATAAAAGAATATCATGGCCACCAACATCACCAGGTCTAAACCCCCTGACTTTTATCCTGGACTTATTTAAAAGATAGTGTTAAGCGAATTCACACGATAGAAGAATTGAAAGCATCAACTGAACAAGAATTTCTCAGATTTCAACAGGAACCCTGTTCAGAGTACTGCAAAAATTTTGTTGTTCGTGTGCAGAGTTAATGAACAGCGAGGACGTCACATCGAGCGTGTTTTGCATTAGGGGTCTAATTCCCCATGTGTAGGGAGAGTACAGTAAAAATTTCTTTTGTATTTCTTCCATTAATTGAAATAAACCTTTTAGTGTCAGATGCTTAAAAAAAATCTATATATATATATATATATATATATGTATGTATATGTATATATATATATTAGTGATGTAGGTCACATCCGCATCCGCATAACATCCGCACATTTTCTCGCATCCGCACTTTGGACTGCGGATGTCGTGCGGATGTGGACCGTTGAGATAAAATGTCATTAATAAGCGGAAATTATCAAATTCTACTATATTAATAGAACTAGTTCATTGTGCGCAAAAGTGATGCAAGCGACAAGACGAGAGG
This sequence comes from Bathynomus jamesi, assembly GCA_023014485.1. Classification (NCBI taxonomy): domain Eukaryota; kingdom Metazoa; phylum Arthropoda; class Malacostraca; order Isopoda; family Cirolanidae; genus Bathynomus; species Bathynomus jamesi. Next base: position 102,920 of record JAJOZX010002810.1, read on the forward strand.
CTGTTCTTGTATGAAGTTACTCTCTTGCAACCTACTTAGATCCACGTTACAAAGCTGAGTTATTTTCACCTAGTACATTAGAACGAGTTAAATCATCACTTGGCAAAGCAGTTGAAGAGCTTCAATCTCTTGAATCTGTCGCTTCGCCACCCACCAAAAGAATAAAAGTTTCAGTGACAGAACCAACACCTTCAACAAGCAAATCTATCACAGAATCTGTCTCTCAGTTTCTTGAGTCAAGCAGCAATGACGAGACCTACGCGATGTCAAAAGATGTAGTAAAAATGATCGAGAGCTATCACCAAGAAAAACGCCTGGCTGCATGTGACAATCCTATTAGTTGGTGGAAAAATACGCAGAATATCTATCCATACTTGAGTAAACTTGCAAGGAAACATTTAGCCTGTCCTCCAACAAACGTACCAAGCGAGAGATTATTTAGCAGTGCTGGATTAATATATGATGAAAAGAGAAACAGACTGGCAGCAGAAAAGGCAGAAAAATTAATGTTCCTTAAGCATAACCTTCCTATAATTAAGTTTGAATATTAAACGATGAACATCTTAGTTTACTTTATTTTAATTACTCATTTATAAATATGCCTAATAAAACTTTAAACTCAATATAAATAGTTATCAAGCTAATTAAAGATCTCTTTCTATAAGGGTGGAGGTTGGGGAAAGAGGTCGGTGGGGTGCATTTGAGTTGGGTTCACGTCCCGCATCCTGGTAACACAATTATGGTTTCTAATTGTGGCTGAAACTCAACAAAATATAACGAATTTATTTGCAGACGAATTCACTAATTGATTTCTATATTAGTTAGATGCTTGATATTATTTTATATGTTCAGAGAAAAGTACAGCAATTATTGTACAATTAATCAATTATACTACATTATAGCTACAGCTCTCTCTATATAATAACTTATTATATACGTTAAACACAACAAATCTCGAATATATCCTAAAAAATAACGAAAATGTAGACATCCGCATCCGCGGATGTTGAAATCAAACATCCTCATCCGCATCCGCGGATGTGGAAAAAATGACATCCGCTACATCACTAATATATATATATATATATATTTGTTCCGTTCTCTCTCTCTCATCTTGCGCGGAATATTCTCCTATACAAGCGTCGTTCTTTACGTTAATTATACTGCGTGTTTGCAGTTTAAATGTATATAATGTACGGCATGCGAGGGGTGCCCCCTTGGGGCATTGGTTTCTGCGCGTATGTAGAAGAATTACGGCATTTGATTGAGTGAGGCCCATGGTGTAATGGTTATCATATCTGACCGGCAATCGGAAGATCCCGGGTTCGATTCCCGGGTGGTTACCTCATTTTTTCATTTGTTTCGTTCTCTCTCTCTCATCTTGCGCGGAATATTCTCCTATACAAGCGTCGTTCTTTACGTTAATTATACTGCGTGTTTGCAGTTTAAATGTGTATATATATATATATACACACACACACACACGGTGTTTCAGGAGGAAAGGTCAATACTTCGGAAGGTGATAGTATCGGTCATTGTGAGAAAAAAAGTTCATATAAACGTGTGTCTAATTCTGAATGGTTACGGAGATTGAGCCGTTTGAATCTACAAATACAAAAGCATTGTTAATGGTAATCAAGAAAGAGAAACCAATTACTCTTTCTATCATTTAATGTTTAAACATTGGCATTTTGAATGGTATCGATTGGCTTATGTTACATGCTTACATTACAGCTTACATGGTTCAAGGTTATAGGGGAGGGAAATGGGAGGAAGAACTGCGCGCGCATCAGATTCAAACAGCTCTATCTCCGTAACCATTCAGAATTAGACACATGTTCATATGAACTTTTTTCTCACATTAACCGATACTATCACATCCCGAAGTATTGACCTTTCCTTCTGAAACACCCTGTATATATATATATGTGTGTGTGTGTGTGTGTGTGTGTGTGACTTAGAGTATCATAGTAAAGATGCGTGCAAGGAAACGGTACTTAAGAAAATAAATTCTCTGAGGACGAATTTCAGGAAAGAATTGAAAACCGTGAATTCATTGAAAAAATCTGGAGCAGGTGCTGATGATGTATACCTACTTAGTCTGTGGTATTTTAAGAATCTTTGCTTTCTCGAAGACCAGGAAATACCAAGAAAAAGCACCTCCAATATTAATGTCAATGTTAAGTACGTGAAAGGAGAGTAAACTTTTAGAAGATACAAAATAACATGAACGTTATTTTCATTTCATGACATAAATAATTGTGAATTGTGCAGATACAATATAATTTAGTTAAAGTAATAATCATAGAATTTCAGAACGCATTTTTCATACTACTGAAAATTAGTTCTACTAAGGCATATCTTTTTGTATGAATAATAAGAAACCTTGAAAAGAAATTTACAATGATAACGTACAATCCTAAGCGAAGTGAGCTTATTATTAAGTACAGGTAGCAGAAAAGTGGCGAACCGGCTGCCCTATTTCGCCATTGAAACCCTATGATGCAGTCAACTTCGACGTTAAATTCACCATAGTGGACAGGGTGGTGGATGCGCAGAGGAGATGGTACGGCCATGTGGAGAGGATGGGGGAGGACCGACTTCCGAGAAGGCTGATGCACGCTAGAATAGTGGGATCGAGGCTCCGGGGCCGCCCAAAGACGACGTGGCTGAAGACGGTAGAATGAGAATCCGGCACCAGAGAACTGGTCTGGCCAGAGACGGGGCGCAGTGGCGAGATTTCCGACGGGGAAGACACATCGCACGGGACCCAACCTGGAGACCTCCAGATGGGAACTAAGTCTAATATATATATAATATAATCAAATTATTTCATAAATTAGTATACATATTGAGGACGTCAAAGTGAACAAAAAAAAAGTTCCTATGAACATAAATCTGCAATCGCTTCTTTTCCGAGATACAAACAAACGCTATTTCAGACTCAACAGGTACAAACATTATACAAGAGGTCCATAGAAGATTGAGAGATAGTTGTCTAGATTTCTTAGGCTTTAATCAACTTAATTGAACAACATTCCGGTTAATATAAATAACAATAATATAGTTACGGTACACAAAATGTATATATAATCAATGACAAGTTATAATAATATAGATACAGTAAACATAGGACATTTATATGAATTGTTTATACTACAGATTAGGGTAAATATTTGGCTGGACACAGGGGCTACATTTTTTATCAAAATTACATTTTTCTAGTGTAATTTTCTCTGCTTTGCTCGAATCTGATACCCATTTCTTGTGCACGACCAAACTGAATCCAATTAGAAAAAAAAAAACAGAACAGAAACCAACCAACTAATTAAGTCGCAGAGTAACGAAAAAATAGCCCAATCAGGAAAAATATTGAAAAAAAGTATATTTTAGCCAAAACAGGAAATATTCACTATAAAAATGTAACTTGTAATTTTTTTCTATAATCTTGCATTTCCACAAAAAATGATTAGTACCATCGAAAAGAGCATGAAAAATAGTGCTAGTGAAACACAACCTCTCATTTCTCGTTAGCCCCTGTGTCCAGCCAAATATTAACCAATGATTTTACTTAGGTATAACATTCTAATAGTCATCATAAACCTGCAAAATAATATTACACTGACTAAGTAGACCAGTGAATCACTATGTATAATGAACATACAATTGCCTACGCCAATGCTTCCAGATTTGAGATTTCTAAATTATATCGGAGTCCAGTCCACAAACCATGGCTTCTATCCTCTGGTTTATTAATTTCTTATTTTTTCTCAAGACTGAGCAGTATTCAGGTTTTGGTATGATCAATATTTTCACTTTTCAGCAGGGGAATCCTTCTCATTCCTTCTTTTGAAGGTTCTCAGTAGCTGTTCCGTAACTCTCTTTCATTTACTTATCGTCATCTTATTGTGTTTAAAATTTTTCATCATTGGTCATTACTACCCCTACGTTGTCAAAGTTCTTCATTTCTTCCATATCTCAAGAGCTGAAATTTCTCTTAAAAGTCATGTTTTGTCTTCTGACCATTTGTATCTGTTGCAGGGAATCTGTGTAACTAGTGATTTCGTGGAATCCCTAAAATGTTCAGGGATTTCATGTAAGGTTAAGTCGTGACTAGTGATATTTTCGTTAATTTTAACAAAATATCACGACTTAACCCAACCAATCGACAAAGGCGTACAGTTGACCTAACCGGGCATTCAATAATTTTTCCGTAGGTTTAACGAAAATATCAAGACAACCTTACACGAAATCCCTGAACATTTTAAGGATTTCATGAAATCTCTCGTTACACGGATCCCCTGTAACATATATTCTGTTTGTGTTCTTCTGTAGGGCTTCCATCTCTTCTATATTGCCGATTTTTCTGCTGATCTTTGTATTGTCAGCAAAGGATGTTACTATATTGTTGTCGTCTACTTCACTGTCTATGTCTGATTGTCTGTCAGGATGATAATGAATAGGAGTGGGGCTAGTACTGTTGCTTGTGGAACGGATGTGCGTACTTCCGAGTCTGATGATAATATACCTTGTAACCTTGGATTTTTACGACTTGCTGCCGTTCCCTGAGGAAGTTGTAGATCCACTTACCCACTTTGCACAATGTGCATAATTTCCAGGCGTTTCATTTTGTGCTATTATGATCACACTTATCGAATGCTTTAGCAAATCTGTGTAGATATCATTTTTCTCAAGTGCGTCTATGATATTGTTATAGTGCTCAATTAGTTGTGATAGGCATGATCTTCCTGATCGATCGGAATCCGTACTGGTTCTCAATGATCTTTCCTGTCTCCAAAGTCATATAATTTCTCCGACTATTCTCTCAAGTATTTTGGCGAGATGTGATGTCAGTGACACCCGTCTATAGTTCTTTGTGTGAGACCTTCCCCCTCCACCTTTATATATACGAAAAATGTTCGCTATTTTTCGTATGATCGGTATTTCCCATGACCTGGGATCTGCTCCCCATTCAATAACGTGGTGTAGCTGTTTCATTCTTAGTTTTTAATCAATTTGTCCAGACCTGCAGCTTGAATGTGATTTCATTTGTCCTATAGCTCTCGCTATATCATCTTGCGTAAATTCAAAATCAGTTATACACATTTAATTCCTCTTCGAAAAAGTATTTGTCAGGTACTGCTTTGTTTCTTCGGGTACCGAAAACTGATTCATACCGAGCTCTCAATATTTCAGATAGTCGGTTAGCTCATTTTCTTCATAGTGAGATAGTGGCCCGCGTTCTTGTTTTTCTTTTCGCGAAGCTATAGAAGTATTTTGAGTTATCTTTTATTGCTTTCACCGCATCGTTCTCTTCCCTCTCTGAATGGCCCTTAATCCTTCTCCAGTCGAGTTATGCAATATAGTATAGCGTGTACCCGTAAACTTACGGACATGACCGTCAAAGGATTACTTGGTGTTTGTATTTTCCTGTCTATACTCACCAATTTTACTTGTATCACTTCTCTGGTGGTGGTGGTGTCTGTGCAATTACCTTCGTAACTACTCCTTTATGCGGAATAGTGTTCGCTTTTGTCTCGAAATAACTCCTATTTCCTTTGGCTGTACTTTCAGAACATATTTTTCTAAGATTTCCAGCGTCTTTTTTTCCTAAGGTTATTAGCATTTCTTCGGTTGTTTTATCCTCTAAAACTGTTTTCCTACTCTATTTGTCCCATATGGGATCTGATTTCTTCCCAATTTATAGTCTTGGAGTTCAGATCAAAAATCTCGCATTTGCTTCTTTCTTCAGTATTAGTATTTTCTTTTAGTGCTCTCGCAGGATTAGTCGATATCTCGATAATGTTGTGGCCTGAGTGAGAGATGTGCTGGTGTTATTTTTGTATCATTGATTAACTTGGTGTTATTTCCTGAATACTAGATCCAGGAAGTTATTTTTTCTGGGGTTATCGGTTATCTTTTACATTAACAAATTAATTTATAATATATACAGGGTGTCCGAGAATTATCTGTACAATTTTTGGCTGTTATTAAAAGTCAACCATGAAGTGTAGAAATTCCAGTGTTGTCCCATTTTACGGAGAAACTCATTAAGTTTTTGCTGATAACAAGTTTTGACAAGTTTTTTCTTTTTTGTACGCGGGTGACAGACATTGATGATTTAAAAGCAAGAATCACAGCTGCTATTGAGCGAATTGATGTGGATATGCTGCAGCGTACATGGCAACATTTGGATTATCGATTGGATGTTTTGCGAATCACTGATGGTGCACATATCAAATGTTTGTAATAACGTTACTTTAATAAAAGAAACTTTTGAAAATACAGATTCTAAATAATCTTGTTTAAGAATTTTACGTGTGTTATCAAGAATTTTATTAAAAGATGAAATTGTACAGATAATTTTCGGACACACGCTTTTCTAAAAAACTTGTCAAAACTTGGTATCAGAAAAAACTTAGAGATTCTCTGTAAAATGGGACAACACTGGAATTTCTACACTTCATGGTTGACTTTTAATAACAGCCAAATATTGTACAGATAATTCTCGGACACCCTGTATATACACCTTTTGGTAACCTTTGGTTAGATTCCGCCCGAATTGTTCATTTTGACGAAGGTCAAGCTTTTCACGCCACCTTAGACCTACAGTTTAACGTGGAATCCGAACCACGCCCCATCAGCAGCCCAGCGTCCTAACCACTAGGCCACCTAGGGTACCCATTTATCTACCAACCACTTTCTTTATTGTGTAGAAGGATGAACAGCTGGGTTTTGCTGCGCGCCGGCTGCCGTCGGGTCTCGAACCCGGGGCCGATGGATTCGTAGTCAGCGACGCTAACCACTACACCACCGAGGCGCAAATATATATATATATGAAAATTATTTCACGAAAGTAACATGTGAAAAATATTTATGATGAAAAAACCACGAAGGAAAGGAAACACGAATGGTGCTCAAGCGCTTTCGTCTAATGACATCCTCAGGAACAATGAAGTACATAAAGAGTTACAGCCTATATATAGGTTACAGAAAAAAAAAATATATATATATACAATAAACGGAGAAATAAAATTAAAAATTAAAGGACTGTGGGAGGGGCATACAAATTTGTAAGGAAAAACTATCGATTTTTAGCACAAGATCAAATGAAGGGTTTCCAACCAATGTTAAAAAAATAATAATACAAATTTATACTGGAAATCTGCCCGGGTTTCAGCACACTGCCCTTCTTGTATATAAAAATAAATTGAAAAATAAAAGTTATTAGAGTGGCATACAAGTTTACCAAAGATTTAGCGTTCTACCCTTCTTATCTAAATCTGTTCTGAAGGAATTCAAAACAACAGGATCGAGTTGAAAAAGACCTTTGCTTATGTTGAAGTTATTTGTAAGTTGGATAATGGCAGACTCAAGAATATTTCTATTAACAATGTTGCTAGAGTGAAATAAAACTGAAGCATTATTCCAATCAATACAGTGGGATATAACTGACAAATGGACAAAAGGGCACTAGACGACTGTCCTGTTCTAACGGAATATTGATGCTGTTTTCATATAACAATATTGTGAAAAATATCATAGTAAAAAATAGCCCTACCAATAATTCAGGCATTATCTATAAAATTGGTTGTAAACAATGTGATTCCTTTTACATAGGTCAGACGGGAAAGGATTTGCACACACGTATAAAACAGCATCAATATTCCGTTAGAACAGGACAGTCGTCCAGTGCCCTTTTTGTCCATTTGTCAGAGTTATCCCACTGTATTGATTGGAATAATGCTTCAGTTTTATTTCACTCTAGCAATATTGTGAAATTTATTTTTATATACAAGAAGGGCAGAGTGCTAAAACCCGGGCAAATTTTCAGTATAAATTTTTTTTTTAATTTTTTTATAACATTGGTTGGAAACACTTCATTTGATCTTGTGCTAAAAATCGGTAGTTTTTCCTTACAAATTTGTGTGCCCCTTCCACAATCCTTTAATTTTATTTCTCCGTTTATTGTGTGTATATATGTATATATATATATATATATATATATATATATATATATATATATATATGATGAATAAAACCACGAAGGGAAAAGAAACACAAAGGGGTGCTCAAGCGCTTTCGTCTAATGACATCCTCAGGAACACTAGACGAAAGACGAAAGCGCTTGAGCACCCCTTTGTGTTTCTTTTCCCTTCGTGGTTTTATTCATCATAAATATTTTTCACGTGTCACTTTCGTGAAATAATTTTTCATATATATATATATATATATATATATATTTTTTTTTTCTGTACCTATATATAGGCTGTAACTCTTTATGTACTTCAGTGTTCCTGAGGATGTCATTAGACGAAAGCGCTTGAGCACCATTCTGTGTTTCCTTTCCTTCGTGGTTTTATTCATTATATACTGTATATATATAGGGCTATTCAAACTGATTCACCTGATTTCAAATGAGAATATTTTTTAATGTTACAAATACAGAGTGATTTGTGATACATCAACCAAAAGAAAAACTGTCCAAATCTTGTGTCTCACCTCATAAATGCTCTATGTGACTTCCCCTAGTTACACGAGCAACGTCGACACGATAGTCGAATTCCTCCCATACTCGCTCCAGCATGTCCGTTGTCACTGACTCTACGGCAGTAACAGTGCGAGTTCGGAGCTCATCCAAAGATGTGGGCAACGGTGGCACGTACACAGTATCCTTAACGTACCCCGAAAGGAAGAAGTCGCACGGTGTAAGATCCGGCACTGTGACTACCGATTTACAGCTCGAAAACTGCAACAAAAAACGCCTTCTGCTGTGCGGACGCCATTTTCACACTGACTGTTTGTTGCTAGGCTAGGCCACGGCGTGACTTTGGAGCCCTCTCGCGGTGATCTTGTAAAACTCGGAGATTTCCTCTTTCATGTGGTGTATGCCCAGTTGATGCTCGGTTGATAGGTACGGAAGTATTCTCAGTTGAAATCGGATGAATCAGTTTGAATAGCCCTATATATATATATATATATATATATATATATACCTTACAAAAGAGAATTTAATCCTGCATTTAATGAGAAACAGTTAAAACTTGGTGTTCGCGCCATTGGCTTCCAAGACAGCCTGAATTCGGTTTGGGTAGTTTGCCAAAAGTGACGTGAATAGATCTTGATCGTTACGCAAATTTGCTAAAACAGTTTCAATGTGTTGCGTCATTGTATCCTTCGAAAATCGATTTGCTGCAGGTTCTTGAAACAAGAGACATTGAACCTTGTCCTTTATAACTGATCCAATGTGTTCACTGACGTTCAGGTCAGGAGAATTTCCTGGCCATTCTTCATTTCCAAAGAAATCGATCTCATGGTTCCGCAACAACTGTTGAGTGGCTAATGCCTTAAAGCAGGGGGCCTTATCGTGCAGAAGCGTGACCTGATCGACATCCATAACATTGTTTGGGTTTCTTAGAAAAGGAATGACATGCTGGGATAGAATAATATCACGAAAATACTGTCCATCCTAACTCTGACCATTTGGCTTCAGCACCCACGTGAGCTTCTTTGTAGTGAGCAAAACAAACACACCAACACAGTCTGGACTTTTTAATAATTCGCGATAATGTTCATTGTCATCGATTTCATCTGGTGGTGTGGCCCACACTCGATCATTTTGGTAGTTAGGCCGACGTGTTACGTAAACAAAAAATTCATCGGAGACAGCTAAATGCATGAAATCATCCACATCCCAATCTTCAAGATAATGGGCAAACCACATTTTGTCATCGATGTTAAGTTGAGTTGAGTTTTTCTTGGCTTTGGAAGTTCATGCCAAGGCTTTAAACCTTGCCTATGACGGTACAGTCGAATGATCTCGCCACTAACAATCTTTCCTCTCAACACTTCGATCTCTCTAGAAAGTTTAGCACAGCTGTTTTTCCGTTTACGCGTACCGCTTTCAATGATGTCCTTTGTTTCCTGAGAGAGAGGCAAATTTGAGCGCCCAGATTTGGTTGTATCCATTTCACATTCATCCAAAGATTTATTCCAATTTCTTTTGACGAAGTCCTCACTTCTTCGCAACTTTTTGGCAACCCATGAACGTGTTATAAAGGTGGCTCCAGCATCACGAGCTTCCCGAAATGTTATTGCTCGTATGCGATCTATCACACGTTGCCTCTCCGAATCACCAATTAATTGAGAAGCCATTATATTATCACTTTATCAGCTAGAGCAATTTTAATACCTGCAATAAATAAATTTTTTTATATATTTTTATAATCACTAAAAATTAAAAATATATAAAATTTATATATATATATATATATATATATATATATATATATATATATATATATATATATATATATATATATTATATATATCTATCGGGTGGCCCCATAAAAAACGCCTTGAGATTTGAACATCCATAACTTCAAAATTTACATAACTTTAACCTCAATCTATTGATAAGCCATCATAAAAATTTCAGACCTCGACATAAAATACTTTTTCCACAGCTGAGGGAACAATGAGGTAAATACACGATACACCTGGTATATATATATTTTTTTTGTTTCAAAGTATGACCGCTCATCGCCACCAAATGAAAGGTGGATAGCAGAGCGAACACAGGACGAAAACGATGGAACAGCTAGCGGAAATGAACATTAGACGGAAAAAAAACAGATACAGAAAAATCATAGCGGAGTCACAGCCGGTAAAGAAGTCGAGAACGAAAGAGGAAGGAGAACAACCCAGTTACCGAAAAGTGGGGACCTTCAGATAGAATAGCGCCAAGCCTATCACAAGGCCCAACGCTAATCAAAAAGGGAAAATACTCTGCGCGCAGCGTAGAGTAAAGCGGACACTCCACCAGGAGGTGGGCAACTGTAAGTGGAACGTTACAATTGGGACATCGGGGTACCCGATCCCCGGCCATCAAATAGCCGTGGGTCAGGTGGCTGTGGCCAATACGGAGGCGGGCCAGGCCACCTCCTTATGGCGCGACCGATGGAAGGAAGAGGCCCAACATCCCAATTTGGGTTTAATCTTGTAGAGTTTGTTAGTTGTAGTGCCATCCCAGCGACTCTGCCACCGGGAGCGCAAAAACCCACGAAGACCAGGGATATAATCGGAAAAGGGGAGGGACACGGGTGAAACCTGTAGTCGGCACGCGGAACGGGCGGCTTGATCGGCAGCCTCATTTCTAGCCACGTTAACATGTGCAGGACCCAGCAAAATACCACCACCTGGCCACCAGAAGTGACAAGGATATGGCACAGTAACTGGATACGTCGGAACAGTGGGTGAACGGGGTCGAAACACTCCCAAGCCATCCAGGGCACTGCGGGAATCCGAATAGATAACAAACGACCCATCCGGATGCTCCCGCACCACCTCCAGAGCGCTCAGAATGGCATAGAGCTCCGCCGTGAAGACGGAAGCCTCATCAGGGAGGCGGGTATATCGGGGAGCAAGGGCAGACGACTGGGGAACAGCCGCAGCCCCAACGCCCCCCGACGACCTCGAGCTATCTGTGAAGACCGAAACACATGCAGAGTGACACGCTGTATGCTGAAGGAACAGAGACCGAAGCAAGGCAGAGTCAGAATCGGTCCTGCGAACGGGGCGCAACGCCCTACACCTGCTATACAGGGTGTTTCAAAACTTTCTGTACAAATTGTAATGGGGGATAGGCAACACCAAGACAAACCCTTTTCGTCTATAAGTGTATGTCCGCTGACGTCACCATTCGGCGCGAGAGGGCGCCGCTGCAATTGGCTAAAAGGTGAAGTGGGCTAGACTCGCGCTTGCCGCGGGCATTCTTAAATCGGACGTAGTACGCGTAACATGTTTATTTAAAGAAGGCATGTTTATTTAAAGAAGGTGCTGAAAGTTGCGACCGGTAGCATCAATGCATGCCCGACAGCGTCGAAGCATTGACCGACGTACAGGTCGAAAGATTCCCGGCATTTCGGAAACAGTTCCAGCGGCGACAGCGATTCTTGCTACGAGTTCTTCTTCTGAGTAAATGGGAGTCTCGTACACGAGTTTCTTCATGTGTCCCAAAGGAAGAAATCGAGGCATGTTAAATCGGGCGATCTCGGTGGCCAGGCTACGGGCCCACCCCGGCCTATCCATCGGTCCCCAAAAGTGGCGTTCAGATAATCCCGCACATCGTTGCTGGAGTGTGCTGCGGCCCCGTCGTGTTGAAACCACATTCGTCTACGAATAACCACGGAACATCTTCCAGCAGTTCCGGCAAAGTTTCTACAAGAAATATCCGATAAACCCGCCCGTCGAGTCGGGCAGGCAGCAGGTACGGCCCAATCAACTTGCCACGGACGATACCCGCCCAAACATTGACGGCGAACCGTTCTTGATGAGCATGCACCCGTGTAGCATGTGGATTTGCGTGCTCCCACACGTGAGAATTGTGCATGTTAAACACACCCTCACGTGTGAAACAGGCCTCATCTGAGAACAGCACATAAGCCGGAAAATTAGGCTGCATCGCTGTCTGCAGCAGAAACCAGCGTGCGAATTCCACACGAAGAGGGTAATCCCGAGGTTGTAATGCCTGGACTCTCTGACGATGAGACGGATGTAACTGCTGCTCGTGCAACACTCTCCAGACCAGGTCGTGGTTCACACCGAGGATACGTGCGACACCTCGCGTGCTTGCGCTTGGATTGTCCTGAAATCGCCGTAGGATTTCTTCTTCCATGTCAGGAGTGCGCACGTTTCTCTCCCGACCAGTGTCATGCATGTTTGCATGGAATGTTCCAGTTTCTCGCAGTCGCCGATACAAATGCGCAAACGTTTGGTGGTTTGGCACACGTCTGTTTGGGAAGCGCTGTCGGTACAACCTCACAGCAGCTCTTCCGTTTCCATTGGCAGCCCCATACACCATATGCATGTCAGCCATCTCAGCAGTCGTGAAGCGCTCCATGTTATGCGTACTACGTCCGATTTAAGAATGCCCGCGGCAAGCGCGAGTCTAGCCCACTTCACCTTTTAGCCAATTGCAGTGGCGCCCTCTCGCGCCGAATGGTGACGTCAGCGGACATGCACTTATAGACGAAAAGGGTTTGTCTTGGTGTTGCCTATCCCCCATTACAATTTGTACAGAAAGTTTTCAAACACCCTGTATATATATATATATATATATATATATATATATATATATATATATATATTAGGGTGGTCCAAAAGAACAAATTTCCTTTCTCCACAAGGGTATTCTTATTCCTTTATACATAACTGAAAATCGCAAAATATTTTCCCCAAGAAACAGTATTTAAGGGTCGCCCCACGTGGAATCCATAAATCAGGGGTTTCACGCAGCAGAAAACAGTTATGCACTTGAAAAACTATGACATTAGAGCCGCCTTTGATGGAGTGGGGAGCTTCTTTCGGTGGTTTGCCACCAGTCGAAGAAGGAACTGTTTCTGCTCTTCGTCCTTCGTCAGCGTGTTGTTGTATTTTTGGATCAGGCTGATACCCCCGTTCCGTCGTGTCGTTTACTACTTCCATCCGAGAGGACCGATCCCGAAGTTTTGAAAAAAGGATCGTCCGTCCACTGTCCGGAGGGTTTCTCCAGAAAGGATTGAGATTTCGCTTTTCCTCCTCCCATCAGAACATCAAAGAAGGAACTGGTCCTTTTAGTCACAAGGTCCTCCAACTTCGTCTTCCACTTCATCCTTGATCTCTAGACGTCGAGGAGGGCCGGGTAACCGCGGACGCTGTAGGTTCCGGAGCATCCTTTCCTTTGTCGCCGTGGTCACTCGTTCGTCGAAAAAGGCTAGGGCAACCAGGTGCTCGGAGAGAAACCAAAGATGCCTGGAAAAGGCCGCGGACGCTTTACTGGCCACAGTCTGATTTGGGTAACTCTTGAGCAGAGAGAAAAGTTCGATGTCGTTGTAGGGGGCTCGAATTCCAAGGGACGCTTCGTTCCATTGTCTGATGTAAACGAGACTCACAAACAGAGCGAAGTCGGTTATGTTCCTGGCTTCTCGTGGTGTCAGCTTGAATTGAGTTTGGAAAAGGAATATCTTCAACACAAATTCCTTTCCCCATCCAACGAGCGTGGTGTGTTGGGCCGGGAGCTCGAAATGACTCGTTCCCACTTCCTCCGCCAAGGAACAAGAGAGAAGCGCAAGAATTCTTGATAATCGTCCCTTGGTTGCTGCGCTTCGAGTGCATGTGGCAAATAATCCAGCATCTCTTTCCGCAATCTGCTCAATACCGAATCCTGGAAGAGTTCGTCGGTTGCTGCAACACACGCATCTTGATTTATCGATGGCCATTGTTTCTGAAATCGCTTGAAGAGTCCGGATTCTGGACCTCCAGATGGACCGAAGATACAGGAGAAGACGTCGGACAGCATGATTTCCATGACATGGTGACGGCAAGCAATCCAGACCAGTTCGGTTCCTAGAGCTTCTTCGATTCTGATGCAAGCTCCTTTGTGAAGCCCTGTGTTGCTGGCTGTCGTATCAAATACGAGTCCTTTGATTTGAGACCCGAGATTCCATTTCTCAATTGCTTCAACACAAGCATTCACCTGAGACTCCCCATTACCTTTGTCCATCTTCGGAATTCCCAAAAGCTTCTCGTGGCCGTTTCCAGTGACAAGGACAGCAATTCTATCAACGCTTGCCTTGGATCCGTCGATATCTGGCAATAGTTTGCCATCCCAGTGTAAAAGAGGAGGTCTCTCCAAAGAAGATTCCTGGTCTTCTGCTGCTGCCGTTTCCTGTCTTCCTTGTCTTCTAGACCGCCTGATTGAACTTCGGGAGAGTGTGAGCTCTGAAAGATTATGTCCAAGCGCCTCAGCAACGGCTCCAGCCACAAACACAGCTCCGCGATCTGGAAGATTGACGCGATCCAAGGCGCGACGACTTCGGGCGAGTTGAAGATATTCTTAACTCTCTTTGGCGTTGGGGAAGCAGATGTTGACGCAGAAGGTCTATATTCGTCTTCGCTTTCAGATTCCCGAGAAGATGATGTGGAAGAAAGTTCTGCTGTTGCCCCCGTCCTGGATTTGGTTTCCCTTCCTTCGTATCTCGCTTTTGCCATCCTTTCTTTTTCTTCTCGTTCTCTCTTTCTGCTTTCTTTTGCAGGCGTCTTTTGGTCAGCCCCAATCATGCTACAGGAAAAGACGTCTTCTCTTTGCTTCCGAAAGAACTCCCAGTCTTCCTCGTTCTTGATTACCGACATTGAATCTTTTGTAGATATATCAAACAGCTCTTCAAGATCACCTTTGAACACTTCCTCGTTCATTCTGTCACTTTCTCGTTGTCGAGTTCGGTGCTTCTTGAGGGCTAGATAGTTCTCGTTCAGCTTTGACAGTTTCCGGACACACGAATCTATCCGTTGGGAAGGAATTCTGGCGCGCTGCCATACAGCAACAACTGCTTCACAGGCCAACTTGTAACTCGTGGGCAGGGTTCTTCCTTCGTCCAGGTGGTTGTACTGGGCCAGTCGGAGCACGTCCAGTACACGGGGTAGTCTTGCTGTCGATAACTGAGAGTTCGGCCTCCCAAGGAACCAGTTTTCAGGCACAGATCTCCTACTAGACGACGTCATAATCACTTCTAAAAAGAAAAAAAAGAAATGTTTAGTACGGGGCAACCCCTAAATATCCACCAATCAAGCTCAAATTCCACACACAAGTCGACCCTAGTGGACAAAAACAAGGCATGTGGAGAAACGATTCGACCAACATAGTTTTTCACTATAATATTTTGGACCACTTATATATATATATATATCACATTTCAACTTCTTTTAAAAACTCGTGGAGCATAGTTCTTATATTGTGAAATGCTGCATTGATTATAAATATAGCAAAAACAATTAGACTGGCAATTATTTCGGGTCTCCGCACACCCTCAAAGACGGACCCTCGTTTTGTACTGCAAACCCCCTGCTTTTCATCATGAAAATGCTTGTAACTCCCACATTTCTAAATTTGGTATCAAATTGTAGAGATCAATACGCATCTAAACAATACTTAATGTGGTTTAGCGAATGTTTGCGCAGTTTTATTCAAGTAATTCTATTTTAGTTATATTTATTCAAGTGTAGCGAGTGCACTACCAGTTGATTGTGTATGCTTGTCTGCTAGTAGCCATTAATACTTGTGTAGTGCCACCTATTGAAGTATGCAGTAACTACGATTTTGATGAATGTAGCTGTCGTTCGTTGGTTGGTGTTTGTGTATATGTGTGGTGCTCGTTTTAAGTTTTGATTTATCAGAGCAGACAAGCATACATAATAAAACTGGTAGTGCACTCGCTACACAAGTAATTCTATTTTCATTTTCTGCTATCTTTTCTTTTGTCCTGTGAAAAAACTACAGGGCTATGGGTTGATTGCCTGATACCCTCATCCGTTGGAAATTTCCAGCAGATTTCAGTGGAGAGTGAACGACAAAAGCCCTATGTTTTTTCGTTAGAGAGTTATGTATATGTAGGTCTTCAAATGACCTCTTTGTTTATTTGCCTTCGGTATTTGCGCTGCCTAATGGTAAACAAAGATATTGCATTACCTTATTATTTCGTTGGGCCGCGTTTCTGTCTCGATGTAGGGCTGTGGTACGATGGAGCTACACAATGAGTTGACTCGATGTAACTAATATAGGCAGTCACTATTTAAACACCTGAAGGAACAGGCCTATCCTTCTTATAGTTATTAAGTTTTATATCAAGAGGATTTCACTCAGAACTTATAGGACGATAAAGGACATCTTCCTTGCTTAAAGCATCGCTGTCACATAAGCAGCTCCGAGTGAGCCGATATAATATAATCTTCGTATTTTTATTATCTGCTGATTTCGCAAAGTTCGTTGACTCGTTTCTCGATGTAATTTTTATGAGTTGGCAGTGGAAAAGTTTGAACACGAGACAATAAATTTGATTTCCTTGTTATGCAGGCCCAATGCCTACATATGGGTTCTATGTATGCATGGCAATTATTTCATTCCCAATAGGCTATGTCGCCAATCCCGAGGCAATTTTGCAGATATTTAATTCAATTAATTAATAATTTATATTTAATTAAGAAGTAAAGGTACCACATACGGTACCATGTTGTAAGCGTGATTAGTTTTTCCATCGTCCTTTGTGTGTACAACTAAATTCACAGACAGCTAATGTTTTGATATTTTTTTCAGACTTTGTTGAGTTTATGAAACAAAATAGTGTAATAGGTCTAAGCAGAGGCTTGTTCTAAGAAAAGATCTAAGTTCATATGACTCTATATTGGGCATGTTAAAAATGATGATATTGCTTCGGAGGGGTGTATGCTCCCAACAAATGGAGATGTTATTAAGCATTTTCATTTTTTGAGAAAAGCCCAAATCAATACTGCTAACGTATCAAAGGAAGAAAACATTTTTGCAATTTTAAAGAAAGTAAAGACTGTATGGGACATGGCTACAATTCCTGCAAAAGACGTTGTCAAGCATAGCACTCCAAGAAAGATGTTGCTTGATCTCATAAAACAGCATGAATATCTCTTGAAGAATAAAGGAAGAAAGAACTTTGAGTCACAGAAAGAGGCCCTTTTGGATTGCATGGATAAGCTTTTTGACATAGCGACCCAAGATGCAGTAGAAATATTTCAGAAGGACAGAATGAGGTCAACGACAGATAAAGTGGCAGATATAAAGTTTTTGGAAGATCAAAAGTGTCCTCGAAAATATTGTCTAGGCTCAAAAGCTAAAATCTATACTGCTAAGTTTGTGAGGAAAACAAAGAGAATGCAATCCGGAAAAATAAGGGCAGAGAAAGAATTGGAGACACAATCTTTGAAAGAAAAAGAAACATCTATGGTCAACACATCAGAAAGTTCCAGTACTGAATCAACCGACGTTGACGAATTTATAGCAAAGGCTGGACCTTTGGGAATAGTTAACATATTCAAATCAGAAGTGGTGTCTAACACAGCTGATCGTTTGAAACTAACGCATGAACAGCGAACCGTTTTTGCTTCTGTGGTGGCAGCTGAATGCAGAAAAAATATAGATCAGATGACCATATCACGAAGCACATCCCTCAGAGCTGCAAGAAAGTCAAGAAAAATAACATTTAAGGCCAAAGCTGATTTTGTTCCACCTGTATATTGTTTAATCCATTGGGACAGTAAACTCTTTCCAAATGTCTCAGGTGGAAAGCATATAGACTAACGATTCTGATATCAGGTGATAATTCGGAAAAGTTATTATCTGCGCCAAAAACACAGCTGACTCTACTGGCTCAACTCAAGCATCTGCGGTTTTTAACTCCATTAAAGACTGGAAATTGGAGAAAAACATCTATGGGATGGTATTTGATACAACCGCCTCAAATTCTGGGTGGATAAGAGGCTCCTGCAAGATGTTAGAAGATCTTCTGGACAAAAAGTTACTCTGGCTAGCCTGCGCCACCATATGGCTCAAAGATTTTTGTTCGTAGTCTTTACCAAAATATTTGGGAAGACCATTTCTCTGGAAAATAAAAACTTTAAGAACTTCAAAGAAAATATGTGGGATAAGATTAATACCAATCTCCCATATAAGAAACTCGTAATCTGAAGTGACGTGTGTGTATATATATATGTATATAGTCTAAAGTCACTAAAGGGAAAAATCACTAAAAGAAAGCTGAATGGCAACACGAAGGGATAAACAGAGCAACGCGGGCTGTTCGTTGGTTTTTGGCTGGACTAGAGCATGGTTATTCATATCTGACTAAATCGTTGGTGCTAAGTTTAACTTGGTGATGTTTTTAAAGTGACAAATGGGGTAGAAAGTTGTCAGTAAATAATAATAGTTAGGGGTAATGTCTATAGTTTCTAAATTAGTAAAGTTAGATAGTTTAGGTAGACTGCTTTGTGGAACGCAGGAAATCTATGGTAGGCCCTAAAGTATCTAATTCAACGCACCGGTAAGTGCCTTTGTTTGTTGTTTAGTAACCTAGCGGGGTCACTAACCCCAAGCTATTACATTTGGCTCATTGGATTTAATTTGGCTTATTGGGTTCAAGTGGTGGTTTGGAAAATTGGATGTAGCCTAGCCTAGTGGGTCGTCCGATTTGGTTGGTTTGTGTGGGTAAGCTACCGTACTATAGCTTGGGTCCCACCGGCCTAACTCTAATACTAATTCCTACCCAGCCCTAACTCTAATACTAATTCCTACCCAGCCCTAACTCTAATACTAATTCCTACCCAGCCCTAACTCTAATTCCTACCCAGCCCTAACTCGAATTCCTACTCAGCCCTAACTGGGGAGTAACTAGATCAAATTTAAACCAAATCTAATCTACTTCACGTTATTTGGCCTAAATCGGTTTTGTTCTAGCATGTCGGTGATTGGCCATATAAGCCCCTACGAAGACTCTGGGGAGGACTTCGAAGCTTATACCACTAGGGTGAGGTTGTTTTTCGAGGCAAATTCCATTCCTGATGCTAAGAAAGTACCTAACTTTTTAACTATAATAGGCCCTAAAACGTTTGGCTTAGTTATGGACCTAGTTGCTCCTAAAGCACCGGAAACTTGCACCTATAGTGAATTGGTGCAGGCCCTAACCGATCACTACAAACCCCGAGTAGTTCTCATCTATGAACGTTTCAAATTTTATTCGAGGCATCAGAGGGTGAATGAAAGCATTGCAGAGTTTGTTGCAGGAATAAAAGCCCATAGCCGTACTTGTAAATTTGGGGACAAATTAGACGAAATGCTAAGAGATAGGTTTGTAATGGGTCTCAAAGGGAGTCTACCCAGAGAGCCCTATTATTTATACAGGACCTAACTTTTAGTCAGGCTGTAGAAATAGCTGCGGCTAGAGAAGCAGCTGCTAAAGATTTTAGAGCTTTTGACAGTCACAGTAGTAAAGCCCAACACGTAAATAGCTTTAAATCTTCTAGGCCTGGCAGACCTAATGAGCCTACTAGACAGACAAATGAAAGGTATGCGGCAAATACGACTAAACCTACTAATGCAAACGCTAAACAGGAGGAAAAGCCTTCTAAGTCATGTACTGGGTGCGGAAAACACCATTGAAAGAAGGACTGCCCTTTTAAAAAAGCAGTTTGCCAAAACTGTAATAAAATAGGCCACATACCTAAAGTTTCTTCTTCAAAGAAAACAAGGGGCGAAAATTCTAATTATAACATTTCTAGTGTAAATCCTCAAAAGAGAAATACTTCGAACATTATGAGCAGCAAAGTGGTGATAATACAGGCCCATATATTGTAGAGGTAAGCCTAAATGGAATTACAGTTCCGCTAGAACTAGATACAGGTGCTGCCCGAACTGTCATGTCCAAAACAGTTTTTGACAAAACTTACAAAAATGCACCTAAACTACATGCATCTAAAACAATACTAAAAGAATATGGGGACATACAAATACCAATTTGTGGAGAAGCATCCATCACAGTTACACTCAACAAGAAAACTTTGTCTCATCCCTTAACGCTTTTAGTGGTGGATGAGCAAGGGCCTACTCTACTAGGCCTTGATTGGATTGACGCTTTGAAAATGCCTATTGACAAAATTTTGCCAAAGGGTCAGGCAGATGTGTATACACTCTCATATCCGTCTGACATAGACTCATTGTTAAGGGAGTTTTCTTGTTTTTGGGCCTGAAGTAGGCAACCTAAAAGGCCATCAGGTCTGTATAAAAGTAGATCCTAATGTAACTCCGAAATTTTGTAAGGCTCGTTCAATTGCGCATGCACTGCGGGAGAAGGTAGATTTAGAAATTGACAGGCTGCTCAAAGATAAAATTATCGAACCAGTCACACACGCTAAGTGTGTTATTTTATTTATTTGTTGGGTTCAAAATCCCAGCTGAGCCGTGAACGGCCAAATTCTAAAGGGCCAGTTCTATCTGAAGCCCAAGTTAAGCTAAATTAAAACTTACGGATTTGAGATCCTATTAGGTCCTACCTCAGGGTAACCTCAGGGTTGCTGACTCGATGCGGGCCTACCTTAGACCTTAGTTACATGAATTTAATGTAAACAAAAAAGGGTACTATTTATGGTCTTCTTTCTCAACCTTGCAACAACAACGCAACCTGGACTATTGCACGGTGCAACAATCTTGTATCTAAACAACCAAACTGAATTGCAAGAGAGCTCTCTACAAGACCACACCCTGTACGTACGACATCCCACAAACGAGTAGAAAAGACGCGCAGCGCCCCAAAATGATGCCACCAGCGTCCCAAACACTGATGCCACAAGAGCCCAAAAATGCTAGCTCTTATTAAGTGAATTTTTCACTAACCTTACAATTATGAGATGGATATATATACACCTTAACTTAATATATACAAGCAATGCTGCATCAATCAGCTTAGTCATCATATCGCCTTGGGACAACAATGGTTCTTCCTCTTCTAGATTTTCTAACACTCCCCACCGAAGAGGCATTGTTGTCGTTACCTTCCGCAAGGTTAGCCAAGCCTTCTCCATGAGGCTGTAACTCAAATGTTTCATCTTGACTATGTGTTTTTGCTGATTTCTAAAGCATAGAGTTTTTGTATAGGTCTCTCTAACTTTCCTCCTGAAGTCTTTACCAGTGCAGACCTAACTAAATTGTCTTTGCCAACAAACAACTCTTCAATTATGCCAAGCTTCCAGCATTGCCTTGGTCTTTCATCCCCAATCATTACCACGTCTCCCACCTTGATACAATTTGCATTGGAGCCCTTTACCTTGCCTGATGGGTAATAATTGAGTTCTGACAAGTATTCCATCTGCCACCTCTTCCATAACTGATCTTGTAGCTCTTTAAGGTACCTGAACCGTCTGGTTAACTCTCCTTGAGTGCTCTGGATAGGCTGCAAGTCTTTTGGCACATTGGGGCTTGATGTTAATCGTTTACCACAAAGAAATGATTTGGTGTCAATGGCTCTGCATCCTGCATACTGTTGTAAACAAGTGAGATAGGCCTACTGTTCACCATTGCTTCTACTTCACATAAAACAGTGCAGAATTCTTCTTTGCTCAAATGAGCATTAGCTAAAAGTTTCTTTAATGGACACTTTACACTTCTCACTAGCCTTTCCCAAAATCCTCCCCACCATGGTGCTCTCTCAACAATAAACTCCCACTGTACCCCTTGGTGTGAAAAGTAGGATTGGAATCCTTCCTCTTTAGCAAGGACCAAATTTCTTGGAGTTCCTTTGCAGCCTTTTTGAAGGTTTTTGCATTATCCAATATGATTTTATTTGGGAAACCCCTTCTGTTCACAAACCTTTTAAAGGCCAAAAGAAATACATCACTACTTAAGTTGCTTACCAACTCCAAATGGATTGCTCTGGTGGTAGCACAGGTGAAAAGACATATATAACCTTTGTTAGACTCCCCTCGCTCATACACATAGACTGGCCCTGCAAAGTCTACTCCCACTACATCAAATGGGGCAGTATAGACACACCGTTCTCTTGGAAGTGGAGCCACCTTTTCATAATAAGGCTTTGCACTCCAACGATTGCAAACCACACATTTATGCAAGACCTTTTTTACTACTTGTCTAATTTTGGGAATCCAAAATTGTTGTCTAATCTCTATTATCACTTCTCTCACTCCCGCTTGTAACAGCTTATGATGAGTATCCAGGATCAAAAGGCCCCCAGAAGGTAACAAAATTGGATGTCTTTTCTCCTCTGGAAGCCCAGAAAACTGTAGTCTACCTCCTACTCTCAATAAATCCGATCCAAAAACACATCCAAACCCTTGAGCGCAGAATGTGTTGGTAGAACCTGTAATGGATGGCTGGTGAGCAATTCTCTCTCCACCAAATTTTTCCCTCTGCATATATACCACCCAGTATTTCCTGGCTTGCTGAATCTCATTACTGTTCAGAATTCCTTCCCTTCTTGTTTCTCCCTTAATGTTGTTGGTAAATCTATATACCCATGCTGTCACTCTTAACAATCTTTTCAGACTGCTAATGTCCTCAAGCCTCAATATGGGGTCCTGCTACATAACTTGACAACTGTTCACAGAGCATTTTCTCACCTCACTCACCCATGCTTCTTCAGCCTGGCATTCTCCTACAATAGGCTGATTAGAAGGCCAGTTTTCACTTCCAAGTTTTAGCCACTCTGGCCCATTCCACCACAAACTTGACTGTGCAAGATCTTTCACTGAAATTCCTCGTGTTGGTAAATCAGCGGGGTTTTGGGTGCCTGGACAATGCTTCCATTGCTTGGGATCTGTGCGCGCTTGAATTTCCTCCACCCTATTGGCAACAAATGGTTTCCATTTCTTGCCTGACTTCTTAATCAGTGCCAAACTATAGTGGAGTCTGTCCAATAATAGCTTGGAATTTCATAGAGGGCCAAAGACTTTCGCACTGTAATTGCAAGCCGACTAGCAATAACGGCACCCATCAATTCCAACCTTGGAACAGAAAGCCTTTTCAAAGGTGCTACTCTACTCTTTGCAGCAACCAACCTGCAACTTACTTCCTCTTGCAATGCGCCTCTTATATAATACAAGTTGCATAGGCTTCCCCACTTGCATCACAAAAGATGTGCAGCTCCAAATTGTCTGGACTATTGTTCAACTCTCCAAAGTACCATCTTGGGATTTCAATGTCTCCAAGATGTGCCAATCTTTGAACCAATATTTCCACCTTACCACCATATGATCAGGTAACTCTTGGTCCCAACCAAGTCCAATTTCCCAGAGGCTCTGAAGCCAAATTTTTGACTTTATCACAAATGGAGCCAGGAATCCAAAAGGATCAAAGACCTTTGAAGCCAAACTAAGAGCTGTACGTTTTGTCCACCTTGTCTCATTCTCAGCCAGCTCTACTAAAGATTTCCCATTGAAGGTAAACAAATCATCATCTTGCTGCCAAACAATGCCTAGCACCTTTGCGTCTATTGCCCACAACTCCTTAATACCAGAATCCTCAATACTTTCTGCTGCATCAGGTACTACAGAGGAATGACTCATAAACTCTTGTAATTGCGAATGATTGGTCTGCCATTTTCTGAGCTCATTATAGCTGTAGCCTCCATGAATATCTGTTTAGCAATTTCTGTATTATCCACGGAACATAGCAAATCATCAACATAAAATTTTTTCCTTATGTGTTCAATAGTGTTAGGATAGACTTCAGAATATTTCTTAAAATGGTACTGCATAGTAGCTGCCAACAGAAATGGATTAGAGCTGAGGCCGAACAACACTGACTTCATTCTATATGCTTGAACCTTAGGTTCATTTTCCAACAAGTCTTTCGTATCCACCCACAGATACCTTACTGCATCTCTGTCCTCTGGTTTTAACTTTATCCGCAAAAAGGCTTGCTTCACATCTGCAGTCAATGCTACTCTACCAAACCTGAATCTCAGTAACAAGGAAAATAAATCTGCATTTAAATTTGGCCCAGCATCCAAATAGTCATTCAAGGACACACCACCTTTGTCCTTGGCTGAGCCATCAAAAACTACCCTCAGTTTGGTGGTAGTTTTGTCTCGCCGTACCACTGCATGGTGTGGCAGATAATGTGCCTCCTGGCTCACCAGCTCACCTTGCACCCTTTCAGCAGCCCTCCCTTACATAACTTAGGATGGCCTCATCGTATTCAATTAACAACTCCTCATTTTTTCTTAGCCTGTACAATGAAGTCTCCACCTCCGATTAGCTAGCTGAAGGTTTGAACCGGGTTTGCAAGAATCCTTCCATGGTAGGCCAACTTCATAGCAACCATCTCTAAACCCAATCCCTTTTTCAAATTGCTCTAAAACATCATTGTTCACTGTACTTGCCTGGTTGTCCTTTATGCCAATAGATTCAAGTTCCCAAAACGCTTTCAAATGCCTTTCCAGGCCATGGCTTTTCTCCTCAATCTTAACAAAAAGAGCCTTAACTTCCATTTCATTGCAATAACTACCATGTAGCATCCAGCCTAGCTTACTTTCAATAGCTACCGGGCCTTGAGATGTACGGACAATATTACCAGTGATGAAGTCCCGATAATAGTCAGCTCCAATCAAAAGACTAATATCTTCTGTTCCCTCAAACTTATTATTGCCCAAATTAATTCCTTTAACTTGCAATTCTTGGACACATGCCATATCTAAACAAGTAGTGACTGAGCACAAAGTTCCTCAATCTGTACAGCTTGGACCTTGATAGTGGGACTTTGCGGTAACAACCCTTTAACCAGAACTTCTACCTTCTTAAATTTGGTTCGGTTTTGAACGGAACCCCCAAACCCAGAAATTCTTAAATTTTCCCTCTTAAGTTCTTTAAACTTCAATTTTCTGGAAATTCTGGTCTTAATAAAACTACACTGGCTACCACTATCAAACAACACTCTTACAGTAGCTTCTCCCTCATTCCCAATTAATAAGGCTGCAGTTGTTTGCAATAAATCCCCTTTACTTTTACTCCCTTGCCTAGCAGTGGCATGTGCCACTGATGTCTCTACTTCTGGGGCAGGCCTACTAAGAGTGTTTTCACACAATAATGGCTGATGCCTACCATGACATTTTTTGCACAAAATTTTAAACTTACAAAACCTTGCTCTATGACCTTTCAAAAAACATTTAAAACATGCTGTGGACTTAGTTACCCTGTCCTTTCTCTCCTCAAAGGGTAAGGCCTCAGCCACCTCACATTTATATGACTTGTGGTTGCCTTCGCAAAATATGCATTCCTTGATTCCCTTTAATTTATTCTCAGAGGAGGCATGTAGAGCTGACACTGTACCTGGGCTATTCCTTTTTGTGGAAACTTTGGTGCTGTGCCTGCCTTTGTCCCCTTGTTTACCATCCCACTGTGCAAACTCAAATCCCTCTCGTCTTGCTAATTCTGTTCCTAAAAGACTTAACATCTGCTGAAGGGGGATGTACACATGTTCTGCAGAGTGTCCCCTACTTAATTCAAGCAAAATTGAGCTAGGCAATTTAGACTCCAGTGTAGGAACCAACATTATACCATACTTTTCCATTCCTACACCCAAGTTGTCCAGGGACCTAGTTCTAATTTCAAATTCATCATATAACTGCCGTAACTCCTTGACACTATTAGGATTATTAACAGGAGGTATAGCTAAAAGTGCACGGAGGTGGCTTTTAATTAAGATCTCTGGCTTACCAAACCGTTTCTTTAATATATCCCAAGCCACATTATAATTAGCCTCTGTTAATGCTAATCCTGCTATAGTCTTTGCTGCCTCCCCTTCCAAGAGGGACCGCAAATTTAAACTTCTCCACGGCACTTAACACTTGACTAGAATGAACTGCTGATTGAAAACTGTCTGCCCATCCTTGCCATTCCTGAATACTCCCAGAAAATGTTTTGAGTACAAGCCTCGGTAATTGAACTACAGATCTGTTAACCTTAACTTCACAAACATCATTTTTTGAGTGTTGTTTCATTATCAGACCTGGTCTCTAACTGTACTGAGCTACT
Organism: Bathynomus jamesi; assembly: GCA_023014485.1. NCBI lineage: Eukaryota > Metazoa > Arthropoda > Malacostraca > Isopoda > Cirolanidae > Bathynomus > Bathynomus jamesi. Next base: position 129,299 of record JAJOZX010002810.1, read on the forward strand.
GAACTCTTTTGCTCGGAGGCCTACGTTAATTATATCATCAATAATCTCTTCAAAGTAAATTATGTTATTTTCTATTTCATCCTCTTCTATAAGAGCCTCAATTTTAACATTTACCTCACTTAGAGCAACCTTTTTAGTTTCTAATATGGAAAGCTGCGCAGTCACTAAGCGTAAATCCTCTTGCTCTATGGCAGAATCTATAGTGGCAATGACCTTTGTAATTATGTAGACCTTTGTAGGCGCTTCTCCTTTTTATAAATTTGTTCAATTCAGATGCACTCATCTTCAATGCAAACAACAATTGGGCTCAATGCCAAATAAGCTGAATTGGCAGAAATACTTAACCGAACTGATCAAACGTAAATTTTACTTTCAAATAAACTGAATTGCTAGGTGGGGTACTAACCAACACCAGTATGGAATACCAATTTTTCCACCCAAGTAACTGGCGCACTGGTCTGCAACCTTCGCCTACGAATAATAACCAAATTAACCAAACTGTTAATGTAGGCCAAAACAACGACAGACAGTGGCCAAGTTTCGCAATTGGGCAACCAAACTTTCTACCCTGGGACCTTAATTCAATAATAACCCAAAATTAACCAAACCGGTAAAATGTAGGCCAAAACAACGACAGACGACTGGCCAAGTTTCGCAATTGGGCGACCAAACCTTTTACCCTGGGACCTTAATTCAATAATAACCCAAAATTAACCAGACCGGTAAAATGTAGGCCAAAACAACGACAGACGACTGGCCAAGTTTCGCAATTGGGCGACCAAACTTTCTACCCTGGGACCTTAATTCAATAATAACCCAAAATTAACCAAACCGGTAAAATGTAGGCCAAAACAACGACAGACGACTGGCCAAGTTTCGCAATTGGGCGACCAAACTTTCTACCCTGGGACCTTAATTCAATAATAACCCAAAATTAACCAGACCGGTAAAATGTAGGCCAAAACAACGACAGACGACTGGCCAAGTTTCGCAATTGGGCTACCAAATTTTTTACCCTGGGACCTTAATTCAATAATAACCCAAATTAACCAGACCGGTAAAATGTAGGCCAAAACAACGACAGACGACTGGCCAAGTTTCGCAATTGGGCTACCAAACTTTCTACCCTGGACCTTAATTCAATAATACTCAACCCGTCTAGGCCTAACTTGGGCTACAATTTGCACAATCAGAACTTTGCCGAAAAATAGTCACTGACTCAGTCTTGGGGTAGAATCCGGTTCTGAAGGACCATGTTATTTTATTTATTTGTCGGGTTCAAAATCCCAGCTGAGCCGTGAACGGCCAAATTCTAAAGGGCCAGTTCTACCTGAAGCCCAAGTTAAGCTAAATTAAAACTTACGGATTTGAGATCCTATTAGGTCCTACCTCAGGGTAACCTCAGGGTTGCTGACTCGATGCGGGCCTACTTTAGACCTTTGTTACATGAATTTTAATGTAAACAAAAAGGGTACTATTTATGGTCTTCTTTCTCAATCTTGCAACAACAACGCAACCTGGACTATTGCACGGTGCAACAATCTTGTATCTAAACAACCAAACTGAATTGCAAGAGAACTCTCTACAAGACCACACCCTGTACGTACGACATCCCACAAACGAGTAGAAAAGACGCGCAGCGCCCCAGAATGATGCCACCAGCGTCCCAATCACTGATGCCACAAGAGCCCAAAAATGCTAGCTCTTATTAAGTGAATTTTTCACTAACCTTACAATTATGAGATGGATATATATACACCTTAACTTAATATATACAAGCAATGCTGCATCAATCAGTTTAGTCATCATATCACCTTGGGACAACAATGGTTCTTCCTCTTCTAGATTTTCTAACATCCTCTTCTAGATTTTCTAACAAAGTGGGCTGCCCGAGTAGTTCCTGTACTAAAACCTGACAAGTCCGTGCGGTTATGTGGGGATTACCGTTTAACAGCAAATAGAGCAGTCCTTCTAGATTGCTACCCTATACCCAAGCCTGATGAATTAGTTAGCTCTCTTGCCGGGGGTAAATATTTCACAAAACTAGATATGTCCCAAGCCTATGCTCAACTAAGTTTAGATGAAAATTCTGAAGAATTAACTATCATAAATACGCACCGAGGCCTATATAAGTACAATAGGCTATGCTATGGAATAGAATAGCATTGGCTCCGGGTATTTTTCAGAGGACAATGGACCAAGTTCTAGGTCACATTCCGGGGGTACTTTGTTTTCTAGATGGTCCTCATTTCAGGTTCGTCTAAAAAAAAAAAAAAAAAAAAACACCTAACTAGATTAACCACAGTTCTGAAAACACTCCGGGATGCCGTACTTGAGCTGAAGAAAGAAAAGTGTTCGTGGGTCACTAACGAGGTTTCATATTTAGGGTTCCACATAGATGCCTCAGGCATTCATCCAACGGTGGATAAATTAGAAGCATAAAAAATGCACCACCTCCACAAAACATCACAGAGTTACAAACTTATTTAGGTCTCCTAAACTTTTATAGGAAATTTTTGCCTAATGCATCGACTTTCCTTGAACCCCTAAATAAGTTATTACGATCTGGGGAACAGTGGAGATGGGAAAGAACCCAAAAGGAAGCATTTGAGGCTTCCAAGGACGTACTACCAAAGTCCACTCTCCTAGTGCATTATGATCCTAAACCTCCTCTCGTAGTTTCAGCATAGCAGTTCTTATGGAATTGGGGCAGTGTTATCTCACCACACTGATGGTGTAGATAGGCCTATCTGTTTTGAACGTGAAGCCTTAACCTTAGTATTTGCAGTAAAAATTTATTTCTATCTATGCGGTCATGAATTTAAACTAATTACTGAGCATAAGCCTCTTTTAGGTTTATTTTCACCTAATAAAAATATTCCAGTTATGGTCTCAGGTAGGATTCAACGATGGGCACTGATTCTACAAGACTATAAATTTGACTTAGTACATCGGTCAGACAAACTTCTAGGTACGGCTGATGCTCTAAGTAGGTTGCCTTTAGAAAATCCAAATGAATGTGTACCGATACCTACAGAATGGGTTCACTTGGTGGAGTTTTTGGAATCCACTCCAGTATCTGCGGTACAAATAGGGCAATGGACAAAATCAGACCCTGTTCTGTCTAGTGTCATCCATTACTGCTCAGTTGGTTGGCCTACTAAGGTCGAGTGAATTACAGCCTTTTTATCAACGTCAGTCTGGACTCTTGATCCAAAATGGCTGTCTCTTATGGGGCAGGTCGAATTTAGTGAAGGAACTTCACGCTGAACACATGGGTGCAACAAAAATGAAAGAGCTGGCGAGAGCTTATTTCTGGTGGCCCGGTTTAGATCGAGAACTCGAATCATTGGTTCGTTCCTGTCAAAGCTGCCTAGAGAACAAAGATCTCCCAAGGAAAAGTCCACTTCATCCTTGGGAATGGCCTACTATACCTTGGCATAGGATCCATGTTGACTATGCAGGTCCTATAAATAATACCTATTTCCTAGTCATTGTGGACGCCTACTCTAAGTGGGTGGAAATTTTTCCAACCACTTCCACGACTTCGGGTGTTACTATTCGCTTACTTCGTTCGTGTTTCGCTCGATGGGATTTACCAGTAGTCCTGGTTTCCGACAATGGTATTTGTTTTACCAGTGAGGAATTTCGTTCTTTTGTCCACCTAAATGGTTAGACATGTCCGGTCTAGTGTTTTTCACCCGTCTACTAACGGTCTCGCGGAAAACATGGTCCGTACTTTCAAGTCGGCCTCGCGTCATTCTCGTGGGGAGGAAATGCAAGTGGTGTTGGATAAATTTTTGTTTAAATATCGACTAACACCTCACACAACGACGGGGTCTCCTTCTAAACTTATGATTGGCCGGGGAATTCGTTCAGTTTTCGATCTGTTACGTCCAAACGAAATGTTACAACGACGAGTTTTACGCCATCAGGAAAAACGGAAGTTGTACCACGACACTAAAAAAGGGAGAATTATAGAAGCGCAACCTAATGATCCAGTGATGATTCGCAACTATGGAGCTGGACCAAAATGGGTTCCTGCAACTGTGCAGGAGAGAACGGGCCCTGTTTCCTTCAAGTGCCAACTAGAAAATGGTCGTTCTATTAAACGCCATGAGGACCAGATATGGGAACGTAAATTGCGGAATGACCGGAGTCTTCCGGAAGAGAGAACCGATCCTCTGGAAAATGGTTCAATTCGCCCGCCTATTCATGTTGCACCTATTCCTACTACATCAACGCCGCTCCGCAGGTCATCTAGGGCCTTTCACCCCCCTGACAGACTAAACTTGTAGGGGAAAATCACTAAAAGAAAGCTGAATGGCAACGCGGGCTGTTCGTTGGTTTTTGGCTGGACTAGAGCATGGTTATTCATATCTGACTAAATCGTTGGTGCTAAGTTTAATTTGGTGATGTTTCTAAGGTGACAAATGGGGTAGAAAGTTGTCAGTAAATAATAATAGTTAGGGGCAATGTCTATAGCTTCTAAATTAGTAAAGTTAGAGAGTTTAGGTAGACTGCTTTGTGGGACGCAGGAAATCTATGGTAGGCCCTAAAGAATATCTAATTCAACGCACCGGTAAGTGCCTTTGTTGTTTAGAAACCTAGTAACTTAGCGGGGTCACTAACCCCAAGCTATTACATAATCAAAGGTATCTTCGTGAATTGAAAGGTATCCTCAAAGATGATAAAGCTTTTCCTAGAGATGATTATAGAGAGGTTGCAGAAACCACTCTGATGCTCGTTGGTGAAGTTCCGCAGCGGGGTGTTCATTGGATCCGACCTGGAGCATTCCATCATGCCTGCTGGATGTCAGCTATCATATACACCAATAAAATGTACACATTTTCGGATCAAGTCGGGTTCGAAAACTCAATGAATGAAAAGCTTCGTAGAATATGCTTATTTACGACCCTTGTTTATAGCAAATACTGGCTCTCTTGTACAAGTGCGGCAAATGCACCTGTTAACGACCTTACATTTCATAATGAACTAGTCAGGTAAATGCAGATCGACATTCATACTGCTGAAGCAGCTTTGAAAGTATCAAATGGACATTACTGGTACTTGACGGAGGAACTGTCTGTCCTTGCTCTATTCGGCTCTTTATCACATGTTGAAAAAAGCAAGATGGCCAAAGAACTTCTATGTTACGACCCACCAGAAAAATTTAACAAAGGGCAGCCAGTCTTTTCCCCACCTGAAACAAGGCACAAGAATTCAGCATCTTATTGGGCCAAAATCTTGGTATATTTTCAAGGAGCTGAATTCATCTGGAGAATGGCTAAAAGAAGTCTCCATGTCATGGGAGAGTGACGACGACTACCAAAGAATGAAGAAAATCTTAACTTCAGCAAGAGTAGTTAATGATACAGCCGAAAGAAGCGTCAAACTCTTAGAAGACAATTTGGAAACTGCAAAGAAGAGGATGAATTTCAGGAACTGCTACAAGTTGTTGAAAAAAACAGAAATGTGCTACCAGAATTCAAGAAAGAAACTTTGAGTAAAATGATCTGTAGTAAGAGATAAAATTAATGTAGTGGTTTTTTTAATTTCATTTTTCACGACGGGGCTTTGGTGGTGCAGTTGAAACCTACTATGTCTATGCATGTTACTCTTGTTCTCGGGCCAGTTGTTATCCAAACTACCGTACTGGATCGAATTTTTCCATGCTGCATCAGCAAGGTTGCTCCCACTTTGAATTGATTAGTTGAGGGAATGAATGCTATTGCTTCCACTTAACTTACTGGTTCAAAGCCCATCGCCGCAGAGCTGATCTGAGATGATGCTTTATGGGTGGCGGTCACACCCAAATTGACTTACTACATTTATTCGCAGCGGTTAAAGGATGTCAGTTAATTTACCTGCGATAAAATCAGTTTTATGAAAAAAATCATGTAAGGAAATCAGGAAAAAATAAAACTGCTTGAATGGAACTGCCCAAACATTCACTAAACCACATTATTAAGTATTGCTTAGATGCGTATTGATCTCTTCTACAATTTGATACCAAATTTATAAAGATCGGATTAGAAATGTGGGAGTTACAAGCATTTTCATGATAAAAAAGTAGGGGATTTGCAGTACAAAAGGAGGGTCCGTCTTTGAGTATGGGGTGCGGGGACCCGAAATAATTGCTAATCTAATTTTTCTTGCTATATTTACGAGCAATGCAGTATTTCTCACAATATAAGAACTATGCTCCATGAGTTTTTAAAAAAGTTTAAATGTGAAACACCCTAATATATATGTATATATCAGGGTTGGGTCAATTAACTTAATCGGTAAAAAAAGTTGTTAATTTAACTTTAGTTAAATTTGTAAAAAAAATTAACAACTTAATTCTCCAAATTAATTGATTAATTTTCAATTAATTTTCCTATAAAAATATAAAGATATTTCCAATAAAGATATTTCGACCAGAACGTAATAGGTTGAGATGAATGGTTTGAGAACCTCATTTTCTGTAAAGTTAACAAGCATGTTTAATTTGTAAGTGAAATATATACTGTATTTTGTGTGTCTAATTTGACTATTGTTGGTAAGGAATCTGGATTATGTTCAGTGTCAATATAGTGTACATTGCACAATATAAAACATACTGTTTATAAAACAATTTGTAATTAAATTCATTTTGCCTTCATTTCTACAATGGAAAACTACTATATGCCTAAAAGTTGAGACCATAAATAAATTTAATTTATTTATAACAGAAAAATAAAAGCTTATAGAAAAAATTATCCTTATGTCTTGCCCTGTATAATATGCAAAAAAAAATACATAATTTATCAGACATTGACAACCACACACAGAAGGTGATCCCACATAATTACAAGTTTATCATTACCTTGATTAGTTATGAGTCTACAGACTACTTCCAAGAAAAGAAAAGTTAATTAACTTAAGTTAATGCAAATTTTAAAAATTAACTAGTTAACTTAATTGGTAAGAATCTCAAATTAACTTTACTAATTAATTTTGGAAGTTAATCTACCCAACCCTGGTATATATACACATTTTTCCTTACCTTATGAACCTTATGTTGTTTCGTGCGTTGGTCTCTTCACACGGAGGTCAAGCTGGTGGCCCCGCCTCTAGGTCTGGCTTGGTGGAGGAGCGAGTTTTCTTGCGCTCTCCACCGTATATAGCCAGGCACGCCCGGCTCATCTGGTACCGTCCTGAGCCAGGCATCCAGTCTTCTCTTGAAGACTTCAACTTTGACCCCCGTTACGTTTCTGAGGTCCTTTGGAAGCTGGTTGAAAAGTCTTGGGCCCCCTGACAACCAAGCTATTTTCCTTCAGAGTTGAGGTCCCTTGTCGGGCCTTTAATTTGGGAACACTACACATTCTGCCTTTCCTATTTTCCAGTGTTGTTTGAATGGTAATTGGGTTAGTTTAGGTTTGGTACCAGTTTTTCGATCATTTTCCATATGTAGATTATGGTGTACCTCTTCTTCTTCTTTCCAGGGAGTACAGATTTAGTTATGTAGTCTTTCCCAGTAGTTGAGTTCTTTGCAGCCATCAATCTTGGCTGTGAAATGCCTTTGCGTTTCTTCTAGTTTATTAGTTTCTTCCTTTTTATATGGGGACGTCAAAACTGAGCAGTATTCAAGTTTTGGTATAATCAGTGTTTTTAGCAGGGGGAATCATTACTGTCCTGTCCCTTCTCTTGAACGTTCTTAGTACCTGTCGGGCAACTCTTTTTGCTTTATTTATCGCTACCTGATTTTGTGTTTCGAATTTCGCATAATCTGTCATTATTCATCCCGAGATCGATCGCTTTCGTGCTTCTCTGAATTTCCTGTCTATCTGGAGGATATGTAGTCTGTTTAAGTTCTTCTTTTCTACCATATCTCAAGAGCTGAAATTTCTCGGTATTAAATGACATGTTGTTGTCTTCTGACCATTTGTATATTTTGTTCGTGTCCCTCTGCAAGGCCTCCACGTCATGTAGATCGCTGATTTTTCTGCTGATCTTTGTATTGTCTGCAAAGGATGTTGTTATACTGTTGCTGTTTACTCCGCTGTCTATGTCTATTAGCATGATAATGAACAGGAGTGGGGCCAGTACTGTTCCTTGTGGTACTGAGCTGCGTACTTACGATTCTGATGATGATATACCTTGAGTTTTGACGACCTGCAGACGTTCTCTGAGGAAGTTGTAGATTCATTTTCCCCACTTTGCCTGTTATTCCCACATATTTAATTTTATATGCTATTATACCATGGTCACATTTGTCGATAGCTTTAGCAAACTCTGTGTATATAACATCGTAGTTATCATTGCCTTCCAATGCATCTAGGATATTGTTGTAGTAGGCATGATAGATATATATATATATACCGGGTGGCCCAAAAAAAATGGCACCAATTTTGAGAAGTGATATCTCAATAACCATTGCAGCTAGGGACTTACAAAAACAACCAAATGAAAGATAATTCTTTTCTCTTTAAATACTTATTCTATGGCTTGATGGTTATAAGCCCATATAATGCCAAAAATTGGCTTCCAAAAAAAATATACAAAAAAAAGTTGCGCATTTATATTTATTCCTTGATCCTAATTTTAAATGAAATTTTTCTATTCCAGACCCCTCAAGATGGGATTGAGAGAATCTGATAAGAACATTATACAAGCACTACGTGAAGAAAAGGATATTCACTAAACATAATCCTTTACGAATTTCCAAATAGAAATTGGAAAAAAAGAACTGTGGCACATTTTTTACAAAAACTTAAAGAAACCGGCAGCAGTCAACGGCGTCTGGGAAGTGGTCGACCAGAAACTATTAGAACGCCAGAAAACATTGAAAAAGTAAATGAAATGGTTTTAAGTCAAGAGGAACAACCGGGAACAAGTAAAGTGAACGTGAAGTTGCGAAAGAAACCGGGATTTCACGTTCATCAGTACAGCGAATAATTCGCTGTACTGATGAACGTGAAATCCGGTTTTTTCGCAACTTCACGTTCACTTTTACTTGTTCCCGGTTGTTCCTCTTGACTTAAAACCATTTCATTTACTTTTTCAATGTTTTCTGGCGTTCTAATAGTTTCTGGTCGACCACTTCCCAGACGCCGTTGACTGCTGCCGGTTTCTTTAAGTTTTTGTAAAAAATGTGCCACAGTTCTTTTTTTCCAATTTCTATTTGGAAATTCGTAAAGGATTATGTTTAGTGAATATCCTTTTTCTTCACGTAGTGCTTGTATAATGTTCTTATCAGATTCTCTCAATCCCATCTTGAGGGGTCTGGAATAGAAAAATTTCATTTAAAATTAGGATCAAGGAATAAATATAAATGCGCAACTTTTTTTTATATATTTCTTTTGGAAGCCAATTTCGGGCATTATATGGGCTTATAACCATCAAGCCATAGAATAAGTATTTAAAGAGAAAAGAATTATCTTTCATTCGGTTGTTTTTTTAAGTCCCTACCTGCAATGGTTATTGAGATATCACTTCTCAAAATTGGTGCCATTTTTTTTGGGCCACCCGATATATATATATATATATCGTAAAGAACGACGCTTATATAGGAGAACATTCCGCGCAAGATGAGGAGAACGAACAAATGAAAAAATGAGGTAACCACCCGGGAATCGAACCCGGGATCTTCCGATTGCCGGTCAGATATGATAAGCATTACACCACGGGCCTCACTCGAAAAAATGCCGTAATTCTTCTACATACGCGCAGAAACCAATGCCCCAAGGGGGCACCCCCCGCATGCCGTATCTATATATACATTTCAACTGCAAAGAACACGCAGTATAAATAACGTAAAGAACTACGGCATTTTTTCGAGTGAGGCCCGTGGTGTAATGGTTATCATATCTGACCGGCAATAGAAAGATCCCGGGTTCGATTCCCGGGTGGTTACCTCATTTTTTCATTTGTTCGTTCTCTCTTCTCATCTTGCGCGGAATGTCCTCCTATACAAGCGTCGTTCTTTACGTTATTTATACTGCGTGTTCTTTGCAGTTGAAATGTGTGTGTATATGTATATATATATATATACACACACGTTTACATTTCCAGACTGTCAAAATTTAGAACACTTTTACGAGATGACATCAATTGTCGCTACAATGTGCATTTGATGCTCGAATTCCCTTGCATCATTAGTATGATGGTCTGTGGAATGAAAATCCTGTGATCTCCGTTTCTTTGTATACAAATGAAAAAGCGGTGAACGGAGAAAATTTAATTTTTTAATGATTGTTACATATTCATTTGGTTTAAATATACTTGGTATTATTGTAATAAGATATACATTAACAAATTTATATAGTCTAAATATGAAATCTGTAAACAACTTCAACAGTACTTATGAAACACATATCCCAGCAATTAAACTTAGAACCGGAATCAACAAACTCGAAAACCCGTAAAAAAACTGTTCCTTCAACAAAAACTCTAACATCACTTGGGAAACGCATATCCCATTCTGTAGAAGCTGAACCCAGCAATTAAACTTAGAACCAGAATCAAGCCACTCAAATAAAAAATGTACACGGTCAGGATTCCCTGAAGTACATTTTATTGTGACTGTAAATCTATGAGAACAGTAGTTATCGTAAATGCGTAGTAAAGGGTATGAATAAATGACGGAAGATGCACGACTGAATGCGAGTGATTGGATGAGTAAAGGGTAACGCGTGTTCTGAATATTGTAGTCTAAACTAAGCCAGTATGTTTTCATTCATTAGTTTGCTTTGTGACAACGTGTTTTTCTTAATAGTGTCATTATTACGTAATTACACCAAATGGTTCGCCATACAAAAACAAATACATTAAAATGAAATAAAAATGGGTACACACACACACACACGAATATCAAGCGTTCACCGCCTCTTAGGGCTTTTTGATTTTATAGAATGTATAGTTACAAAGGATAAATTAACTTTAATCAACCAGTGTGTGGACGAAATACCATGGAGGCTTACTGGTTTTTAAATATTTACCATTATTATATTAATTCGTATGTAGAACGTATACTAATTAAACGTCTTGCCTACCATAATATTGTTAACCAGACAATTTTTACATTAGGCAACAAAATCATGAACAAAGTTATGTAACAATAATAGAACTAAACAATGCATTTCTGCCCTTAGCAGAGGGAAGGGGAAAACACATGGAAGGCAGACCTTTTAAGGTATGAAGAATTTATTAATGGGAAATCATTTGTTTAATATAAAATGTGTAATTGACTAATATTAAAAAAATTGTTGTTAATTGTATTATACATCAGTGCATTCTAACTTCCTTTTCATAGAGAATGTTACCCTCTTTATAATTGTGACAGTGTGACGGTCGTTAAGCTGGAGCATAAATTCTGGCTCATAAATCATTTCGTCATCCGATTTCTCCTATTATATTTCGTTACAACTAACTTAATAATGAATAACTACCACCGTGTGAGAATTACATGGAGAGGAAGGATTAATGGAATGGAAAGTGTTGGAATGAACGACGGCCATTGCAAACGAACTTAAAATTTCAGAACAACTGCATATAAGTGTTTAAAAGAAGAGACGCGTGATTTGCAAGACAAACCGTGATCGGGAATGCCAAGAACAAATGGAAAAGGAAATGAACTTTAAGAAACGCTTTGATGGAAAATTCCTCTACAGATGCCGTTGTTGTTATAGAAAACTTGCGCTTCAACGTTTCAGCAAAGACTAAAAAGATGGCTGCATAAGAAATTCATCATTGCGTTTTGGTAGTGAAGAAAAAATTAACGGATCGCATCATATTAATCGGATGAATTTTGTGATTTGTCAATGAAACAGTGTTTGTAGCAGAATTATTTTTTCCGACGAGAAGACCTTTTCATCAACTAATCAAGACTGAATAATTTCACTGTTGGCATTCAAATAATGCTCGTTGTAATCACGAGAAAATCTGAGGCAGCACGAAGTGGGCAAGTCACCTGTAATGAATGGGATTCATCTTTATGGTGTTGGAGGGTTTACACTAATCAGTTAAATATTAACTTCCGATCAATATACCGTACAGAAATCCTGGAAGAAATTGTTTCATCTGTTTGAGCATAATGCATTTCCATATCCGAAAAGGATAATTTTTATGCATGTCAAACAGCATATCCATATTTTGAAGTTTTGGAATTTGGTAGCAAAAATTGTGACATGGAACCACTTAAAAACTAGTAACTAACTACAAATCTCTTGGAAGCTTCGGAAGAATGGACATCGATGTCGTCCTTACAGTCCTCCAACAGCGTGGGAAGGATTCAAAGACGACCCGAGTTTATCGGATCTCTTTATTAAAGATGGTACTGTATACACTTTAACGGAGTGGGAAATTCTCGGTTAGGTGAACTGATATATGCGGAAGTGAAAGTGATGTACGAAAGGAAAAGGCCAAATTCTAATGTGTTGTCGGGAAACGAACCAAGCGAAACTCAATTAACCTTAACGTGAATGCAGTGGCGTAGCGAGGTGGTGGTGGTGGTGGTGGTGTCGGGGGCTGGCCATATATTGCATTAATATTTGAAACGTTGACCTTAACCTTTACCCTTGGAATATTTAGCATAATATTGCGCGATGAAGATACGTAAATCATTAACCGTTTTCTTTTCCTGCTAATTTACATTAATTTCCAAGGTATTTTGCATCAGGTTTTTTTGCTAGGATTTTTACAAAGTTATCAGAAGTAAAAGTGAACAAAATATTTTCTTGTGCATTTTATAGTGGAGTATTACGTTGCTTAGGGCATTTTTATAGTTTTAAAGTCTAACACCCCTGTTTCGCTCTCATTTGACCGTGTTTTTCTTTTTCACAGGGTCCCTCCTGACTTCGCAACTCTGGATCTAGGATCATGCCTGCAAAAAAGTTGAGCGCTGCGCAATGGAGGAAGAGAGAGGCTGCCGCAGAGGAGGAGGAGGAGGAGGCTGATAGAGCAAGTAAGGTTTTGAAGAGCTTTTTCAATCCTGAGAGAGATAAGGAACAGGATTACGAAGAGAGGCCGGATTGTGGAAGAAAAGAGCGGCAAAAATGTTGGAATGAAAGAACAACTAAATGCAGAAGTGACTTGTGAAGGGAAAGGGCAGGAAGCAATCGACGACAATAAATATCAAGAGGATACTCGGTGAAAGCAATGAGCAGGAAACATGCGAAGGTGACTGACACCATAAACAAGATGTTAAAACACATCTGGCCTTGATACACGAAGACAATGGCTTCTTCCAATTTTAAAACGAAATGGTGCCATCTAAATTGAGAGATGCTTCGATCAAAGCAGGGTCGACAACATTCCAAAACAAAGATGAGCTGCCCAGGGGTCAATTCGGAAATAGAACCCGATCGTTGACAAAGAATTGGTTCATGAAAAGGCAGAGCAATGGAGAGGAAGTGACTAGGACCTGGCTAGTATATTTCCCGCAACGAAAACGTTTGTTCTGCTTTGTTGCCTCCTCTTTCCAGTTTCACCTGAAACTTCTAGGTCATCATTTGAGAAAGTGGGGGTTTAGTCAGTGGAAAATAATTTAAAAGTTGAAATTGCATGAACAGTCTGTACCATTCGACAATCTTTTTATACATGGAAAGAATCATACGGATCTGTGTTAGTACCAGTTCGTTAAAATCAAGGCACAAAGATTTTATTTTAAATTTTTTCTAGTTTGTTGTTGTTGTAATATGGACCTGTGTCAGTACCTGTAATAAATATTAAACTAAAACTGAATTAAATTTAATTACGACCAATGCAGTCAGTTCAGTTTTTCTAGCCATTATATCGTAGTAATTATCTCATCATTCATGCCACTCCATGAATGATAGTTTAAAACTCGTTTATTTAAACGTGCGCAGCATTCGGAACAAAATTTGTGAATTGAAGGCGCTGTTACATGTTAATATCATTGGTATGACGGAATCGTGAATAAACTGTAAAGATAGAGACTTCAGTGGCGAACATCAAATTACAGCTGTAGATTATTTCATAGAGACAAATGGAAACAAAGGTGGGGTGCCTCTATATGTAAGTAAAAGCTTAAAACCTAATAGTGTAGCCGAAATTTCTGTACGTAACTTAAAAATTAATAGACCACCTTTGCGGAATTTAGAGCATGACATGGAAATGTTTGATAGGTTAACCGTAAAAGGACGACCGTACATATTGATAACGTTTCAAATACACGCAATTCATAACTTAACCCTACAAACAATTCCGGCGTTAAAGGGTTAAGTGATCTTGTTAGGGCAAAAGAAGCGATGCGAAAGGGACGCGATTCATAAATTTTATGGTAATATATGACTACAATGGTATTATATGACTACATTGCTCGAGTGTTTACAGTGGAATACGTATCGAAATATACATAGCAACACAATTTTATGTTTAACCTAAATGGAGAATTAATGTTAACTTTTTATAACTATATATATAGAGGTGGTTTTGCATTACATAAAACAAACAATTGGTAAATCGCTTGGTCCTGATTTGTTTTATATTAATTCGTTTTTAAATACCTTCAAATACTTAATACCCCTTCTCGTTAAACTTTTTAATAGAATGTTAGAGGAAGGAATTGTATCGTCTGTCTAACTTTTAAGTTGGAAAATGTCACCTCTATTTTTAAAAAGGGAGATAAAAAAAACTTTCGGAAAATTACAGGCCGATTAGCTTAACTTCGATTGTGGGTAAACTTTTAGAATCAATAATGCGTGATAAAATAATTGATCCTCTTGAAAGTTACAATTGATTAGAAACAATCCACACTCGTTTTCGTAAACATTCGTATCTAACCATTTACTGGAATTCTTTCATATTATAAATATAGAGCGGTGGATGGTGTGTATTTAAATTATGCGAGGACATTCGACACGGTCACGCATAAACGATTACTCAAAAAAATTCAGGAGAATGGTATCAGGGGAACGTATTAAAATGGACTGAGAACTGGTTAAGACACATAAAACAGTCTCAATAAATGGATCTGCGTCGGAGTGGGCAAGGGTAACTAGCGGTGTCCCTCAGAGGTCTATGTTGGGGCCAATCTTGTTCATTGCTTATGTAAATGACCTCTATATTAATTTGATCAGTAAAATTTTGAAATTCGCAAACGCGTTGGGATCATCTACGAGCGAGAATGTATGCTTAACTCAATTATTTACAGTAATAACTTACCCTCTCTTCGAAATGCAATAATGTAAAGTATAATGAAAATGATTTTATAAAATAAAATAAAATCTTTAAAATTGTCTCTCATTTCTGCAGTGATTTTAAACATAGTCCAACTGACTATTAGCTGCTTTCTGAAGCACTAATTTAGTTTTCTATTATTTTGTATTGCTTCATTGACTAAATAAAAAACACGTGCGCGTGTTTTTTTTAATCTCTGGCAACACCCGAGGTAAGAATATAAATAAAATTTAAAAGTAAGATTACTTGAAAGCATCAAGAACCTTAAAGTGATTCACAAGGGAAGGTACATTATCTTCAAAATGAAGTTTATAATGAATATCCGATTTGGCTTTTTTTAAAATATCAACGAAATTTTTGCATTCCTTTCCTATCCACGGCCGTCTCTCGTCTCTCACCTGTAAAAAATAAATGCGGGTCAAACTAATTTAGACTTACAATTAGTAATTTGAGTTATAATTAAAGGCGAGTCTCTAGGTTTTTCATACTTCCCTCGCAGGTTCAGTGGGAAAAATAGCAAATGATGAGACGTTGCATTTGTATTTTATTTAATATGAACTTGAAGGCCGTCAAGATGGGTTCATCGACCGAAAACTTGCATTACAATGATAGTAATTTAATAAATCAAATTATGCAATACACAGTCTGATCCCATAGCTAACACTAAAGAAAAAATTATTCCTAACAAACTTACTTAAATTGCCAGTAAAATGAATCTTCAAGTTAAAAAGCTGTACACTGACTGGATATTGCAAATACTTCACAAATGTGCAGTTACTAAAATGGTACCTTTGCAATTTAATGTCTTTACTTCTAAGTATGTACTGAAAAAATTGTAAGTTCCCATATTTGCAACAAATTTGATTAAATTGCAAAACAAGCATAGATTTTAAATTTTTCAAAAATTTGCAGAACGACCAGAAATTCCAAAGCTTTCCAAATACGCAATAATAATAATTAGGATGGAGGAACATTTGACATTTAAGGTATTTTTCATATAAGTTTACATAATGAAAACACTCGCTATTTAAGAACAAAATTGCCATATGAACCAAAATATTCAATTATGTATTCAGCGAGACTAAAAATACATTCTGCGTAGGTCCGCGTATCTGGATAAGTTAGCTTCGTCATACAAGTACATTATAATCTGGGCTAGAATCAAAAATAATATATAGTCACCTGATAAGGCGTTACGTGTACATGAACGGACAAACTTGGAAATGTTGCTAAAGTGTTTAAAATAGATCGTTTATTAATCCAAGTGTTTTTTCCTCCTGAATGACCTCCGTCCAACCAATAAATGGAGCGAACCTAAAAACATAAGAGCAACAAGATTAATAAAAACGATACAGCCTCACGATGGTCAAAACAATTTAATAAGTACAATTGGAATAATAGAAGGATATGATTGATAAACGTATCCACCAGATCTAACAACTAGAAGGCCGTCAAGACGATTTCACAGACCGAATAAAAAATTACAAATTGCAGTATTTTAATAAAAATTTCGAATTGCACAATAAACAATCCGATTCCTAAACTCGCACTTAAAATAAAAAAGTCGTCACAAATTTGCTTAAATGAAAGAAAAACGCACACCGACTAGAAAGTACAAAATATTCATAAATATTTAACTATGAATGGCAACTCCGCAATTTAACGTACTTCACTCTCGAACACGTATTTGCCGGGGAAAAAAAAAAAAAAAATATCTTCACGCTCTAAGTACGCAACAAATTTTCTTCAATTGCGGAAACGGGTGTATCTTTAATTTTCGTCCAAAATTCGCAGTGACAACAAAGAGCAAAAGCTTTAAAAATGCGCTCATTGGAATGGTATCTTTTCAGTTAGTTATTTTCTTAATTTTTTGTTACATCATCGTAAACTAAAGTAAAACCAACAACAGCAATAATAATAATAATAATAATAATTTGGGTGAATAAAATTAGCTAAATTACCTTACTCCAAAATTTCTTCAAATCTTCATTTTCTTCACTGGAATTGGCATAAATAGTATGAACTTCCGTTATCAGTTGATTTAGCACAACGCAACCTTTACTAAACCCTATTAAATTAATAGTATCATATAAAATCTCTTCATCTTCGATTCCTTCGCACGTTTTCTCCTTTACTAGACAATTGTCGCTCTCATAAGTTGATAATTTCTTTAAAGTATTGGAAATGAGGTTCCTCAGGTGTGATAATGCTCCATTCATTTCGGTAAAATTTGGGGCCCCAAGGTCATTACTAAGTACGAAGTTATCGTAACAGCTAAATGTCTTAAACTCCATTCTGAAAAATAAAATACACGTGTGTAACTAACTAACTATGCTTTAACCCTTTTCACGCCCGATTTTAAGATTTAAGACAATTTTATACCTCATAAGGACTAATTTCTCTGGAAATTGTATGGTCAAATCTGCAACCATGCGCGTGAAAGGATTAATATGTCTGAAACACATCGAAGGGAAATGGTGAAATAATGAAAAAATTACAATAAAAATACACCACGAAAGAAAATATCTCGGTTCTTTGGGAAATCCAAAACCAAGTAAAATATTTTTGAAAGATTATCAAAATGGACTGGTTTTTACAATGAAACTGGATTCCAATCTCTCCCACTGTCTTTCAGGGTTAAGTTTAAATTATGCAAAACGAACCATTCTCAAATTTGCGACTCATTTTAGTTACATAGAGGCACTGACAGGAATATGGAATAGAGTTTAGGTTTACTAAAGTTTTAATATCAATGTCAAATGAGCCACTGAAAATAATCAATGAAACATTATGACAAAAAAAATCTGAATGACTATGTTAGTACAGTGAAGTGATCCCTTTACAAATTGCTTTTAATCCTTTAATACCTTTGGACTTTGGAGGCATCTTCCTGGTTTTGAACTGCAGTGTTATTAATATAAATGAACTGATTTAAACTTCACACAATCTTGGTTAGAATTTTATTATATTTTCAAGTACTCTTACAGTGTCCACACACACAGACAATGGGCATTCTGAGAACTGTATGTTAGTCCCATTGAGAAAAAATACTGTCCTGTATTGGTATCCTCCGCAAATTTTGAAATTATACTCTTAATTCCCAAGTCAGTGTTATTGATATAAATAATAAAAAGAACTGATCCCTGAGGCACGCGGCTAGTTAGACTTTTCTAGTTAGACGCTTTGCCATTAATGACTACTCTTTGTCTTGGTCCACTAAGCCAGTTTTTGATCCATTTGAGAACATTACCATCAATTCCATGAGAATGAAGTTTGGCTTATATATAATCTTCTATGTGGCACTTTACCAAACGCTTCTTGAAAAATCGAAATATATAATATCTACTGTTTTACTCTCGTCACATATATTTACAATATCATTATTGAAGTCAAGCATATTTGTAAACAAGAACGATTATGTCAAAGGCCGCGTTGGGAATCTTTGATTAATTTATTAATTTCCAAGTATCAGGTCATCCCATAAGTAATGTCATTTTTTACGATAGATTAAGTTTAAACTAGTCAAAAAAGGGAATAGTGCTACTGAAGCAACGCGAAACACTCAGGACGTTTCTGCCAACGATATTCTGCATGTGAGGAAATGTCAAAGATGGTTTCAAAAGTTTAGGAATGGTGACTGCTGTTTGACAGATGCAGCACACTCTGGACGCCCTGCTGAGTTTGATGAAGTCTTCTTCAAGTGCGGCGAACAGCAGGTCATCAACAACTGTCGAAGAATTGGCCCAGAAACTCAATTCATCCCCGTCCACCATCCATCGACATTTGCAACAACTCGGGAAAGTGCCTAAGTTAGGAAAATGGGTGCCACATGAATTGTCGGTCGACAATCTGAGGGTGCGGGTAAACATTAGCACAGCTCTTCATTCCCGTGAACTCCAAAATCCATTTTTGCACCGTTTAGTAACTGGTGATGAAAAGTGGATACTGTACCAGAATGTTAAGCGCCGTCGACAGTGGATTTGTGCCGGAGAACCAGCGACACCACAGCCAAAACCAAATCTTTACCCTCGGAAGGTGTTGCTTAGTGTTTGGTGGGATAAAGGTGGTATAATACACTTTGAAACCTTACCACACAACCAAACAATCGCCGTTCAAGTCTACTGTCAACAACTGGATCGATTGAACACTGCACTAAAAGAAAAGAGACCTTCTTTGGTTAATCGGAAAGGAATCGTGTTCCACCACGACAACGCACGTCCTCATACCGCTCGGATCACTTCTGCAAAAATTGAGGAGCTTGGGTGGGAAAAACTTCCACATCCTCCAGACCTTGCGCCTTCAGATTATCATCTCTTCAGGAGTCTGCAAAACTATCTTGACGAGAAACAGTATACTTCTTTAGATGATCTGCACACCAGTCTTTGTACGTTTTTTGCCTCAAAACCGCCTGAATTTTATAAACATGGCATTGAAAAGCTTGTAGGACGTTGGTAGAGTGTCATTGATTCCGATGGAAATATATACTAGATTAAAAAGTTTCAGTTGTTTTTTTTTTGTCCTTCAAATCCGATCTAAAAAACGACATTACTTTTGGGATGACCTGATAATTAACTATTTTGTTCCGAACTATTGTTTCCATAAGCTTAACAACTACTGAAGTCAGGATGATGGGACGATAATTTCCTGGAAGCGATTTGTCCCCTTTTTAAATATTGGCGTAATGTTTGCAAGTTAAGTTTCCAATCGAATGGAACTTCTCCAGACTGTAACAATTTATTATTTTAAGTGTGTGTGTGTGTGTGTGTGTGTGTGTGTTGTGTGTGTTGTGTGTGTGTGTGTGTGTGTGGAGGAACTATTGCGCAGTTCACTTCTTTAAGTACCTTAGGAAAGAGCTTATCTGGACTGTTAGTTTTATTATTAGGATTAATTTTGCCTATGGCCGAGAATACTTCGCTTTCACTAATGGTAAAATCGTGAAACTTTAAATGATCATCATTGAGCATATTATGGGAACAGGAATGTTGTTCATATTTTTGTTAGTGAAGACAGAAGCGAAGAATTTACTTAAAACTTCGGTCATTTTAAGTCATCGGAAATTTTTTCTTCTTTTCACCTATGAGTGAACCAATAGTCTGTGAAGCTACTTTTTTATTCTTCACATAATTATATATACTGTATATGAAACAAACGTGCCTCCGCCAGAATTTGAACACGAGAGCTCTTGAGTAAGAATTGTAGGTATTACTACCAGGATTCAAACAAGGGAACTCTTCAGCAGGAGTAGCGGGTGCTACCACCAAACTATGATGAGATAAAAATTAACCCAACCTGTCATGTACTTAACTGAAGAAATTCATAATGCTTTCGCATCCAGAGGAAGTTTACATGTTAAACCATCCACACTTGAGGTAATGGTAGAATTTAATTCAAATCCTCTCTGGTGTAACATATGTTCTATCTATAAATGGAATGACAGTGGTGGTAGCATTTGCAGAAACTCCTTACGAGGTTCTGGGTTCCAATCCTGGTGGGGCAATTTTGTTTCAGACAAAAAGCCATAGATGCTCGTGCGTAAATAATATATATATATATATATATATATATATATATATATATATATATATATATATATATATATAAAACACCTTGGTTAACCTTGGTTTAGCTTCCACCCGAATTGTTCATTTTGACGAAGGTCAAGCTTGTCACTTCACCTTAGACCTGCAGTTTAACGTGGAATCTGAACTATGCCCCACCAGCAGCCCAGTGTCTTAACCCAGGGTACCCATTTATCTACCAACCCATTTTTGTATGGAAGGATGAACAGCTGGGTTATGCTGCGCGCCGCCTGCCATCACCGGGTCTCGATCGCGGGGCCGATGGATTCATAGTTAGCAACGCATCAAATAAATAAATACAACTTACCTTTTAGGTTTAATGACACAAACTGTGCTTGAAGGAAATTTCAAAGAAAGTAAAGTTACAATGTTCAAGAGATTCCACTGCAAATATTGTCCATTGTCTCTATGAGAAGACATAACTTCAGGGTAATCCTTGTAAAAAAATAAATAAATAAAAGCTGGGTACCATACATAATTACAACAACTCCAGAACTACCTAGGCTAGGTTCAATGAATTGTCTAAGAATACGTAAAAACAAGGACCATCAACTTTGACTTAAGGTATCCTAAAATTCATATTTACTGACAACCATATGGGAATGATGAGCATGAATTCTCACCATTCTCTTCTGTTCCAGCACTCAATTAATTTAACCCCTTCGCTAATTTGCACAAAATATGTGGTATTTTACACTGGTTGCTATGACATACCAAGTATGTCAAAGCCCAAAGGACTGAAGTGATTAATCAAAAAAATTTAAATCTGCATTGCTCTTAAAGTAACAATGTAGGAAGCACTTATCAGTACCATTGAAGAGCCTCGCATTACAAATCTATACCATACTGCAGTGTATGGTATTACAGTAAGGGATGTTGCATTTGCCTATCCCATTAAGTGTTAAAAAATTTCTTCACATCATACATAGTAGTGTGTGAAAATTCTCAACAATCTTGATTTTGGAAATTAATATGAAGTCTAGTGCCTTCAAAAATTATTTCTGAATGGAAAACTACAAAAATTTAGATTGGCAATGGAAAACCTGCCCAGTAAATCTACCCAGTTTAAACCAGTGAAACCTGTAAAAAGTGAGTTTTTCATAAGTTTTACTTAACCCTTTTTAAGGACGAAAGGTACAAATTGCTAACGTTTCAAATACACGCATTCATAACTTAACCCTACAAAAAATTCAGGGCTTAAAGGGTTAAATCAGTTAGTTCAGACTTTCTAAATTTATTTTAGTTATTTTACTAATAATTGTAATGCCAGTATGAAGGTAACTAATGAGTCGTATAGCAAATAAGAGCATTTATTGTATTAAAGAAAAATAATAATAGTCATTTATGGCAATATAAATAGAAAACAGAAGTGCTAATAATCTGCAGCTTCCTACCTATCTGCCTTACTCTCTGAGGATCCTATAAATTTAAACTAGTTTCTCAGCTTTATTTTCCCTAGCTTATTTCTAAGTTTACTCCATACAATACCAAAAGTTGAGAAAACTCTTTCAATTGACACAGAACTCGCTGGGAAAGAATAGAAAGGGCTAAAGAAGGAACAGACTACTTCTGGCAGGCCTGAGTCCTTGTTTTACATTTTTTAATTCTAAAATTGTAGTAATAGTTTAGCCACGCTTCAGCCTATCTCTTGGCATTCACTTAGAGTTTTGCCTGAAACCATGAAGTGAAGAGAGGGAGGGATTATATCTGAGTTGCAATATTAAAAGCTAATAATTATTTCCAGTGAGGGGTGAAGTTAACTGAGCAAAGCATTTTAAATAGTTTAAAATTTTATTAGGTGACTTAGGTAGACACCATATTTCTTAATTAGCCTATCATAAACTGGAAGGGAAAACTTAACAATTTTGTGGTAATGAAAAGATAAATGTGGTAAAGTTAAATGATAAATTAATGTTAACCTTTGGTTAATCTTTACTGTATATATATATACCTTATGAACCTTATGTTGTTTCGTGTGTTGGTCTCTTCACACGGAGGTCAAGCTGGTGGCCCCACTCTAGGTCTGGCCTGGTGGAGGAGCGAGTTGCTTTCTTGCGCTCTCCACCGTACATAGCCAGGCACGCCCGGCTCATCTGGTACTGTCCTGAGCCAGGTATCCAGTCTTTTTTTGAAGACTTCAACTTTGACCCTGTTACGTTTCTGAGGTCCTTAGGAAGCTGGTTGAAAAGTCTTGGCCACCTTACAACCAAGCTATTTTCCTTCAGGGTTGAGGAGGTCCCTTGTCGGGCCTTTAATTTGGGAACACTACACATTCTGCCTTTCCTATTTTCCAGTGTTGGTACCAGTTTTTCGATCATTTTCCATATGTAGATTATGATGTACCTCTCTTCTTCTTCTTTCCAGTGAGTACAGATTTAGTTTACGTAGTCTTTCCCAGTAGTTGAGTTCTTTGCAGCCATCAATCTTGGCTGTGAAATGCCTTTGCATTTCTTCTAGTTTATTAGTTTCTTCCTTTTTATATGGGGATGTCAAAACTGAGCAGTATTCAAGTTTTGTTTTGGTATAATCAGTGTTTTTAGCAGGGGAATCATTACTGTCCTGTCCCTTCTCTTGAACGTTCTTAGTACCCGTCCAGCAACTCTTTTTGTATATTTTTATCACTATCTGATTTTGTGTTTCGAATTTCACATCATCTGTCATTATTATCCCGAGATCAATTGCTTTTGTGCTTCTCTGAATTTCCTGTCTATCTGGAGCGTAATATGCAGTCTGTTTAAGTTCTTCTTTTCTACCATATCTCAAGAGCTGAAATTTCTTGGCGTTGAATGACATGTCTTCTGACCATTTGTATATTTTGTTCGTGTCCCTCTGCAAGGCCTCCACATCATGTACATGGCTGATTTTTCTGCTGATCTATCATCTGCAAAGGATGTTACTATACTGTTGCTGTTTACTCCGCTGTCTATGTCTGTTAGCATGATAATGAACAGGAGTGGGGCCAGTACTGTCCCTTGTGGTATTGAGCTGCGTACTTCCGATTCTGATGATGATCTACCTTTAATTTTGATGACCTGCAGACATTCTCTGAGGAAGTTGTAGATCCATTTTCCCATTTTCCTGTTATTCCCATATATTTCATTTTATGTGCTATTATACCATGGTCACATTTATCGAAAGCTTTAGCAAAATCTGTGTATATAACATCGTAGTTGTCATTGCCTTCCAATGCATCTAGGATATTGTTGTAGTGTTTTATTAGTTGTGATAGGCATGATCTACCTGATCGGAATCCATGCTGATTTTTGTTGAATCTTTCCCGTGTCTCCAGGAAATCATAAATTTTCTCTCTAACTATTCTTTCAAATACTTTGGTGAGGTGGGATGTCAATGACACTGGTCTATAGTTCTTTGCTTGAGATCTGTCCCCTCCTATATATATAGGGACAATGTTTGCTCTTTTCAAGATGCTTGGTATTTCCCCCGTGTCTAGGGATCTTCTCCATATCCAGTATAAAGGTGTAACTATTTCATTTTTACAGTTTTTAATCAATAATGCATTCCAATTGTCTGGACCTGCAGCTGAATGTGGTTTCATTTGTCCTATAGCTCTCGCTACATCTTCTGGTGTAAAATCAAGTCTGCTATATACTCTCCTTGCAATTCCTCTTCAAAGAATGCATTTATGTCAGGTATCGCTTTGTCACTTTTTGGGGTACTGAAAACTGATTCATATTGAGCTTTCAATGTATCAGATATTTCTTTTGGATCGTCGGTTAGTTCATTATTTCCCATCCTTAAGGGCCCAATAGTGGCATGCGTTTTTGTTTTCCTTTTTGCATAGCTATAGAAGTATTTTGGATTTTCCTTTATTGCTTCTACCGCCTTTTCCTCTTCCCTCTCTGTATGGTCCTTAAACAGGGCTTGTATTTCCCTATCGATACCCTCCAGTTTTTCTTTTATTGCTTTCATGTCATTATCTCTGCAGTTACCTAACTTCACCTCCACTCTCTTTCTTTTGCGGAATAGTCTTCTCTTTTGCCTCTCTAGCCAGCTCCTCTTTCCTTTTGGCTGTGATTTCGGAGCATATTTTTCTAAAATTCTCAGCGTTTTTTCTTCCAAGGTTGTTAGCATTTCTTCAGTTGTTTTATTCTCAAAAATTGTTCTCCATTCTATTTGGGCCATGTGCAATCTGATTGCTTTCCAATTTATAGTCTTCGAGTTTAAGTTAAAGGCCCTGAATTTACTTCTTTCCACAATGTGTATTGTCTTTTAATGCTGTTGTCATATTTGTTGATATCTCGATTAAGTTGTGGTCTGAGATAATGGTTGGGGTTATTTTTATATCAGCAATCAAGTTCGTGTTATTCGTGAATACCAGATCCAGGCAGTTATTTTTTCTGGTATTTTCTGTTATCTCCTGTGTCAGCATAAACTCATTTGTGAGAGCCATCAACATTTTTGCTTGCTCCTGATCTTCTCTTGTGCCCCCCTTGTCCTGGTGAATATATATATATTCCTATCCACCTTTTTGTATTTTATAAATGGGGAGTTAAAGTCTCCGCAGATCATTATATTGGGGGATGGAGGGTTTATGGCCTTTATTAGCTTTCTGATGTCATCAATAGCCTCCGATAATTTTTTGGGTGGGGTGCTTGGAGGTCTATATGACTATTACTATCAATTTTAGTTTTTCTATTTTCACTGCTAGGAGTTCCACATAGCCATTTGATTTACTTATTATCATCTCTGTCATATGACCTTCCTGTACATATATACACAGCACCTTTCTGTCTCGTCATTCTATCAGCTCTTAGTTTTTATTTACTTTTTTTGGTATAAGCAGCGATTTTTACTTTTTTAAAAGTATATATATATATATATATATATATATAAATAAACCTTTGGTTAACTTCCACCTGAATTGTTAATTCTGACAAAGGTCAAGCTTTTCACTCCACCTTAGACCTACAGTTTAATGTGGAATCTAACTACGCCCCACCAGCTGGGTTTTGCTGTGTGCCAGCTGCTATCAAACCTGGGGCCAATGGATTCATAGTCAGCGATGCTAACCACTACACCACCAAGGTGCATATATATGGTGGTGTAGTGGTTAGCGTCGCTGACTACGAATCTATCGGCCCCGGGTTCGAGACCCGACGGCAGCCAGCGCGCAGCAAAACCCAGCTGTTCATCCTTCCACACAATAAAGAAAGTGGTTGGTAGATAAATGGGTACCCTAGGTGGCCTAGTGGTTAAGACACTGGGCTGCTGATGGGGCGTGGTTCGGATTCCACATTAAACTGTAGGTCTAAGGTGGAGTGAAAAGCTTGACCTTCGTCAGAATGAACAATTCGGGCGGAAGCTAACCAAAGGTTACCAAAGGTATATATATATGTTTCAGACCAACAAAGACCCTAGGATGTAATATAAAATAATTATTTAAATAATTAATTAACATATTTAAGGGTAAGTGGTATGTAATAAATATGATATTTATGCATTTTTTAAATATAGCTATGACTAAACTAGAAAAGTAAATTATTCAATAAAACCTGGGTGGGCTGGGTTTTTGCCTCCCATAGAAACACATTCTACGAACTCAAGCTTTTCTGTCATCCATTTGTGGTAAATTATGTCTTGGAGATGCTCACTACAGCAATTTCTGCACTCCCTTGTAAACAGCACAACACTGACATTAATTCCAATTTGCTTGAAAAAGTAATGCAGAGACTGCTTGTCAAATGTTATTTCAGTTCCTTGGCTCTTCCAGAGTTTTTCTTTTGGGGATTTCTGAAGGAGAGAGTTTACAAAAATAAACTAAAAACAATGGAACTGAAACAATATTTAGCAAGTAATCTCTGACATAGCCCCCAATATTTCTTGAGAAAGCATATACAGTATTTACTAAAAGATTATATGAATTCCTATTGCAACCCTCGCTTACAGGTACCTGTGAAGAGATTCTGAAGTACCCTACCAATTAATTAAATATGAAAACATGACAGGCATAAAGCTAGTGGTACTGTAACCCAATATGTTTCATATATAAAAATAGACCTGTATGATCATACAGAAAGAAAATGAAACAGGTTTAGCATTTTAACAGCCCTACCCTACTGGATGAAATTTAATTATCCAAGGATCTTAAAAAAAAAATGTATTTAAGCAATACACATTAAATAACTGACTGAAATATAGGGCCTACATAACGATACAAAATTAAGTTGGGGGAGAAAAAAATAAATTTGTTGGTTCTAGTATCCTGGAGAAAAGTGGTCTGTACCTTAAAATATGATCTATGGTATCATTACACACTTAAATTTTCTGCCTATTTCAAATAGCTACATGATGAATGTTTTTATTTGGTACATATAATTTTAGGTCATCCATATGAATGAAAATGAAAAGTTATTGGCAGACCATAGTCCATATGACAAATAACAACAATACAGTGACAATTCACATCCTAAGGATAGACATACAGTATATACAATTAATAAGAAATAATACAGTAATGTCAAAGTTAAGTGGAGCTACAAACATTCAAACAGATGTTTTTGTACTATGAATTTCATAGCTTAGAAGAAATATGACAGTTGGTACCTGCACAACCAAACAGCCTCTTCATTCTTAACAACACAGAAGAACATACACACATACCACATCAAGCTGGATATTCAAACTCCTCCCCAGATATAACGTTCTGTTCCCCCTCACTAGCAACACATACATACACACTGGAGAACATAAAAACAACTGTCATCAGACCACCTGCCCATTACAACAACACGTTCTACACTCTACCCCAACAGCCTTAGGCACACTTACAGAAATTACAAGAAAGCTGATTGGGAACAGTTCAAAATACAGACTGAAGAACAATTCACCACATTAAACAGCACACCCATCATAAACATCAATACAACACAAGACATTTAATCAGATCATCAATAATGCAAACAAATACATACCCAAGAGCAAAATTAGGAAATACAACCCAAATTACACTAGAGAAATAGCCCACCTCATAAGGCAACGTAACACTCTCAAACATAACACACAAATACCACAAAACAGCAGATACAACAGCTCAACACAGAAATAAACAACAAATTCAAAGAAAAACAAACAAACATTTAGGGAATTCATAACAACACTAAACCACTCCACAGATACATCCAGGCTATACAAGACTATAAACAGCATTACCCACTCTAACAGCGGCATTCACACCTCACATGTGGCTGTCTGTCGCAGCCAAAATAATATCCCAACATATATACAACAAGCTAACATTCTAGTTAATCACTATGCAAAGATAAGTCACTTAAACAGATGACAACCAGAAACACAAAGACAGACAAACAGCCAGACACAAGAAAACCTACAGACTTGACACAACCATTACACCCTTCAATACAGACCAGACCACCAAGATCATCAAAAACATTAAGAATTTGAAAGCTACTGGACCAGACAGCATATCTAACATACACCTTAAACACTTAGGCCCACAGGGAATACTAGCTCTCACAAACATCAGCACATATTCATACCAACACTATTATTCCTAACATATGGAAACAAGAAAATTATAACACTACTCAAACCAAACAAAAATCCAACAGAACCAGCTTCCAATAAACCCATTACTTTACTATGCACACCTTCCAAAGGGTCATTCCATGACAAATCATGCAGTGGTCAAAACCACACCTTCATAGATTTTGCTTAAATTTGGTTTATATCATAGAATGGTCTATGCTAGTAAGTACCAAATTTCAAATATCAGCTCAATCGGAGTCATGGTTCAAAAGTTATGCTCCCCCCTTTTTGGGGGGGGGGGGGGTTGAAAACTGTAAATATTCAAACCACCATAACTCAGTCCCTAATTGACATAGAACAGTGATTTAAACTGTTTATGAAAGGTAATTGCACACATAAGAAATTAGCATAAGTAGAAAAAATGACTAAAATTAACAGAAAAAAGTTACACTTTATTCCATTTGAAGGGGTCCTGCCCCCCCCCCTAAATTACAGATTTTTAAAAATTTTCATATATACAAAAAATTAGTTTCAACCTTATTCTATCAATATATGAAAAGAAAAGAAATATATGTGTATTTGCATATAAAATAGGTATTTACAAATTTCAAAATGGCTTTTACTTAAGACTAATTTTTACAAATTCATGTAAGCTGTTAGGTAATTAATACATTGCAATTTACACATGGTGCAATAATTCTTAATGCTAATAATCTATACCTACCTAAGCTTATATATAGTTAATTTTCAACAGATTTTTATCCTAGTTTGGTTCCAAACTCCCACTAAGTTCTTGAACCTGCTTTGGATTGAAGGAGTAAATAATCTTAACACCAGGCTTGATATTTGGTGTCATGATGACAGAAATTGTATCACTTTGTTTTATCCAGCAAACATCCTCTTTCATCGGAAAATAATACTGAGTGGTAGATCCTGATGAGGTGAGGAAACTGATTTTATAATCACCATATTCTTCTGAAGTGTCCAAAGTAATTCCAAACCAAACTTATCATCATATTTACAGGCAACATACTGGCCAATTTGATACTAATCTTTTTCAACTAGTTGACTGTCTTTATCTGGTTCAGCCCCAGTACTTATTCTAAACAATTTACAATTATCAGAATCAGGTGTCTGATAAGCTTGTATTAGGTTTTCTGACTCTGGTACAAACCTGTGGAAACCCCGTGTGTACACCTTTAACAGGTAAAGCTTCATTAAACCTACTAGAAAGATTGAATTTATCCGCATAACCTCCTCCTTTGTAACATACAAACAAATAATTGAATTAAAATGTTCAGTGCAAAAATCATAGAAAGCTCTTGGTGTTAGAATATGACCAGTATCAGTACGTTGCAAACTAGCCTTTGCTACAACTCTTTTAATAGTTCCTCCAATACCATCACAAGCATTTTTTCCATGACTTGTGGCAAAGAAATTCCACTCAGCCTTCACACCAAAATCGTGTTCATGATGGCATAGATTGCTGAAATTATATTTGTTTTTGTGTTGGCCTTCACACCCTTCAGAGAAATAAATTACTTTTTGTACGTTGGGGAATTTCTGTTTAATATCCTTCATTAAATATTGCTGAAAAGTGTGAACTGCTGATGTTGAGTGCTCAAGACAATCGCTAATAATACAGTAACTACTGTAGTATGAATTAATTCCTCATCCTTCATGTGATACACCACAAATGGATGGAGGGTCACCTGGTCATTTGTCCAGTGAAAACTTTGTGGTTCATCTTGAGTGATGAATGAATAGTTTTCTGCAAAATCCCCTAGCACAAGTATTTCATCACAGTGAAGATTCTGTTTCATGGTCTTCAAATACTGACTCTGGCTTTTTGCAATGTAGTGGTGCCTAGTAAGAGAAAAAATGTTTTCTGAAAGGTGTTCAATAAATTCATCTGGAGAAGCTATATGAGTTTCCAATGTTGATCTATCTGTATTAGTCCACTGAACATATTCGACAGAATCTCTGCTTGTCAAGGAAGGTATAATATTTAAGAAATTAAATACGCCTATGCTACCAAGACATTCTCAACATCCATGTAACACGCATGTAGAAGAATTTATATCACAAACACTTCTTTCCATAAGTGTGTAATAGGTTAAGTTTTTCTCTGCAATTGCTGATACCATGAGTTTAGGATTCTGGTGGTGGGTGCAAACACAAACTGAGTGGGTTCCTTTGCCTCCAGCAATTACACACCATTTAGGCCTCAGATCGGCAAAGGTAGAAAACCCTATGCCAAGGGTGGGCAACCTTTTTAAGTGAGCGTGCCAAAATCATCAAATCTTTGATGCAAAATTTTCTCACGTGCCAACCGAAATTTTGGGGAACATCATATTATTTGGTGCCTTTTAAGTATTGGGAGAACCTTTTCAAATAATAAAAAATTACACTGGAGCGGTAAAATCAAAGAATATTGTAAGTGTGATTATTGTGTCATGTAAGATTGAATAAATGTAAAATTTAGTGACAGAATTTTTACTTGAAGGTCGTTCTACCCTGTTGATAGCGTGGATATTTTTTATTAGCCTTTTAAGTGTAATTATAGCTGCCATATACAGCCACACAATTTAAAAACGCAATTTTTAATATCAGCAAAAGAGTAAACAATAATTCTGATTTTTTTTTTGTTTTTTATATATCAGATCAATCAGCCATAAGTTTTTTCAAGTTTTCCCAATACATTACAGTGCCCAATCTCATAATCGTTTTACTTGACTAAAGCACAATGAAAGAAAATAAAATTAAAGATATTCTTTTATTGATTCTTAATCCCTTATGAATAATACATAAAAATTACAGAGAAAATAAAATGTTATTTTACCTACATAATATATTAAACAGAAGTTAATCTTTACCATTTTTTAGCAGAAAACATTAAGTTAAAATATAAAACTCAGCGAAGAATTTGGATATTTATTTATTTAATTTTTTTTAAGGTGAGCCGGGGAATCGCGTGCGGAAAAAAGTCGTTGGCGTGCCAAGGGTTCCCCACCCTGCCCTATGCTATTATCATTGTTTTCTTTATATTTTGAATATAATTCTTTTAAATTTCCTAGTAATAAACGTTTTTGCTTGTACTCTTTTCACCATCTTTATTTCTTATGCTAACACAATCAGATTTCCCTGCACACAAATGACCAACTTCATTATCTTTGTAGAATTCCTTTATTTCAGAGATTATATCTTCAGTTAGTTTTCTTCCTTTACTGTAGATAGGAATCTGTGGCATAATACCAAATGTATGTTTCAAATGTCTGGCTTTGCCAACCATGTATCTGGTTGCACCAAACAAATCCATTGTCCTAGAAATAGGAAATGGTGAGAGTAAGTATCTGAAGCCTCCTTTTGTATGATGATGTGGATTTGAAGTCTTGTACAAGATCACTCATGAGGTTTTCATACCTATAAAAAAAACAACCTCAAATTACTGTACAATATTAAGGATGCAAGTACATGATTTATATTATTCAAGAATTAAGGAAGTACTGTACTTCATGAATTTGAACATATACCAGTATATTTAGATATTTAGTATATGGGATGATGTTACATTTTAGGAAATATAGCTAATGTCTACATATATATCCAAGCAGGACAACCTATAATACTGTACCTATATACATAGATAGATAGAAAACTTTATTAATAATAATAAAATAAATAAATTTTTTCAATTTACAATGACATGAATAATTGTGAAGCTTGACTATTTTTTATTTAATTTGGCGCTTAAGCTTTAGGCTTTACTGGACTCTTATTAAAAATAAGCAACTAGTTGTTATAATTTAATAATAATAAATAAGTAAATAAGTATTATTAATAGTTAAAACAGTATTACAATATTAAACAATATTAATGGACAATATTAAACAATATTTGTGGACATTAATCCTAGATTTTTGTTAGTATGCCATTATTAATCAGGATTTCAACTTGGTTTTAAACAAATTTACATTCACAATATTTTTTATATCAGCATGCAAGTCATTCATAGTTTCAACCCAATGAAAATGGGTAGTTTTTGAGATGAAGAAAATCTAAATTGAGGTATAACAAACTTTGATCTATTTCTGGTCTGATACGAGTGGATTTCTTGATGAGTTACAAAATATCTATTTACCCATTGCAAATTAATGATTTTGTTCTTACACTTGTAAATAAAAATAAAATGTGCCAGTTTGGTTATATCATTGAGCTTTAGTAGGTTTAGCTCTTTAAATAATGCACTAGAGTGATCAAGGAAATCAGCATCAGATAATAACCTTATTGCTCATTTTTGGATGACAAAGATACCATTTAATGCGTTGTTAGCGGAGTTTCCCCAAACAAGGGTGCAGTATGTTATATAAAGAAGAACAAGAGTATGATAAAGAGTCAATAAAACTTGTTTAGGGACTACATTTCTAAGTTTAAACATTATAGCAACACTCCTTGAAATCTTTTTTGCGATATAATTTACATAATCACTCCATTGCAAATTCTTATCTAGCATTACACCAAGAAATTTTGTTACAGTACACTCCTTTATGGCAATTTCATTAACATTAAGTTCATCAAGATATACATTTCTTTTATTAGTAAAAATCATGAAATTTGTTTTACTGGTATTTAGGAAGAGTTTATTGGTGGTCAACCATTTCATTACACTGATGAATTCTGAATGAAATATATTCTTAGCTGTATTAACATCTTTGCAAGAAAAAGAGACAGTTGTATCATCTGCAAACATTATGAAGTTCAGTATATCAGATGAATGTGGAAGATCATTTATATATAATAAAAATAACAGTGGACCCAGAACTGAGCCCTGTGGCACACCATGTATGACAAGCACTTTAGTTGAGCAAACCTTATTTACTGATACAAAATGATATCTATTGGACAAAACTTTTAAACCAATCACTGATTGCTCCTCTAAAGTCATAACAATATAATTTATTAAGTAGAATATTATGGTCTATTACATCAAATGCCTTACTCAAATCCATAAATATTGATATCATTATTTCTTCGTTCTTCTTAGCTATATTTACATTTTCCATAAGATTTAAAATAGCCATTTCCGTCATTTTATTATTACGGAAGCCATATTGATTTGGAGATAAATTGTAGGATTTACATACATACATTAATAGTTCAAAGTCATCTCATTAATTATTTTTAGTTTCTTACCTCTCCAAATCTGCTTCTTTGAGATGCTGTTTACTCAGTGGCTCACCAACATCTTGAACTTCAGTGGCAAATGCAGTTTCCAACTTCCTCTTGAGGGAGGTTGAAGCTTTTTTGTATTTTTGTGAAACTGCCTTTGGTCTGCTTCCACTGCTCAGAGCATCTAAAAAATATTTGAAATACAATTAATTAATAAATATAAGTATGACATATCTAGTAGCAACAATCTGAATTTCTGAACTGAAGTATATTTTTTAGATAATTTCATATGTATTAGGTATAAGACAACTATCTGAATTAAATTTCAGCTGACAGTATAAAAATGCATTATCTGTACACACATTAATAGCTAGTTACTTACGTAATTTCACTGGGGTAACGAAGTTGCTCCAAAGTCGCATTAAGATCTTCTCATTGAATATCTTTATCCATTTCAGTAAATTTTCTTGGAATTTTTTCTGGGGATATGTCAGGTGAAGTAGTTGTACTTTCAGTACTACTAGTTATTGCTTCTGGCAGTCTGAATAATTCTTCAGGTTTTACGGTTTATTAATTAATTTCAGACAATTTATACAAACTTCTGATTCATCACTGAAATATATTTAGGGTCACTATTTTCAACAAGCTTTGGAAGTGGCCTCAAGTTTCGCAGAATAGGCTTTTTGTGCAGTTTAAAAGGGTTGCAACAGTGCTTGTTATAGCTTTTATATGTAGACATTTTCATCAAACACTTTTACTTATTTAAAATACTATGCGTATATGTACATAAATCTGTTCAAAATAAAAAAAATATATACATTAAATGAGAATACAGTGAATGCTTTGCATATCACAGAAAACAAAATAAAGATCTCTCTAGTTAGGCAATAGTTACCCTAGGTAGGATTGCCACATTTTTAATGTCCACGACTCCACATGGGATTTTTTGTTCAACCAATTTACCCAACAATCGAATGGGGAAGATATTTTATGGTAGGTACTAGTGTTTTATGTTTAGTTCTTAGAATACTAGTTTAACACATATGTATTTACATTTTTAACAAGTACACCAATCTATATACCAGAAGTCAATGAGAATGTTGAACAGTTTGTTAGAAATTATTGTCTCTTAAGTGAAAGTAGTCATTTTCAAATCTGTAAATACCTATTTTATATGCAAATGCACATATATTCTTTTCATATTGATAGAATAAGGTTGAAACACATTTTTTGTATATATGAAAGTTTTAAAAAATCTGTAATTTAGGGGGGGCAGAACCCCTTCAAATGGAATAAAGTGTCATAACTTTTTTCTGTTAATTTTAGCCATTTTCTTTGCTTATGCTAATTTGTTATGTGTGCAATTACCTTTCATACACACTTTAAATCACTGTTCTATGTCAATTAGGGACTGAGTTATGGTGGTTTGAAAATTCCCAGTTTTTGTCCACCCACCTCAAAAAAGGGGGGAGCATAAATTTTGAACCATAACTCCGATTGAGCTGATATTTGAAATTTGGTACTTACTAGCATAGACCATTCTATAAACCAAATTTAAGCAAAATCTATGAGGGTATGGTGCACTTTTTCTTTTTTTTTGCACGATTTGTCATGGAATGAGCCCAAAGTAACAGAAAGAATAATCTTACAAATCACCAACCCACACATACCACTATCGCCTACTGAACATGGATTCAGACCTCACCATTCAACCATGACATTACTCACTAACCTCACACAGCACATCATGGATGGCAACTCCAGACAACTAGCTCAACATACACTATTAACAACAATAGACATTTAGTAAAGCATTTGATACTATCCCACACTTCCCTCCCATAAACAAAATACTCAACACAAACATGCACAATAACACCAAAAGGTGGCCGAGCAACTATCTTTCAGGAAGATACTCACATGTCACATTTAATGGTAAGTCATCCAAAAACAAGCTTTTTCTGAACAGGGTCCCTCAAGGCTCTGTTCTCTTATCAACACTGTTCAACTTATACATGCATGACATTCAAACACCCATAGATAAGTTTACCTTATCATCATATGCAGATGACATCACCCGAACATCCACCCACAGCAACATCGACACCGCTACAAATAACCTACAAACATACATAAACAGAATACAAGACTGGCACACACACAATAGACTCAAAGTAGCACCCACAAAATCAACCATCACCTTGCTAACAAGCAACACAAAAGAACACCAAACTCCACAGCTTACACTAAAAACAACAACATTCCACACACTCACAGGACCAAAATACTTGGGGTCACATACAACACATCATTATCTTTTGCAAACCACATTCAGGACATTAAAAACAAATGTACATCAAGACTTAACACGCTTAGGGTACTAACAGGCACAAACTTTGACACCAGCAGGAAACAACATCACTCGTATACAACCAATATATTCGCTCAGTTATGGACTATACTACCCCATGCTGGGCACCCATTATCTCAAACACACACTTAAACACCTTACAGACACTACAAAACAACGCACTTTGTATCATTACAGGATGTACTCAAACACCAATAGAACACCTGCACATAGAAACAAAAATACTGAAAGTTAGGGAACATTCAGATATGAGGGGAACAATTCATGGCAGCAGCAACAACTAACCCTCAACACCCTTGCCACTACATGTACAATCATGCACCGACACCTCGCACCATTAAGGTAACACCAGAGAGACATTATAACCAAATACTCCATTCCATACCATGCCTCACAGACATCACACAGTACAGAAAACAAACAAACACACACACACACACACACCTAACCCACAAAGCACTGACACAACTTGGTCCAAATGCAGTCCTAGGTGCAAAGCCACCACCCATTGACAGGTCAGAGACCAGCTTAAACAGATTGGATTGAGTTAACTTAGTACGATTCCAATGTGGACATCACCCCAACTTACAGACATATAAACACAGACTAGACAACTCCACAGATGATACCCACCACCTGTACCAGGACAGACCACAAACAATTGAACACATTATGACAGACTGTACCATCTAGCACAACATAGAACACAAGACAACATCACTAGTGCACTGAACCTCTGGTTCACTCTGGAGAAGGCAGTGTGCGCTGCCAGCTTGCTCAATCAAGGTGGGCTGATTGGCTAACCAACAACAATGGCAGGACCCATGAATAGCTTGGATAATCAGGTTCACCGATTTTTTTTAAATCTTTGCTTTAGACTGTACTGAGTATGTCTTGTTACCTCCAGGAAGCTTGGGACATTGTGGGTAGCAAACATTTGCAAAGCTGAGCACTTAAGGAGTAATTTATGTAGGAGTTTAAAAGACTTATTGTACAGCAAATTTAGGGTTCTACCAGAAACTTTTTTATAATTCACCCAGAGTTGCTGTCCATATATATTACTGCATAAAGTACAAAAGAGAGTATCTTTAGCTTCACTTGTACAGAACCAGAAGTTCCCTATAGTCATATTCACTTCAAGATTATTTTCTTATATCCGAGTCATCACTTAAGGAGCTGGTGATAGTTTGACCCAATAATAATAAGTGTGAGAATAAGTATGAGATTTTTGGCTTGGGCTGAGATTCTTTTTCCTTGGCTTCATTTGATAGCCTTTATTTAATTTTTTTATCAGTTGGGTTAGTGGGTTCAAAGCCAATACAAACAAATGAGGGGATATGAAATTTCTGATAAATCCCTCTTTTGATCTTCTCTCAGTTCACTTCTAATGTTCTATTCTTGTGGTGGATGATTCAATATTGAAGGCAACTTGTGTCATAAGGCTAGTATGCCTTGTTATCTAGTGAGTGTGGGATATGCATTTTATATATATATATATATATATACATACAGGGCGTCCCAAAAAAATGTATACACACTTTAAATAATTATAAAGGCAGTGTTTATTAAAATACATTTCATTTTCAAAATGTAATAGAATCTACAGACATTATTTAATTGTTTTGTCAACGCCTGTTTTCAAACTGACATCCATTCTGGTCCAGGCACTGCTGATAACGCGAAGCAATGGAATCGCAAACATCACGAAACATTTCGTTTGGTATTTGTGTGCATTCTCGTTCAATGGCTGCTCTCAATTCAGCGACTGTTGCAGGTTTTATAGCGTAGACCGTCTTTTAAGTATCCCCATAAAAAAAAGTCTAGTGGTGTGAGGTCTGGTGAACGCGGAGGGTATTCTACGAAACCCCTTCGTCCAATCCACATCCACATCGTGCCAAGTACCACTCGCAATACTCCACTCTTCGGTCCAGATCATCTTCATTAATAGCATGGACTAATCTTGGAATGTAACTTTTCCATTGACAGCGCTTCAAAATGCGTTGGACAGACGATTCTGAAATTCCTACCTCACGACTCACTTGCCGCACAGATTTTCTTGGACTTTGGTGATACGTTTCCAGTACTCTTTCTTGCTTTGTGGGGCTTATCGATGTCCTGTGGTCTTCCGGAACGCTTCTTGTGGACATTCTGAACAGTTCCATCGGCTTCAAACTTATCTCTAATTCGAGTGATGGTAAGTCGCGTTGGTGGATCTGTTTGAAACTCCCTCCTAAACTGTCTTTGCACTTCAACTGCGTTTTCACACTTCCAGTAGCATTTTAGAATGAATTTCCTTTGTTCAAAGCTTAGTCTGACTGCCATATTAATTCTAATGGGTTTAACTTGGAAAGAAAGAAACATCAATTGAGCTATCAGCTGTTAAAGTGTGTATACATTTTTTTGGGATGCCCTGTATATATGGGAAGGCAGCGAGTCTTTTGCTTATATTGAGGTTCTAAATGTAGCAGGGCTAGGCTGCTTTAAACCCTAGATCCATGTCCCAAAGCTGGATCCTGTCTGCTTTGCAGATAGCTGGTGAGGGAAGCTATATTTATGGGACCTCTTTGCGAGTGACCCGTTGCCCACGTCGGGCTAGCATCATGAAAAAGAAAAACTATGGTATTTGTCATTTACCATTACTTATTCGGACTATAGTGAATTTAATTTTCCCAGAAGAGTTCCTTGTTCCATGCACTGTCTGTGTGTATCATATATATATATATATATATATATATATATATATATGGTGTACATAAAGTCAGGATAAACTCAAGATAGAATTAATCAGAGTCATTAACAGTTGGCTTTTGATATAAAAATAAGATTCCTGAAAATAATAATTGGTGGCCACCCCCATTTTTGTAAAAACATCTAATGCCGCACTAGCAAAATTGGGAAAATGGCAATATCTCTTCTTCTGAACATGCTAGAGAGATGGGTTGCATACCAAAAGATGCAGAATTTGATTTAGAACAAATTATTAAGAGTGGTATTTTTTCACAAAACCTTTAGTTTTTGAGTTATTTTAGAAAAACTAATTTTGGGGCCCATAGACCCCCTTTCAACGGACCTTAGTGACAAAAGAAATTCTAAAATAAGCATGATTTGGCTTTTTGATTACTAACATTGCCCTAAAAGGATGTTGACATGGACATAGTGATCACATGATATGACTTTTCCTTGTTATCTTGCATCCATTATGCTTGATTAAAGAATAGAGGTGGGGCTGCTTCATGAACTTTTTTAAACGTAATAAATTGAAAACTTTTTTTTTTTTCAGGTGCCTTTGTTATAAGTTTCCAACTGCAATTTGTCATTGAATTCAACATTTGCAATATAAAGTATGACTTCTACAAGGAAAACAGTTGCTAAAGTACTTGGTGATGTACATTTTATGCCAGCAGAACAGTTTCCTTTAGGGAAATTGCCTACGTTGAAGCAAGTTATTGAAAGGCGTTTGTGTTTCGGAGACTATAAAACAGATGCTGTACTGAGAGCTACTTCTGAGGAATTGCATAAATTGTGGGTCACATATAATGTTTAGCCTCAAAATCATAGTAGAATTCATCATGAAAGTATACTTTCACAGTTGGTTTAATATCAAGGCTAATAAGAGGCTAAGTGATAGGTCAAGAAACCTATTAAATATGATCCAAAGAGTAAATAAATTCCCTGACAGGAAAATTAGAGAAATTGTTATGATGTATTAAACAATAACAGCTATTTTGCTCATGGTGAAAATATTTTAGTTGGAATGCTGGCTGATGAAGATGAAGAGGTGAGGAGGTGTGCTGTCAATAAAGTTCTGTGTCTGAGGGGAGTTATAGAGGATTTTGATGATGAATCTGGTAATAGCAATGATTTTGCAGGTGGAATAATTGAAAGTGATGATGAGAATGAAGAAGATCATGAAGGTGGTACTGATGAATATCCTGCTATAGATGAGAATGTTAGGGTCTTTAGAAAGCCAATCATCAATTTCAAAGCTTCTGCATACCACAAGCTGTCTGCTATGTCCCAATGGGAAACTGTTCCACCTGTATTAAAAGAATTCAGTAATGATGAACTGCATGATATCATTAATACCGCATTGAAACTGGATCACGAGTGCCACAGTCAGAATGTTGAAAGGCACATCAAGCTTGTCACTGAAGCATCCTTGGCTGTTGTAGGTCATGAGCATAGAGATGGTCTTATTAGAAACAAAATTAGATCACGTAAATTAATGAAAGATTTTGTGTCTAAAAAATATTTTAAGTTCTAGATTATTATTTATCATGCTAAAATATGACAAAATGACAATTTGTTAATTGTATAATTTAATGTTTGGCGTTTTGGAATGTCAAAAAGCATTTTCAATAAATTAAAATTGCTGATTTTGATTGATTTTGATTGCTGATTGAAAACCACTAATACATGTCAATTTGCAGCTTGAGAATGTTTTATTGTGTTGACATTCAGTTGAAAGGGGGTCTATGGGCCCAAAAAATTAGTTTTCTAAAATAACTCAAAAACTAAAGGTTTTATGAAAAAATACCACTCTTAATAATTTGTTCTAAATCAAATTCTGCATCTTTGGTATGCAACCATCTCTCTAACATGTTCAGAAGAAGAGATATTGCCATTTTCCTGATTTTGCTAGTGCGGCATTAGATTTTTTACAAAAAGGGGGTGGCCAGACACACGTTGGTGGCCACCAATTATTTTTTTCAGGAATCTTATTTTTATATCAAAAGCCAACTGTTAGTCACTCTGATAAATTAAAATCAAACAAAAATTATAGTTTCAGCCCGGCCTAATATGGAATTCAATCATAAAATGATAAAGTGGTAACATTTATTGAATAATTAAGAGTAGGATTCA
This sequence comes from Bathynomus jamesi, assembly GCA_023014485.1. NCBI lineage: Eukaryota > Metazoa > Arthropoda > Malacostraca > Isopoda > Cirolanidae > Bathynomus > Bathynomus jamesi. Next base: position 169,952 of record JAJOZX010002810.1, read on the forward strand.
ACGTGATGCCCATCAGTATCCCTGCACAGCTCAAATCGTTCCGCAGCATTTCTAAACACATTCTGGAGCATTTGCGGGGTTATGTTATCTGCAGCAGTTCGTATACGTAAGTTTTCAAGATTCGTAATCTTCGTCTGATAGCTGTGCGATTTGATAAAGCCCCATGCAGAGAAATCTAAAGGGGTTAAATCTGGTGATCTCGCTGGCCAAGGTCTGTTGCTTCCGTGTCCGATCCACCGATTTGGAAAACGTCCATTTAGATAATCTTGAATAATTTTGGCATAGTGACAAGGAGCACCATCATGTTGATAGATGATGGGGATAGGATTGTTAGTACCATCGTCTATCAACATGATGGTGCTCCTTGTCACTATGCCAAAATTGTTCAGATTATCTAAATAGACATTTTCCAAATCGCTGGATCGGACGCGGAAGCAACAGACCTTGGCCAGCAAGATCACCAGATTTAACCCCTTTAGATTTCTTTGCATGGGGCTTTATCAAATCACATCTATCAGATGAAGATTACGAGTCTTGAACACTTACGTATATGAACTGCTGCAGATAACATAACCCCGCAAATGCTCCAGAATGTGTTTAGAAATGCTGCAGAACGATTTGAGCTGTGCAGGGATACTGATGGGCATCACGTCGAATCCTACTCTTAATTATTTCCACTATCATTTTATGATTGAATTCCATATAATTTCCAAGTGCTTCACAAAAATAGATCCTGACTTTATGTACACCCTATATACTGTATATATATATATATATATTAGTGATGGGACAATACCAAAATTTTTAACGATTCCGATTCCACTAAAAAGTCTCGATTCCGATTCCGATTCTCAATATTTTTAAATATAATTCTATACTTGTTTTTCTGGAAATTGTCATATTTTACTCTGGTAAGATTAACTATTTACATTATGAGTATGGTAATATAAATTATAAAAGATTGGTTTAAAAATAAAAATCAACTGTAAGTTGTAACAATTCATTTTAATCTTCTTGATTACACATCATGGATATACATGTTTTAATGTATAGCTACAATACAATAAAAATAAAATTTGTTATCCTCTTTCATTTAAATTTTAAAGTTTACATTGCAAAACTGGTTCAATTAAAAGTTAAAGAATCATTTTAAGAATCGGAAATCATGGTACAATTCTCTCAATTCCGATTTCAATTCCTGAAAAATGCTCGATTCTTCAGATTCTCGATTCCGATTCCAATTAATCATCCCATCACTAATATAATATATATATATATATATAAAATCAAGGAGTAACCTCAAAATTCCTCATATCACCAAGTTTTAGTCTTACCTGAACATCTCCTCCAAAGAATACAGTAACTGATCCTGGATGAATTTCTGAATTTTTTAATTTGCTGCATATAACTTCATTGAAGAAATTTTTGTTTCCAGCAACAGGTCCTAATTTTATAACATTCATTTTTAGCTGAAAAACTTGTCTACATATCCTGGATATATTTCCTGTTAAATAAATAACAGAATTACTTATAATAATTTTTCAATATTGCTTACCAATTAATTATTAATATCTTAAATATTTATTTGCAGCAAAATTTCATGGTAAATTTAATCATAAATATAGGTCTAATGAAAACTAATATATGGACATAATATACAAATAAAAATTAGGCTCTTGAAGTCCTACCTAATATTAAATTTTAAGATTTTATTTATACAGTAGACTCAATTAATTGGAACCCAATCTAATGACACTTCATTTTACAAAAAATAATGCAGATAATGGAGATATTTGCAAGTTATTAAAAAAATAATAACTATGAAAGCTACCACTGAAATGAACGAAAATGTTCCATCCATTTAAAAAAATTCATAATCTTTGCCCAGTGATTTTCCTCCTGAATTATAAATTTCGTTGTTCTACAATTTACAGTTTATGTTCTACCTTTTATTTCATACATTTTATTTTGTTGTACATTACATTATATTCTATTACGTTTATTATGTACTGCATACAAATATTCTGTCTGTTCATTAAAATAGAAGTACATAAATACTATTTTTATTAACCTCTCTATCTAATGGAATATTCAATCTAACAGCACCATCTATTCCCTGAGGGTTCCAGTTAATTGAGCCTACTGTACCTATTTAATATAATTTTAGCTTTGGAAGTAAGTAACTGATTTTTTAATCTAAAATTTGTTGGCTAAGATAAATCAACCAAAATAAATTAATTCTCTATCTAGTCTATCTGCTGTAAGTTCCATACCCATTATGTTCAACCCCTTACTGGATCAATTTTTTTCACCCAACGTTTCATTTTGAGGCATTTTTATTTATTTTTTTATTTATTTTTTTTTTATTCAGTTGTCCGTTTTTTCTGCACCAAACATTACTGCCGGGCGTAAGAGGTACCAAATTAACTCGAACTTGCTTCAAAATGAAACAAGACACACGAGCATTTTCGTTTTAGTCCAAAATCGGAAGATAATTTATTAGCGAGTAAACTCGTGAAGTTCTAAAAAAGAACAGAAAATGGAACCGAGTTAATTCGTGATAATCCGTTAAGCGGTTAAGTTTCATTAAAATCAAAAGCTTCTGAGTATACTTCTGCTACCTAATTATATATTAACTATAGGGATGTATCAGTATCAGATATCCAGTAACCATCTGGTATTTTGTGTATCCAGCATATTTTCCAGTTATCTGGTAGACCTATACAGCCAGATGACCAGACAGTATCTGCGTAAATAAGGGATGACAAAAAAGCAATGCAAAGCAAATAATCATGTACAAGGCTCCAATAAACCTTAGGCCCCCCCGGCCTAAACCATTAGAGGTACAGTAAAACTAAACATACCTTACAAAAGACAATTTAATCCTGCATTTAATGAGAAATAATTAAAACTTCGTATTCCCACCATTGACTTCTAAGACAGCCTGAATTCGCTTTGGGTAGCTTACCAAAAGTGACGTGAATAGATCTTGATCGCTACACAAATTTGCTAAAATAGTTTCGATGTGTTGCGTCATTGTATCCTTCAAAAATCAATTTGCTGCAGGTTCTTGAAACAAGAGACATTCAACCTTGTCCTTTATAACTGATCCAATGTGTTCACAGACATTCAGGTCAGGAGAATTTCCTGGCCATTCTTCATTTCCAAAGAAATCAATCTCATGGATCCGCAAAAACTATTGAGTGGCTAATGCCTTAAAGCAGGGGGCCTTATCGTGCAGAAGTGTGACCTGATCAACATCCATAACATTGTTTGGGTTTCTTAGAAAAGGAATGACATGCTGGGATAGAATAATATCACGAAAATACTGTCCATCCCAACTCTGACCATTTGGCTTCAGCACCCACATGAGCTTCTTTGCAGTGAACAAAACAAACACACCAACACAGTCTGGACTTTTTAATAATTTGCGATAATGTTCATTGTCATTGATTTCATCTGGTATTGTGGCCCACACTCGATCATTTTGGTAGTTAGGCCGATGTGTTACGTAAACAAAAAATTCATTGGAGACAGCTAAATGCATGAAATCATCCACATCCCAATCTTCAAGATAATGGGCAAACCACATTCTGTCATCGATGTTAAGTTGAGTTTTCCTTGGCTTTGGAAGTTCAGGCCAAGGCTTTAAACCTTGCCTATGATGGTACAGTTGAATGATCTCACCACTAACGATCTTTCCTCTCAACACTTCGATCTCTCTAGAAAGTTTAGCACAACTGTTTTTCCACTTACACATACCGCTTTCAATGATGTCCTTTGTTTCCTGAGAGTGGCAAATTTGGGCGCCCAGATTTGGTTGTATCCATTTCACATTCATCCAAAGTTTTATTCCAATTTCTTTTGACGGTCCTCACTTCTTCACAACTTTTTGGCAACCCATGAACGTTATAAAGGTGGCTCCAGCATCACGAGCTTCCCAAAATGTTATTGCTTATATGCGATCTATCACACGTTGCCTCTCCAATCACCAATTAATTGAGAAGCCATTATATTATCACTTTATCAGCTAGAGTAATTTTAATACCTGCAATAAATAAAGAATTTTATATATTTTTATAATCACTAAAAACTATTGGTCCGAATTCAGTGATCCTAGCCTTTTTATAAAAGATTGGGTGCATTTTAATGAAATATGTAATGCTAGGCTAGGTAGGTTAATAGACGAAAACGTGCGAAACCTGTATAGGTCGAAGCCTTCTTTAAACGTTGTGGGTCCGGGGAACGCGGGCCCGACGTGATAAATAGTTTAAACCGCCGGCCCGTGGTAAAAAATAACTTAAACGTCTTTTATTGTAAGGCGCGTAGTATTAGAAATAAATTAAATGAATTTAAGGCGATAATTTATTCCGGCAACTACGATATAGTTGCTATCACTGAAACTTGGTTAAATACCGTGACTCGGGACTTGTTCGGGGAACTTAATATACCGGGTTTTAAACTCTTTACTAATGATAGGTTACATAGGTTTGGTGGCGGCGTTTTGCTGTACATTCGTAATTCCCTTAGGGCTATCGAGGTTAAGTTAGATTTTCCGGCAGCAATTAAAGCGATATGTGTTGAAGTTAGGGCGCGTAGTATTAGTTTTAATTTTGTTGTTGTTTATAGACCTCCCGTTCAACCCCTCGATACAGATATGGTACTAGATTTTACTTACTTTTTGGTAACTTTATTGACAATCGGAATAGTATAATTGTCGGAGACTTTAACTGCCCTAATGTTAATTATGAGACTTTTACTGGTAATGAGGAGGGTTTGAAATTGATTGAGTTCATGGAGGATAATTTTTTACGAAAGATAGTTACCGAACCAACGCGCGATGACAATATTTAAGATTTGGTGATAACGAACGGCGAAAATATAGTCGATAGTTTAGGATGTAGTGATCATCAAATTCTTAGGTTTAAGTTATTGATAGAAAACACTAAGGATAGTAACGTAATAGAAGTTCCTGATTTTCGTAGGGCTAATTTTGATAGTTTTGCGGATAGGATGAGTAGTGGACTGGGATAACTTATTTATGGGTAATGACACAAATTGGCATTGGGTGGCGTTTAAAGAAAGTTTTAGGAATATTGAAAGGGAGTTTATGCGAAAAATGCTCTGTATGAATTGGTCCACAATTAACCCACCCCTTATATCTCCAGTCTAACTATAGAGTAGATCAAGTCTAGCCTAGAGGGGTCAGCCTAGAGATTCCGGAAATGGTCCAGAGCGGGCAGATAAATTGAGGTCCACAGTAGGATTCCTCACCAAATTAGGTTAAGACAATCTACCTTCACCTTTGTTAAGCTATGAGTTGATGCTAGGTCTTAGGCCACAATGTAGGCCTAATTTGTCTGACCCAGCTTAATTTAATGTGATTAATTTGCTGGGTTAAAAACACAATTAGTCACTTACTGCTAGTTATTAGAGAGTCTCTTTTCTCCTTGTATAATTGTCGAGAGCGCACTTGCTGGTGGGGATCTTTCTTCCGTGTCTGTTCTCGTCCCTTCTCCAGTTCCGTCCTCTCGCCTCGTTCTTCGTTTTCGTTCTCCTTTGTTCTCCTCTTCGCGGGGCTTTTTCCACCAGCGTTGTCTTGGTTTTTTTTCCCCGGTTGGTTGATCGGTAATGTATATCTATTACCGAGCACGCTCTTCTCACACAGTATATAAATACTAGTGTGGAGAATAACTCTGGTGAGCAACCAATTGGTTTCATCACCCAGTTATTGACATAAAAGGAATTTAATAATTGTTAGATTAACTACCTACCTACTCAGTGAACCATTTTCGTTACCTCCCAACTACCCACTCATCAGTTTTCCATATACTGGGGGCCCCGGGAGATAAAAATTTTGGTGTCATTGTCACCAATTTTTATGTCTGAGTGTAGACTAGCTAACTATTTGACTGTAAATGCCTGTTAATGTGATTAACAGTGCCTATCCTCACCTTCTCATGGAGAAGGTGTAGCATTTAATTAGAAGAGAAAATATACATCCATAGGATGAAACTGTCTATGGTCTTTACCATAAGAAAAGAAAAAGTGAAAGTTAGAAGATAAAATTACAATTCCCCAGCATCTATTTTTTGTTGTAAAAATAGTCGCGCCTTTAATGCTGTTTGTCGCTGAGGTCTTGTGTCTGTCAATGTTGTAGTAGGATGCGTTACCACTCCTACTGTCAAAGGAATAGTTACTGGAAGTTCAGTGTCTCCAGTTGTTACTGTCAGTGGAGAAGGTTCTCCAAAGTCCATTGTTTGGGTCCAGACTCTAAAGGGTACAAAAGAGAAATGTCTCTTGTTGTGTCACCCGTTGAAGTCCTTAATTTGACCACTCTTGTTACCCGTCTGCCCCTGGTCTGAGTTCTAAAACTCTAGCCAGAGGCCAGTATTGTCTTGGAGTACTGTCATGTATGAGAACAAGGTCCCCTACCTTAATTGTGTCAGACCAATCCTTCTTAGTCATTTGTTTATGTCTCTCCCTTAGACCCATCAAGTACTCAGTTTTCCACTGTTTAATGAAATGAGCTTTAACTCTAGTTAAATGTTGTAACTTAGTCTGGAGCTCATCATGTCGTTGAGTCCAGTTTGGGTCTTCTGAAGAGTCTATATTGTAGTCCGGCAGGAGACTAACTTGTTCTCCCCGAATCAAATGATTTGGAGTTAATGGTTCCGGGTCATTAATGTTGTCACTCACATAAGTGAGTGGTCTATTGTTGATGATTGTTCTCAATCTCAGCCAGGAGAGTGAGCAACTCAAATAAGTGTATCTGTTTTTTACCAATTGCTTTCTTCAAGCAATTCTTTACTGTTTGTATATTCCTCTCCCAGATAGAACCATACCAAGGAGAGGCAACGGAATATACTTCCACTTTATGTTTGAATTTTGTATATATAATTGTGTGAGTTCATCGCTTAACAAGTCGTGGATGACTTGTTCACCAGCCTTGAAATATGTAGCATTGTCAGTCCAAACTGTCTTTGGTACTGAATGTCGTGCACAGAATCTCTTAAAGACAGCAACAAAAGATTCTGCTGTAAGGTCCTCCACAACATCCAAATAAACAGCTCGTGAGGCAGCACATGTAAACAGTACAATGTACATTTTTTGTTCAGTGTCAACCACCCCTACAGTCAATGCTCCTGTATAGTCAATGTAATGTAGTTAGTGTCTGTGGTACCCTCATATGATATACATCATTGTGTGTTTTTCTGATGATTAATGTTGTCAAATAGCTAAATCTAGGTAAAAGGATTGGATGTTTGCTTTTGTATGACAGTTTTGATTTGTCTAATCTCCCTTTACACCTTAGAAGGCCTTCCTCATCTCTGAACAAGTTTAGATCCACAACTACTGATGGTACAGGTTCTTTTGTTTGTTTCCCATTAGTCAAGAATTCTAACTCTTTATTGTACTCTTTTTGTTGTGCATGGCCTATCCAGTATTTGGTTGCAACTTCTGTATAATTATGATTATTTTATTTAGCTGTTTGTTAATTGTAGTTAAACAGTTGTGAGCAAACCTCAAACAGTAGGCTGTAACCCTGACAAGTTTGTTGAAATCAGAATAATTTCATAATTAGTGATTGGTTCAACCTTTTCATTTGAAAAGATTAAATTTAATGTCAAGTTAACTTGTTCCACAGGCCATTGGTCTGTATTACAGAGCCACTTAGGTCCCATGAACCAAGTTTTTTGACTTCAACAACTTGTAGGATAAACCTCTGGTCAGAAAGGCTGCTGGATTTTGTTTAGTTGGAACATAGTGAAAGTTTACTTGTAGGCTTTCATTAGCTTCAGCTATTTCTTTTAGCCTATTTCTTACAAAGATATTCTTACTATTAATGCTATCATTCCGTATCCAGGCAAGACAAATCTGACTGTCAAGCCAGATGTGGATATCAGTTATGTTCACATCATGGTAAGCATCCTTAAGCAATGAAATGGTTTTAATGGCTAATGCAGCAGCCAATAGTTCCAATTGAGGTATGGTTCGGGTAGGTTTGAGAGGTGCAACTTTCCCTTTTGCATAAATTAGATGACTTTCTGTAGGACTTACAAGATACGCACAGCACCCATAAGCTTGTGTGCTTGCATCAGCAAACACATGAAGTCTCTGGGGCTTATCCCTAAACCCACAGCACCTTTGAATTTTAATGTTCTGCACTTTTGTTAAATCAGCAGCTAACTTCTTCCAAGATTTTTGATTTTCATTTGTTATTGGATCATCCCACCCAACATTTGTCCTCCAAATTTCTTGGAGGAGAATCTTTGATTTTATTGTTGAAGCAGGAATAGACCCATAGGATCAAAAATTTGGAAGCCTCTGATAATATTTGTCTTTTAGTATTGCTTCCTCATCAAGTTTAAAACCTTTAGTACAGATTGAATCATGACTGTTAGAAGTTGCATCCAAATACCAGTTCATACCTAAAGTTTTAACTCTGTCTGATGGCTCAGTAAGACCATTATTATCCTTTAAAATCTTTTGTTTAAATCCTCATCATTTGAAATCCACTCTCTAAGTTCAAAGTTACCTTGTTGCATAATGTTCTGAGAGTGTTCATAGACTTCAGATAATTCAGATTTTGTTGTTGTTGAGCCTATTAGATTGTCTACGTAAAAATGTTCCTAAGGAAGTTCAATGTTAAAGAGTTATTAAACTGGTTCAAACGATGTCTAATTGTCAATGCTAATAGGCTAGGTGAGCAATTGGCTCCAAATAACACAACATTAAATCTATAGGTTATGAACCCTTTATTCAAATCAAATGGATCCCTGAACCATAAGGACCTAAGTTGGTTCTTGTCATATCATTTTTAAGATTTATTCTCAAAAATGCCTTTGAAATGTCACTTGTACGGCATATTTATCAACCTGAACCTCAGTAAGATCTTCACAAGGTCAGAAATGAGATTAGGACCCTCAATCAGGCAATCATTCAAACCTGTGTTTATCACTGTCTTGAGGCTACAGTTATATTAAAGTTCTGTAATATAGGTGTTCATGTATTACAGTTGGTCACATTTGATTCTACAGTATCAAGTTTGTCTGTTTGGCTGTAGCTAGTTGGTCTCTGGGAACAGTCTTTGGTTTATCCAGTCTGGGTCTTATTTTGTATTGTTTGGTCTTTGGCCAAGGGAGGCCATAAGACCCTTGTAATAGTTTTCCTATGGCCAAGGTAGGCCATAAGACCCTTGTAATAGTTTTCCCTATTGCCAAGGTAGGCCATAAGACAATGTTTAGCCCATGGCCAAGGTAGGCCATAAGACATTTAATGTTTGGCCCATGACCAAGGTAAGCCAAAAGACCAAGGCTCATTGTTTGGGCTATGGCCACAGTAAGCCACAAGACCAAGGTTCAATTGTTTTGACCCATGGCTGAGGTAGGCCATAAGACCCTTATTGTTTGGCCCATGGCCAAGGTAGGCCACAAGACCTTTATTGTTTGGCTCATGGCCACAGTAAGCCATAAGACCAAGGCTCATTGTTTGGGCTATGGCCACAGTAAGCCACAAGACCAAGGTTCAATTGTTTTGGCCCATGGCTGAGGTAGGCCATAAGACCCTTATTGTTTGGCCCATGGCCAAGGTAGGCCACAAGACCTTTATTGTTTGGCTCATGGCCACAGTAAGCCATAAGACCAAGGTTCAGTTGTTTGGCCCATGGCCAAGGTAGGCCATAAGACCCTTGTTGTTTGGCCCATGGCCAAGGTAGGCCACAAGACCTTTATTGTTTGGCTCATGGCCACAGTAAGCCATAAGACCAAGGTTCAGTGTTTGGGCTATGGCCACAGTAGGCCATAAGACCAAGGTTCAGTGTTTGGGCTATGGCCAAAGTAGGCCATAAGACCCTTTTGAGTAACCCATGCAATCCTTGCTTATGTTCAGATAGGTTGAGTGTATTTGTGGCACATGTAAAGAGTACAGTGTATATATACATATATATATACACACAGATTGCAAGGAATGCATGTGCCTGTTGAAAAAATCTGTTGAGTGATTCTTCCTTAAAAGAAGAATTGGATGCTTGGAGTTGTATGCATTTTAAATGCTTGTTCACTAATGTTGTTTAACTGGGGATCGTAATGAAATAGAGGACAAGAAGAAATTACCAGAGAGAGAGATCACAGACAAAACAGTCAAGTTTAAATTTGGTTTAATCCCCCCAAGTACTTATGTGTCACTCAGGTCTAAGCTTATAAGAGAATGAGACTCCTTAAATGTAATGTTCCTAGTTAGGCCTAGGTTGTAGACCTAATTAGGCTTGATTAGGTTAGGCTTAGGCTTAGGCTTAGGCTAGACCATTTAGCCTAATTCTGCAATTTTTGTTAAGTAAGGTTAAGGTTTGTTTATTCCCCACACACGGACCACCAATGCGAAAATGCTCTGTATGAATTGGTCACAATTAACCTACCCTTATATCTCCAGTCTAACTATAGAGTAGATCAAGTCTAGCTAGAGGGGTCAGCCTAGAGATTCCGGAAATGGTCCAGAGCGGGCAGATAAATTGAGGTCCACAGTAGGATTCCTCACCAAATTAGGTTAGGGCAATCTACCTTCACCTTTGTTAAGCTATGAGTTGATGCTAGGTCTTAGGCCACAATGTAGGCCTAATTTGTCTGACCCAGCTTAATTTAATGTGATTAATTTGCTGGGTTAAAAAACACAATTAGTCACTTACTGCTAGTTATTAGAGAGTCTCTTTTCTCTTGTATAATTGTCGAGAGCGCACTTGCTGGTGGGGATCTTTCTTCCGTGTTGTTCTCGTCCCCTCCAGTTCCGTCCTCTCGCCCCGTTCTTCGTTTCGTTCTCCTTTGTTCTCCTCTTCGCGGGGCTTTTTCCACCAGCGTTGTCTTGGTTTTTTTCCCCGGTTGTGATCGGTAATGTATATCTATTACCGAGCACGCTCTTCTCACACAGTATATAAATACTAGTGTGGAGAATAACTCTGGTGAGCAACCAATTGGTTTCATCCACCCAGTTATTGACATAAAAGGAATTTAATAATTGTTAGATTAACTACCTACCTACTCAGTGAACCATTTTCGTTACCTCCCAACTACCCACTCATCAGTTTTCCATATTTATTCCTCGGAGGCCCAAGCGCGCTAGAAATCATGGTAGGCCCAAGTGGTGGACTAGGGAAATAGGCGAGTTCATAAACGAGCGTAATAGAGCGTATAGACTTAAAAAGCGCAATGGCACGGCAGCTAACTTTAATAGATATATCGAGCTTAGACGTCAGGTTAAAAGATCAGTTAGGAGTGCTAAGCGTAATTTAGAGATACTTATAGCTGCGGATAGTAAACATAATCCAAAAAAGTTTTTTTGAATACGTTAATAATCGTAAGCCGATAAAAGATAACATAAGCTCTCTAGTGGATGTTAATGGCGCTTTGGCTTCTGACGCTCAGGCGATGGCGGGTATTTTCAATAACTTTTTTGCGACAGTTTTTACCGTAGAAGACGTAAATAATGTCCCCGACGTGGACGATATCGTTCCATTTAGTAGCGAGACTATTTTGGATGAAATAACTGTTTACGAGGGTGAGATTGCGTATTATATCGATAGGCTAAAAGTTAGCAAGGCTCCAGGCCCTGACGCTTTTTATCCCAGACATTTGAAAGACGTTATCGTAGGCCCCTTAACGAAGATTTTTAATCAGTCACTCGAAACGGGGATTATTCCTGAAGATTTCAAATTAGCTAACGTCACGCCTATTTTTAAAAAAGGCGACCGCGCAGTAGCTAGCAATTATAGGCCCATTAGCTTAACGTCAATTGTCGGTAAACTTTTGGAATCCGTAGTTAGGGATCGTATCATCGATCACTTAGAAAGTAGAGATTTGATTAATAGTAGTCAGCATGGGTTTCGACGCCATAGGTCTTGTTTAACTAATTTGTTAGAATTTTATAACGAAATAGTGCGCGAATACGATAGGCATAGAGCGGCTGACGTTATTTATTTAGATTTTAAAAAGGCGTTCGATACAGTTCCGCATAGGAGATTAATTGCGAAAGTCAAAGCGCACGGTATACGCGGTCAGGTAGCTAACTGCTTAGAAGAATGGCTTCGTGCTAGGAGGCAGAGGGTGGTAGTTAATGGTAGTGAATCGGAGTGGTTGGATGTAGGTAGCGGTGTCCCACAGGGTTCAGTGTTAGGCCCATTGCTATTCGTAATTTACATTAACGACATAAACGTAGGATTGACTAGTAACGTGTTAAAATTCGTGGACGATACTGAAATAGGCGGTAAGGTTGTTAACGAGGACGATAGAAATAGGCTCCAAGACGATGTAAATAGGATTATGGAGTGGACGGATAAGTGGCAGATGCAATTTAACGTAGACAAATGTAAAGTTTTGCATGTAAGTTCTCGTAACAATAATTACATGTACACGATGGATGATAGGGAGTTGGCGAGCGTTGACAAGGAAGTAGATTTAGGCGTACGTGTACCTAAGGATTTAAAGGTTAGGAACCAGAGCCTGGAGTCTTGCGCAAAAGCTAATAGGATGTTAGGCTTCATAGCGCGTAATTTCGAATTTAAATCGAAGGATATTATATTGCCCCTTTACAAGTCCCTATCAGGCCTCATTTAGAATATGCCGTTCAGTTTTGGTGCCCGTACTTGCGTGAGGATATTGATAGGTTAGAAAGGGTTCAGCGTCGTGCCACGAAACTAATTCCGTCATTGCGCAACAAGCCTTATGAAGATAGGATTAAAGAGTTAGACCTGTATTCACTCGAAACTAGGAGATTAAGGGGGGAGTTTATTGAAGTTTCAAAATCGTTAATAACATTGATAACGTACATTTTGACATATTGTTCACTTCCGATAATAGTAATACTCGTAATAACGGATTTAAGTTGCGTGGCAGACGTTTCATTACTAATAGCGCTAAAAACTTCTTTACGTTTAAAGTAACTGATAAATGGAATAATCTTCCCGCGCCTGTCGTGAACTCTATCAGCGTTAATGTGTTTAAGAACCGTCTTGACAGATATTTTAAAAATATTAACGTTGTTTAAAATAAAAAAGAACAGTTAGCAACAGGAGCTCTGGGGGTGGTGGTCGAGGATGAGTCTGTTGACGATAAATGCCAGCTTGTGACATGCCAGCGTGTGATGCAAAAAAAAACCTAACACGAACGTAGATGTAGCTCGTTTCATAAACTAATCCACTTTTTGTTTAACTTTACCTACTTTTTTTTCTTATCTTCTCCTTACCTTGCATGTCTGTAACTCTCTTTTCTTGCATGTTTGTAGTTTGCATGGTATGACAGTGAGTTAAGACTGTGTTTGCATGGTTTGTAAGCGTTCTTATTTTACTTCTTTTCATCTTTCACCCCTCTCCTATTTTCTCCGACTATTTTTCTGACTTGTCGGCAGTGGCCGGCGGATGATGATGGTGAGTCTTTTTTCTCTTTTTCTGAATGAATGTTAACCCACAAGTGATAGGTGTTCCTCCTTACTTAACCCTTTATTCTCTTCTCTTCTCTTAACCCCATACTCTTTCCTTTCTCTCGGGCTAACCTTAGAGTGGATCTTAGGGTCTTTGTTAGCCTTAGTTTCTGTAGATCTTCTGTAGATAAGAAAACATGTAAGCTGCAAATGGGGGGCTAAAGTTTTTTGGAACCCCTTTTTTATATTATATATATATATGGCGATTTATGTGCATCATTCATTACCCTCGCGAGGTGTGCCTCTTCGTACTTCCTTGCAGGCTTTGGCTGTGCGGCTCTTTTTAGATCGCCAGTACACTGCCTGCTCGATTTATATTCCTCCTCATGACCTTCCTCCTCGCGACGCGGTTCGCGAGTTGGTGTTGCAACTGCCTCGACCGTTTCTCCTCCTCGGGGACTTTAACAGTCGCGACCCGGCTTAGGGAGATGTCCGGTCGACTAATGTTGCTGGTATGTTGCTCTCCTTAATGGAGGAACTTTCCTTCGCGTGCCTCAATTCCGGTGAACCTACCTACTTCCACGAACCCACGGGTTCATCTACCTATATTGATCTCTCCTTGGTGTCCCTCGATGCCTTACTCGATTTTTCGTGGAAGGTGTTGGGGGACTCTTATGGCAGTGATCATTACCCAGTTTGTCTCGAGCCGGTCGGACCGCAGCCGGGTGTCTCGTCTCGACCGAGGTGGTGCCTTGCGCGGGCTGACTGGCCATCCTTCAGAGCTCGTTCCGTCATTGCCCGTTCGGTGTTGAGCTTTGGCTCTGTGGATGAGAGCTTGGAGTTCTTCGAGCGGATGGTGATGGGCGTTGCGGAGGACTGTATTCCTCGATCTTCCGGTAACCCGCGGACGCGTAGCGTCCCGTAGTGGACTCCAGCATGTCACCAGGCGGTGTGTGAGAGGAAGAGGGCAACGCACCGCTTCCACCGCACCCAGCGCGCGGACCACTTGATTGAGATGCGGCGGGCGAAGGCTTTCGCCCGCCGGACTCTCAAGTTGACCCGTCGGGCCTCTTGGCGTGCTTTTGTGTCCGGCATTTCCTCGTCTACCCCTTCTGCTGCTGTGTGGCGGAAGGTACGTAGTATCGAGGGGAAGCCGGTCCCTGCTAGTCGCCCTGTCCTTCGGGACGGGGACGGCTTCCTTTCGGATCCTGCTGCTGTGGCCGATCGGCTGGCCGGTACTTTTGCTGCGGTTTCCCGTTCGCCTTCAGCTGCGGATCGTCCTTTGTCGGATGTTACGTTCCCGCCGTCTCTTTACGATGCGGGAACTTCGGGCTGCCTTGGCAACCCGTCGTTCTTCCGCCCCTGGCCCTGATGACATCCCGTATGACTTTATTTGGAATCTGCACCCGATGACCCTACACTTCTTGCTGGATCTTTTCAACCGGGTGTGGGTTGAGGGGTCGTTCCCTTCCCGTTGGAGGGAGGCGATTGTGGTCCCGATACCTAAGCCGGGGAAGGATCCGGCGGAGGTGGCGGGCTATCGGCCTATTGCCTTGACGAGCTGCTTATGCAAGCTCCTTGAAAAGATGGTGGCCGTCCGACTTTCCTTTACACTGGAGTCGCTTGGGTTATACCCCCCGACCCAGTATGGCTTTCGTCGATTTCGGGGTACTCTGGACCCCATTCTCCTCCTTGGTCATGATGTACGGGAGGCCTTTTCCCGCCGGAATCTTGTTCTGGCCGTCTTTTTCGACGTCCAAACGGCCTATGACACGACCCGTCGGGGAGTTGTCATGGACCGTTTGAAGTCTCTTGGTTTTGTGGGCTTTTTGCCAACATTTCTTCGTAGCTTCCTCTGCCGTCGCACTTTCCGCGTCCGTAATGGGGCGGCCCTATCTGACCTGTATGTTCAGGAGGAGGGGGTGCCCCAGGGGTGTCTTGAGCGTCTCCTGCTTCAATCTGGTCATGTCTGCGCTACCGGGAGCACTTTCGCCCTCGGTGCGCTGTTCCATTTATGCCGACGATCTGGCTGTCTATGCCGCGGGGACGAGTCCCCCCCTCGTGGAGAGGCAAGTCCAACTCGCGGTCAATCGGGTTGAACGCTGGGCGTCGTCGGTGGGCCTTACGCTGTCTTCCCCGAAGACTTCGTGCGTGGCCTTCCTTCCGTCGAGGAGACGGGGATCCGGCGCCGTCCCGGCCTTTAATCTTACACTCGGGGGTCAGCCTCTGGCCCTCGTTCAATCAGTACGTTTCCTGGGTATGGTTTTCGACAGCCGTTTGAGCTGGGTTCCCCACCTTCGCCGGCTGCGCGAGTCTGCAAGACGTACCCTGGATTTGCTGGGACATCTGTCGCATACTACATGGGGCGCGGATAGGCGGACACTCCTCCGTTTGTACGTGTCCTTGGTACAGTCCAAATTAGACTATGGGAGTGTGGTGTACGGCTCCACCTCCCGTACGGCCCTTCGGATACTGGATCCGGTCCTCTCTAGAGGACTGCGCATGTCATCTGGCGCCTTCCGCTCCTCTCCGGTTGATAGCCTGCAGGTTGAGTGCGACATCCCTCCCTTGGAGGATCGGAGGTCGTTCCTCATTGCCAAGCACTATCTCTGGATTCTCCGTCTTCCCAACTCTCCTCTGTTCCAGGTGGTTGAGAGGGCGTTCTGCCGGGATAGGGGTTGGTATTTCACCGACACGGTGACCTCCCTCCTCGATGGTATGGGCACTCCTCCTCCATCCGTTATACCGGTCTCTTTCAGGGGTGTTGCACCTTGGGAGAGCACCCCTGTTGTGTGCTGTAGAGCGTTGCGCCCCGTTCGCAGGGCCGATTCTGACTCTGCCTTGCTTCGGTCTCTGTTCCTTCAGCATGCAGCGTGTCACTCTGCATGTGTTGCGGTCTTCACAGATGGCTCGAGGTCATCGGGGAGCGTTGGGGCTGCGGCTGTTCCCCAGTCGTCTGCCCTTGCTCCCCGATGTACCCGTCTCCCTGATGAGGCTTCCGTTTTCACGGCTGAGCTCTATGCCATTCTGAGCGCTCTGGAGGTGGTGCGGGAGCATCCGGATGGGTCGTTTGTCATCTATTCGGATTCCCACAGTGCCCTGGATGGCCTGGAGTGTTTTGACCCTGTCCACCCACTGGTCCGACGAATCCAGCTACTGTGCCATATCCTTGTCGCTTTTGGTGGCAAGGTGGTATTTTGCTGGGTCCCTGCACATGTTAACGTGGCTGGAAATGAGGCTGCCGATCGAGCTGCCCGTTCCGCGTGCAGACTACAGGTTTCACCCATGTCCCTCCCCTTTTCCGAATATATCCCTGGCTTCCCTAGGTTTTTGCGCTCCCGGTGGCAGAGTCGCTGGGATGGCGCTACAGATAACAAACTCTGCAAGATTAAACCCAAATTGGGATGTTGGGCCTCTTCCTTCCATCGGTCGCGCCATAAGGAGGTGGCTCTGGCCCGCCTCCGTATTGGCCACACCCACCTGACCCATGGCTATTTGATGGCCGGGGATCGGGTGCCCCGATGTCCCAATTGTAACGTCTCACTTACAGTTGCCCACCTCCTGGCGGAGTGTCCGCTTTACTCTGCGCTGTGCGCAGAGTATTTTCCCTTTTTGGAGAGCGTCGGGCCTTGTGATAGGCTTGGCGCTATTTACTCTGAAGGTCCCTACTTTTCGGTAACCGGGTTGTTCTCCTTTCTCTTTCGCTCCCGACTTCTTTACCGGCTGTGACTCCGCTATGATCTTTCTGCCCCCCCTTTTTTTTTCTCCCCCTCCTCCTCCCATCTATTGTTCATTTCCGTTAGCTGTTCCATAGTCTTCGTCCTGTGTTCGCTCTGCTATTCACTTTTCTTTTGGTGGCCATGAGCGGTCATACTTTGAAACAAAAAAAAAAAATTATATATATTATTATTATATATATATATATATATAGGGTGGCCTCATAAAAAAACGCCTTGAGATTTGAACATCCATAACTTCAAAAATATGGTTCACACTTCCAAAATTTACATAACTTTAACCTCAATCTATTGATAAGCTATCATAAAAATTTCAGACCTCGACATAAAATACTTTTTCCACAGCTGAGGGAACAATGAGGTAAATACACGATACACCTGCTATATATATATATTTTTTTTTTGTTTCAAAGTATGACTGCTCATGGCCACCAAAAGAAAGGTGGATAGCAGAGCGAACACAGGACGAAGACGATGGAACAGCTAGCGGAAATGAACAATAGACGGAAAAAAAAACAGATACAGAAAAATCATAATGGAGTCACAGCCGGTAAAGAAGTCGGGAACGAAAGAGGAAGGAGAACAACCCAGTTACCGAAAAGTAGGGACCTTCAGATAGAATAGCGCCAAGCCTATCACAATGCCCGATGCTAATAAAAAGGGAAAATACTCTGCGCGCAGTGCAGAGTAAAGCGGACACTCCACCAGGAAGTGGGCAACTGTAAGTGGAATGTTACAATTGGGACATCGGGGTACCCGATCCTCGGCCATCAAATAGCCATGGGTCAGTCAGGTGGGTGTGACCAATACGGAGGCGGGCCAGAGCCACCTCCTTATGGCGCGACTGATGGAAAGAAGAGGCCCAACATCCCAATTTGGGTTTAATCTTGTAGAGTTTGTTAGTTGTAGCGCCATCCCAGCGACTCTGCCACTGGGAGCGCAAAAACCCACGAAGACCAGGGATATAATCTGAAAAGGGGAGGGACACGGGTGAAACCTGTAGTCGGCAGCCTCATTTCCAGCCACGTTAACATGTGCAGGACCCAGCAAAATACCACCTCCTTGCCACCAGAAGTGACACGAGAGTTACAAGGAGTTACAAGGAAAAGAAGTACCTCAAAAGGCCTTGCGGCCCATACCGAGGAGGTACCAATAGCAACGAGTGCCAGGGAAATTTTCTACACACTCAAATAGTGTGCAAGATTTGGTTTAACCTTTTCTTGAACTGATCCACAGAGGAACTGTTCACAACTTCTGAAGGTAACCTGTTCCACGTGTCACAGATCTTATACGTAAAGTAATTCCCACACACACTTGTCCTAAACCGTTTCAAATCCAACTTCCAACCATTGTTGCGAGTTGGGTTATCATTTAAACTAAACATGCTTCTAAAATCGACATCTTTGAACCCGCGTCACGTAAGCGTCGATTGTAGCCCATGTGCCTAACGGAAGGGGTTAACTTTGTGGCATTCTTCAGCCGGTTTTCAATCCACCTACCTACTTCCCCACGAATACCTAGCGCGCGCACTTTGGCCATTAGCCGGCAGTGAGGTACCTTATCAAAGGCTTTCTGGAAGTCGAGATAAAGTATATCAATCGCCCTACTATTATCATACTCACTCAACATGACGTGGAAAAACTCGAGCAAGTTGGTGAGACACGACCTATGCTGTCTAAACCCATGTTGGAGTCCCCAAGTAGCTTGTAGGAATCCAAATGGTCAACAATCCTACCCGCTATTATCCCCTCTAATTATTTACCTGCAGATGAAGTGAAATGGTGTTATTTATAGAGGTTCCAAAGCCTCTCTTCCCACGCATGAGGTAGCAGTAGGGTCCTAATCGTAAGAGTAGAGAAAAAGACTTAATACTAAAAGTTTTTTTTTTTTTTTGCAGTCAGAGGAGAGCATCCTTAACCTAAGCTAAAAGGACAGAGTAGGGATGGAAGGGGTCCTAGTAACCCACGGGACAGGTTTGTACAACAGACTTCACCCGCCCTCCCGAAAGAGAGAGAACCTAAAGGAATTGGCAGCCAATTTCTCTAGAATCCCACGACTCGGGACCGGAGGGCTGTCACACCCAAAGTATAAGTTTACAACACCCAGAAGGAACGTGCATAACCTTTATACCCCCTGCGGAGAGAGAGAGAGAGAGAGAGAGAGAGAGAGAGAGAGAGAGAGAGAGAGTCACAAGGAGAGGAGTTACAAGGAAAAGAAGTACCTCAAAAGGCCTTGCGGCCAATACCGAGGAAGTACCAATGGCAACGAGTGCCAGGGAAATTTTCTACACACTCAAATAGTGTGCAAGATTTGGCCTAACCTCTTCTTGAAATGATCCACAGAGGAACTGTTCACAACTTCTGAAGGTAACCTGTTCCATGTGTCACAGATCTTATACGTGAAGTAATTCCACACACACTAGTCCTAAACCGTTTCAAATCCAACTTCCAACCATTGTTGCGAGTTGGGTTATCATTTAAACTAAACATGCTTCTAAAATCGACATCGTCGAACCCGCGTAAGAGCTTGAAAACCTCGATCAATTGACCGCGCAGCATCCGAGTTTCCATCGAAAACAAGTTCAGGGCGCGTAACCGTCGATTGTAGACCATATGCCGAACGGAAGGGATTAATTTTGTGGCCCTCGCCTGCACTCGCTCCAGCCTCTCAATATCTTTCCTGAGGGTGGGCGACCAGAACTGCTCTGCATACTCCAGGTGCGGCCGAACCAGTGAATTGTACAGAGAGAGCACAATCTCCTTGTTCTGAAACTGAAATTGCCTCCTGATATAACCCAACAGCTTCTGGGCTTTCTTTTCCACCTCTACGCACTGTTTAGTAAACTTAAGGTCGCTGCTGATTAGCACACCCAAGTCCTTTTCCAAATCAGTCGCCTCGATATTGTTCCCCAACATCGAGTAGTCCGACTTGGGATTGGCGTAGCCAATGTGCATCACTTTGCATTTACCCAAGTTAAACGGCATTTGCCATTTTTCGGACCACTCTCCTATCCTACCTTGGTCCGCACGCAGTTCCTCGATCGCTTCGGGCGTCCCAACATTGGCCCCAAGCTTGGTGTCATCAGCGAATTTGGCGATCCGACTGACGATGCACCGTCGATACCATTTATGTAAATGATAAACAACAGTGGCCCCAAAACGGAACCCTGAGGAACTCCACTAGTGACCGAGGCCCAACCCGAACTAACCCCTTTAATTACAACCCTCTGCCGCCTATTCTTCAGCCAGTTTTTAATCCACCTCCTTATTTCCCCACCGATACCCAGCGCGCACACTTTCGCCATTAGCCGGCGGTGAGGTACCTCATCAAAGGATTTCTGAAAGTCGAGATAAAATATATCAATCGCCCTACTCTTATCATACTCACTCAACATGACGTGGAAAAACTCGAGCAAGTTGGTGAGACACGACCTATGCCGTCTAAACCCATGTTGGGAGTCCCCAAGCAACTTGTAGGAATCCAAATGGTCAACGATCCTATCCGCTATTATCCCCTCTAATAATTTACCTACAACTGAAGTAATACTAATGGGACGATAGTTCCCTGGACTTTCGTGATCCCCTTTCTTAAAGATAGGGGTCACGTTGGCTTCCCTCCAGTCACCAGCACCTGGCCCGTCTCCAACGATTTGTTGAAGACTGTAGCCAGGTGGGGAGCCACCTGGTCGCGCACCTCTCGCAACACTCTGGGGAGAAACTGGTCTGGCCCAGGAGCCTTAAACGCGCTCAGTTTGTCTATTCTATCGGCAACGACTGTCGCAGTACATCGAACACTATCCAGGCCAGCACCTTCGTGCCTGACGCCTGCCTCGGGGATGACGCGGGTGTCCTCCCCGGTGAAAACTCCCGCAAAGTACTCATTAAGCACATTAGCGATGTCCGCGTCGGAGATCCGCAGAACGCCGCTTCGCTTCTAATGGGCTTTCTACTATTAACATAACCGAAGAACTCCTTAGGGTTCCCCTTGCGGAGGCTTGCCACCCGTAGTTCTTCGTTACGTTTCGCTAGCCTAACCTTCGCCTTCACTTCCCTACACAGGCGGACATACGCTTCAGTGTTCTCATGGGAACGATTGGTCTTCGCCCTCCTATACGCTACTTTCCTATTTCGGATAGCCGAAGCGATGTCACAATTGAACCACTTAGGCTGCGTTGAAGCAGGGATGACTGGTTTTCAGGGTATGGCAGCAGACTGCAGCACCATAAACTCGTCCCGGAATGCACTCCACACTCCCTCAACATTGCCGCCAACCTCTAACCCCATCTCACCTACGCTATCCCGGAGGCTAACAAAGTCCGCCCGCCGTAGATCGAGCTTACTGCCTCTCGAGTTATTACACTTCACCCGAGGGATGGACACACGGAACCTAATCAGACCGTGATCACTCCCGCCCAACGATTCGTCAACGGTGAGGCCAGTGACGAGGTTGTCTTCGTCTTGAATACTAAGTCTAGAACGCTTTCGCCTCGTGAGGCTCATTTGTCCACTGAGTGAGGAAGTTCTCATCAGCAAAGTCAACTAGCCTCCTTCCTTCAGCATCAGCAGTCCTGTCTTCCCACTTTATGCCGCGACAGTTGAAGTATCCTAAAACTACACACACCCTATCCCCTAGCAGGCTACTGAGTTCGGTGTACAGGGCTGTATCCTCCTCGAGGAGGAGATGCGGAGGTCTGTACACCAAGATTAACCTATAGTTCGTCCCTCCCACATTCAGATCGACGCCAAGCAGCTCCCGTTCCGACCGGAACTGGCAGTCAACCGGACTCAACGTGTCCCTCACGTATATTAGTATCCAACCCACCTCCCCACGGGTGCGGTCTTCGCGAAACATTCTATACCCGGGAATTTCGAACTCCCCAACATAGTCCCTACGATCAGTATGAATCCAGGACTCGGTGATAGCAACGATATCCTGGTATTCTGATGCTCAGACCGCCCGTAGCTCGCAAAACTTGTTCCTAATCGACCTAGCATTAAAAAGCATTGCATGGAGGGAGCCTTCCCTATTCTGACCGCCCCCCAGCACGACCCGTTTCCCGAACAGCCCCTCACTAACGAAGGGGCAACTTCCGCAGGAGTCTGAGCCCCCTCCAACGTGGAAGTAGAGTCACCCACCTGTACCTGGACGCACCCTTCAGTTGAAGGTACGTCCGCCACCGGCTCATCATCATCTCTCCCCGGTGGGGGCCCATCCTCTCCCCGGACTCGACTCACCATTCTGTATAGGTGCCGGTCGAGCAGCGCGCCTAGCGAACCTTTACTCTTGTTATTGAGGTGGACACCATCCCTCTGGTAAAGGTCCCACCTACCCGAAAATGCGCCGAAGGGGTCAATAAACCTCACGCCCACCGGGACGCACAAGTCTTGCACCCTCTCGTTGATGCCAATGACCTTACTGAGCGCGTGGTCACTGGCATTCATCGCGGTAAAATACCCATCAACATTCCCCTGTCTGTCTTCAGTTTTAGATCATCCGCAAGAGACATGATCTCGGTGATGATCCCTTCTGTAAGACCTACCCTACCGCCTTTGAGGAACAGGTCGTTGCCACCAGCGTGGACAACGATCGCAGTCCTCCGACTAGCCACGCGCACCTTCTCTACCTCCTTCCTTAAGTGCGCCGTTCCCCCCCAGGTAAGCACCTTACCTTCCTCCCGTCCCGGTTTGCAGAAGCAAAGTACTTCTCCTGGCCCCTGATCTGCGAGTCCCCAATCAAAACGGTGTCTTCCTCCTTCGAGCACAGGAGACTAAAGCGGTTGGAGGTCCTGACAGGGGCAACTGGGGTCTCAGGCTTCGGCTTCGCAGCCTTCTTGCCCGAGACCTTTCGAACCCGTCGCCACCCGACGCACTTACCCACCCCACGCCCCTCCACCCTTTTTCTTTATCGGCCCCTTCCCACCCTTCTCTATCGGCCCCTTCTTTACGCCCTCCACCTTGCGCCGCGGTTCCGTGCATTCCACGTGGGTCGCTGGCGATTCTGACACTGATTTTGTACCCTGGCCCCCGGTTGCACCTCTACCCTTTCTCCGCGGTCCCGAGCTCTGTCCAGTCCATCGCTGGACCGCCTTTCCATGGCAGCTATCCTATCAATGAGCTCCGGGGTGGAGGGCGTCACCGCCGCACCTCCAACAGCCGGTCTGGACGACTCGAGCCGCCGGACCCTCTCCTCTAGCTTCTCGTAAAACCGCATGAGTTCGCAAAAGCGGCACATGCTGGAGTGGTTGATCTTCTCGAAGCAGGCTTCTTTGAAGTTCGTCACCCACTGGTTTACTTCACACCTCGCACATTCAGCCTTCAGTTTCTGCGGTCCAGTCATTGTAACTTTTTTTTTTTCGAACTCTGAATACTGAATAAGATAAAGCGTTCTAGCAATGAAAACTATCAAAAACGTTCTGACCAGTATATAAAAAAGGAGGGGGGGGTGAATTTTCCCGCGCGTAGACGCATCCACCTATTTGCAAGTGACGTTCATCCCATCCAGAAGACTACACCTCTCGCTGCTGCCGCACCGACCAAGGTCTCCCCAGGGCCGGACAGTCCCAAACGTGTCGCAGCTACCAACTGACAAACACTCGCGACGCAGGCGTCACGGATTTCCCGCCAGGAGCGACAGCGAGATGCAGCCCCTTACTAAGTCTTACTAGTCACTCACAAGCGGCCAGACTCTTAGAATCCAGTGTTCAAGGGATATCCCACCAGACCCAGAGGCTACGCCCGAGCACGCTGGCAGCCAGCTGGGCAGTAAAGCTCTCTCACCTCAGAGCAGTACAGCCAAGCACCATCAATTGGTCACCAAAGAACGGTCGCAGGGGGCTGGTCAGGCCATTACGCGTTAGGAATGGGCTTAACGGGGCACTAGCCACACTCCATTCATCGCGCCCCTACGCCTGGGACCCCTCCATCCCAGTCTCTCACAACCTACGAGCGTTAAATGGTGTTATTTATAGAGGTTCCAAAGCCTCTCTTCCCACGCATGAGGTAGCAGTAGGGTCCTAATAGTAAAAGAAGAGAAAAAGACTTAATACTAAAATTTTTTTTTTTTTCAGTCAGAGGAGAACATCCTTAACTAAGCTAAAAGGACAGAGTAGGGATGGGATGGGGTCCTAGTAACCCACGGGACAGGATTGTACAACATACTTCACCCGCCCTCCCGAAAGAGAGAGAGAACCTAAAGGAACTGGCAGCCAATTTCTCTAGAATCCCACGACTCGGGAGAAATTGGCTGCCAGTTCCTTTAGGTTCTCTCTCTCTTTCTGGGAGGGCGGGTGAAGTATGTTGTACAATCCTGTCCCGTGGGTTACTAGGACCCCATCTCATCCTACTCTGTCCTTTTAGCTTACGTTAAAGATGATATATATATATATATATATATTATATATATGGTTTCCTAAAAATTTGCATATTTCTTATAGTCTCAGAGTATTAAGTAATACAGTAGGGCTTGGAAATCGCCGAAAAATTGCTGACAATAATCGCAATATTGATGATATTTGATGATTGAATGAGTCCATCCGTATCTGCTACATTTGTGTGACATAACATGACAGTGTGAGGCATACAGTTGGAGCAGCTAGCTGCAGACAATGCTTGCATGGCATGATTTGTTCAACTTCATGTCATTGCTTTGTAATGGTTAACAGGCCATGCTATATTATTTGGGTCGGCATTTACATGCCATATCAATACTCACCCTTGTCTCTTTTATTTTCAGAATTTGGATTCTTGCTGTAGATTTGTTTGCGAAATGAATGAACAATAATCATGCTGATTCTATGAAATTGATTAAAAAATCTAAAACCAAAAGTGAAGTTTGGACATATTTCAATGTTCACAGCCAAGATGGCAAAACTGTTGACAAAATTAAGGAGCATGCAGCTGTCTGCATTGTTGAATCGTGCAAGAAGGAAGTTAGCTGCAAAGATGCCAACACTACAATCTTATCAGTCACTTGCGTCAACACCATGGAAAGGAGTACTGTGAAATGCTTGCTAAGCTGAAGAAATCTGTTTCACCATCAGTCTTGAAATACAGGGTGTACATAAAGTCAGAATCTATTTTTGTGAAATAATTATTTTTTTCTATTTTTCTTTTCAGAAGCCCTTAGAATGAATACAGAAGAGCGTGTGGCAATAGTAATTTGGCGAATCGAGGGAAAGAAATACAATGACATCAGAGAGAAGTTTAGAAGGAGATTTCATAAGCTGGGGCCAATAGACAAGACAATAAAATTGGTGAACAAATTTAAACGAACGGGATCTGTAAATGATGAAGCAAGATCAGGACGACCGTGTATGTCGGATCTTACCGTGAATGCAGTACGCGGAATTATCACTGAGGAGCCACGTACGTCCGTTCGTGCTGCATCACACAGACTCGGCCTCCCGACGTCATCTGTGCACAAAATTCTGAAAGTTAATTTGCAGAAGAAAAGCTATCATTTGCAGGTTTTACATGATTTACATAAGGAAGATTTCCCTCGACGAAGTGCTGTGTGTGCTGATCTCGTAGAACAAATCTGGAGTGATAATTTAATGGACATTCTCTTTAGTGATGAAGCCACTTTCCATACGTGTGGAAAAGTAAATCGCCATAACTGTCGAATTTGGGCAGATGAAAGACCAAATGATTTCGTCCAAAATTGGGAAAGAGACTCACCTAAAGTTAATGTCTGGATGGGTTTAACAAAATCTAAGGTTTATGCTCCTTTTTTCTTTGCGGGGCTTATTTATCTGGACATGTTGCAGCAATTCCTTGAACCTCAGCTGATTGGGGATAGGATTGTTAGTACCGTCGTCTATCAACATGATGGTGCTCCTTGTCACTATGCCAAAATTGTTCAGGATTATCTAAATGGACGTTTTCCAAATCGCTGGATCGAACGCGGAAGCAACAGACCTTGGCCAGCGAGATCACCAGATTTAACCCCTTTAGATTTCTTTGCATGGGGCTTTATCAAATCGCACGTCTATCAGACGAAGATTACGAGTTTTGAAAACTTACGTACACGTATACGAACTGCTGCAGATAACATAACCCCGCAAATGCTCCAGAATGTGTTTAGAAATGCTGCGGAACGATTTGAGCTGTGCAGGGATACTGATGGGCGTCACGTCGAATCCTACTCTTAATTATTTAATAAATGTTACCACTTTATCATTTTATGATTGAATTCCATATAATTTCCAAGTGCTTCACAAAACTAGATCCTGACTTTATGTACACCCTGTATGTCAGTTCATCATCGTCAGCAACAAAGGTGGAGAAATACACAAAAGGTAATAACAAAACAACAGACCATTAACTAAATGCCACAGTAGCTTTTTCTCCCTTTTATTTGCACAAACCTTACATAGAACCACATTCTGTAAAATAGGTTTAAAAAATGATTACAGTATATTTTTTTTATTTTTGACTCGCTACTTTTTTAACACTCATCTTTTTCAGGTGGGCCACTACAGAAGGAATGAGACATGCTGGTACAACATGCAATTGCCAAGGCCAACCTACCACTGTGTTTCCCTGAGATACCTGCTGTGAGGTGACTTCTGACTGTGATGGACCATCGATACACCATACACTCGACCCAGTACTACAGCAGCCAGATGCAAGATGACTGAGCGTGGAAAAGACATTATCAAGGCCATTATCAGTCGCACAGAATATCACCATGTAACTACTGACACATGGCCTGTGCACAAGCAGGCATATCAAGGGTTCACGTGGCACATAACCATGCAAGACTGGGAGCTAGTGAGCCTCAGCATAGTGTGTAAATCTCCGAGTGCGGAGTCCAAGACAGGGAAGGTCATTGGAAGAGTCCTGGTGGACAAAGCATTTGATGACTTAAAGTATCTGATCATCAAGATGGCAAAGGCTGACCATCAAGCCAAGTCAGCCACCCCTTCCACTTCCTTCCATCACCAGCAGCAGCCCACGGGTGGTGTCCTTTGATGAAGGCGGAGATGGAGAGCCACCTGCTAAGCATCCTAATTCCTATCACCTAATAGCGATGATGCAGGAGAAGCTGGACCAGTCAGTTGAGTCCAACAGCAGTGGTGCTGATGATGAGGGTGTGTCACTTTTGGACTTTTTTGAAAAGTTATGGTGCTTACCTCTTATATTGTGACAAATTGACCAAAAACCATGAATAAACCAAGCAAAAGACAATCGGGTAATATTTAGGCCCCCCATTTGAAAAATAAGCCCCCTATTCACACACAAAAAAATGGTAAATTTTTTAGATATTTTTGGTCATAGTTTCCTTACTAATCATCGTATATCAAAAATTTTACTACCAAAATGTAGAGAATAACGGTATCCTCTTATTGTGAACGTTTTAAAACTATTTTAGTTGTATACGGTGCTGATATCTGAGTGGACCTTATGAAATTTTTCCCCCCGTTTTCATTTCTATAACATTTATTTACAGTATTTCCAGGTTTTATCTACAAAAAGTATGCAAATATAACTAAATGTATGATAAATTTGCTTTTCTTTCAGAATTCTATTATAGATTTGCTTAATTGCATAGTTTATTAAAATTAGTCAATAGTCATGGCTAACAGTAAGCCAATATTAAGAACAGACCTAAGAAAATATGATTCTTTATTGGGAAAGTTAGTGGAAGACATGCGCAAGAGAAGGAAGCATGCTTCCAATGAATAGTGAAGTTCTCAGTCACTTTTTCTTCTTGAGAAGGGATCAAATGAAAAGCGACAATGTGTCAAAGGAAGAAAATATTTTAAGAGTATTAGATAAGGTAGAAAAGGTGTGGATTATGGCTGGCACACCATCAAAATCCGTTAGAAAGCAGAAAGGACCCAAAAAAATGTTGTGTGATTTGATAAAAGAGCATGAGAAGTTGGGTAAAAATATAAAGAAGAAATGTTATGAAACCCAAAAAACACCATTTCTGTCTCGTTTAGATAACTTATTTGATATATCAACTGAAAATGTATGTAATGAGATCCAAAATGATACATTGAGAACTATACAACAGAAGAATGAGGATCTTCGCTTTTTGGAAGATCAGCGAAGTGCTAGAATATATTCTCTGGGTCCGATCGATAAAGCTTATGTAGCCAAACTGATCAAAAAGACTGCTAGAATAGAAGGTGAAGAACGAAGAAAATTGAAAGAAAAAGAGTGAAAGGCATTAGAAGAAGAGTCACACAAACTTGAATTATCTGAAGGCAAGTTAGTGGACTCAAGTAATGGTGAAGATGATTTCACTCCGAGCCCAGGCCCATCAAAACGTCCTAAGTTACTACAGTCAATATTAATATCGAATACAGCCAATTGTTTAGAATTATCATTCGGACAACGCTCGACATTTGCATCTGTGGTAGCAGCTGAATGTGGACTAGATTTAAGAGAGATGTCATTATCGAAAAGTACTTCTGCGCGAGCTGCGAAGAAGTTGTTGTTGTTGTTGTTGTTGTTGTTGTTTAGCCGATCAGCCCACCCTGATCGAGCAAGCTGGCGGCACGCAGGTAACTGATCCCCCTCTCTGGAGTGGACCAGAGGTTCAGCGCACTAGTGATGTTGTGTTGTGTTCATTGTTGTGCTAGAGCAGTACAGTCTGTCATAATGTGTTCAATTGTTTGTGGTGTGTCCTGGGCACAGGTGGCAGGTGTCGTCTATGGAGTTGTCTAGTCTGTGTTTATATGGCCTTAAGTTTGGGTGATGTCCACATAGGAATCGTGCTAAGTTAACTCGATCCGATCTGCTCAGGCTGATCTCTGACCTGTTAATGGGTGGCGGCTTCGCACCTAGGACCGCATTCAGACCGAGTCGTGTCAGTGCTTTGTGAGTTAGGTGTGTGTGTGTGTGTGTGTGTGTGTGTGTTTTCTGTACTGTGTGATGTCTGTGGGACGTGGTATGGAATGGAGTATTTGGTTATAATGGCTCTCTGGTGTTACCTTAATGGTGCAAGGTGTTGGTGCGTGATTGTACATGTAGTGGCAAGGGTGTTGTGGGTTAGTTGTCGCCGCTGCCATGAATTGTGTTCCCCTCATGTCTAAATGTTCCCTAACTTTTAGTATTTTTGTTTCTGTGTGCAGGTGTTCTATTGGTGTTGTTTGAGTGCATCCTGTAATGATACGAAGTGCGTTGTTTTGTATTGTCTGTAAGGTGTTTATGTGTGTGTTTGAGATAATGGGTGCCCAGCATGGGCTAGCATAGTCCATAACTGAGCGAATATATTGTTTGTATATGAGTGATGTTGTTTCCTGCTGATGTCCAAAGTTTGTGCCTGTTAGTACCCTAAGCGTGTTAAGTCTTGACGTACATTGGTTTTTAATATCCTGAATGTGGTTTGCAAAAGATAATGATGTGTTGTATGTGACCCCAAGTATTTTGGTCCTGTGAGTGTGTGGAATGTTGATATTGTTTAGTGTAAGCTGTGGAATTACATGGTGTTCTTTTGTGTTGCTTGTAAGCAAGGTGATGGTTGATTTTGTGGGCGCTACTTTGAGTCTATTGTGAGTGAGCCAGTCTTGTATACTGTTTATGTATGTTTGTAGGTTATTTGTAGCAGTGTCGATGTTGTTGTGGGTGGATGTTAGATTGATGTCATCTGCATATGATGATAAGGTAAGCTTGTTATCTATGGGTGTTGGAATGCCATGCATGTATAAATTGAAGTGTGTTGGTGAGAGAACAGAGCCTTGAGGGACCCCATTCGGAAAAAGCTTGTTTTTGGATGACTTGCCATTAAATGTGACATGTGAGTATCTTCCTGAAAGATAGTTGCTCAGCCACCTTTTAGAGTTATTGTGTATGTTTGTGTTGAGTATTTTGTTTATGAGAGGGAAGCGTGGGATAGCATCAAATGCTTTACTAATGTCTATTGTTGCTAATAGTGTACGTTGAGCTGGTCGTCTGGAGTTGATGCCATCCATGATGTGCTGCGTGAGGTTAGTGAGTAATGTCGTGGTTGAGTGGTGAGGTCTGAATCCATGTTGAGTAGGCGATAGTGGAATGTGTGGGTTGGTGATTTGTAAGATTAGTCTTTCTGTTACTTTGGAAGGTGTGCATAGTAAAGTAATGGGTCTATAGGAAGCTGGTTCTGTTGGATGTTTGTTTGGTTTGAGTAGTGTAATAATTTTACCTTGTTTCCATATGTCAGGAATAATACAGTGTTGGTATGAATATGTGCTGATATTTGTGAGAGCTAGTATTCCTTGTGGACCCAAGTGTTTAAGGTGTATGTTAGATATGTTGTCTGGTCCAGTAGCCTTCGAATTCTTAATGTTTTTGATGATCTTGGTGGTCTGGTCTGTATCGAAGGGTATAATGGTCGTGTCGAGTCTGTAGGTTTTCTTGTGTCTGGCTGTCTGTCTGTCTGCGTGTTTCTGGTTGTTGTCTCTGTTTAAGTGACTTATCTTTGCGTAGTGATTAACTAGAGTGTTAGCTTGTTGTGTGCAGAGCTGGGCAATAAATACACTGAATGTATTTAAATACTAAATACATGGGAGAAATGTATTTAAATACTAAATACTAAATACATTTTACGAATGTATTTAGATACTAAATACAAAATACATCAATTGTATTTAAATACATTTGTAAATACATTTTAAATACATACAAATTTGCTTGTTGAAGCCATGACACGCACACGATAAAGAAATCAACCGCTTTCAACTAAGAGTGCCACACAACTGATTGAACTGACACGCTGAAACATGAACCATGCTGTACTACACTGTCGACGCGTCGTACTGTGCTAGTACAGAACGTGTATTAAACCAGTAAAAGTATTTACATTTTTATATTTTGAGTATTTAAATACTCATTAAAGTATTTAAATACTATATTTAAATACATGAAAAACAATGTATTTATAAATACAGTTCTAAATACACAAATGTATTTAAATATGTATTTAAATACAAATGTATTTAAATACTGCCCAGCTCTGGTTGTGTGTATGTTGGGATATTATTTTGGCTGCGACAGATAGCCGCGTGTGAGGTGTGAATGCCGCTTTTAGAGTGGGTAATGCTGTTTATAGCCTGGATGTATCTGTGGAGTGGTTTAGTGTTGTTATTAATTCTCTAAATGTTTGTTTGTTTTTCTTTACGTTTGTTGTTTATTTCCATGCTGAGCTGTTGTATTAGGGTGTGTCAATTTTAGTAAAGTCAACAATTCAAAAACTACTAATGCTCAAATGATGTCATTATCTAGCAAACTTTGAAATATCTTTAGTGTTGTTTAAAAAAGCCATTTACCTACTTATATTTGACCATAAAGGTTTGTAATATAACCTAAATATGACTGTACCATCGTATATCAATGTGCCATTGATATGTGTAGTCAACTTTGTTTATTTTTGGTGTGCAGTATAGTTTCTAAGTTTCACATAGTTACAAATGCTGGAGTTTTGATTGTGAATGCATGCGTTTTCCCTCTTTTTTGACAATTTTGATTACTTCGTAATGCAAATATTGTGTAATTCAAATTATTCGAAATGTTATGTGTGACCCAAACTTTCTGTATATTTTGATATGATAGATATATGAAATTCATTACTTTGAATAATTAAGTCTTGTACCTATAACAACACAACCTTTTATCTGAGCTTATAGGAAGATATTAAGAATTTCAATTAACTTAATTTTATGTAATCATAATCAGTAGGCCTTAAATTTAAATTTACCTTAAATTTACCTTAAAGCGCTTCTGCCTCAAGGGTGCGCTGCTCCCACGAAGTCCACTCAGCGCCTCCTGAGGCGGGGCCACGACGGGGTCGCCACCCTTCTTTTCTCTTGCTCCTGCCATACGATTTGGTCCCTATTGAATTTGTGGGGGCTGGTCTGGCAGAGGAATACCCTGACACTGTGGGTTGGTCGGGTATGTTGGCTATAAACATGTCCAAGTGTTTTTTAAAAGTATCTACTGGGACTGCACTTATATCTCTAAGGTACTGAGGCAAGGAGTTAAACAGGCGAGAACCCTGCCTAGAGATACTATTATATTCAAGGGTTTGAATCCTTCTCAGACTGTTTGGTGGGAGGTGATATTTTTTACACATTCTGCCAGTTCTTGTTAAGGTGGGCACAATTGGTTCAGTATTGGGGGCAACTAAAAGCCCTTCTAGAATTTTCCAGGTGTAGATTAGGATGTATCTCTCAAACCTTCTCTCTATGGAATAAAGGTTGAGGCCTCTAAGCCTATCCCAGTAGTTTAATTTGTTTTTACTCACCTGTTGCCCATCAGGTTGTTTAATATACGAGGTAAAGGTTCTTTGTAGGCCCTCAATTTTTTGCAATTCATTCTGTTTGTGGGGAAACCATAATTGAGAGCAGTAGTCAATGCGTGGAAGGGCAAGTGACTTCCACAGGGTAAGCATGGTCATACTGTCCCTAGTTCTGAATGTCCTCAGTATATATCCTATTAGTTGTTTGCATGATGAGGTTACTTTGTCAATGTGCCTGTTGAATGTTGCATCTTCAGATAATATAATCCCTAGATCCCTGACATGATCAGTTTGTGCAATATCTTTTCCTGTGGGTCCAGTTTAGTTGAATTGTTCTTTCAGGTATTTATTTGGTCCATACTTAATTAGTTCAAATTTGTCTTCATTGAAGGCCATATTGTTTGCATCTGCCCATGCATATATAGTTTGTAGATCTTTTTGTAGCTCTACACAGTCTTCTTTTTCTGTAATTGGTCTTAGTATTCTGATATCATCTGCGAATGACAGGAGAGAGCTTCCTAGGTTACAGTTTATATTGTTTAGCATTATAATGAATAGAATTGGTCCTAGTACTGTGCCTTGCGGCACTCCACTAATCACTTCTTTTTCTATAGATCTTGCTCCATTTACAGTTGTTATTTGTTTTCTGTCAGAGAGAAAGGCATGGATCCATTTTCCTACTTTTCCACAAATACCAAGTTCTTTTAGTTTATGGAATAATATACCATGGTCAACCTTGTCAAAAGCTTTTGCAAAGTCTAGATAGATGACATCAACATTGTGGTTTTCTCCCAAGTATTGTAGGATTGTATTGCAATGGTCTATAAGTTCAGTAAGGCAGGATCTCTTGTGTCTGAAGCCATGTTGAAAGTCTTCTAAGAGATGTTCATTTTCTATAAAACTGACAATGTGCCTTTTCAGGACTTTCTCAAATATTTTAATAATATGGGAAGTCAAAGATATGGGTCTATAGTTCTTGGCTTCCTTTCTTTTGCCTCCTTTGTAGATTGGGGTAATATTTGCTTGTTTCATGATTGGTGGTATTCTACTGGTGTCTAGTGAGGATCTCCACAGGATTTTCAAAGGCAGAGATAAAGTATGTTTGAATTCCTTAAGAATCTTGGCTCCAATTCCATCTGGACCAGGGGCTGAACTCCCCGGTAGCTCTGTTATTGCCTGTTTGTAATGAGTCTTTACTAATTATTGTTTTCTGTGTAACAAGTCTTTACTAATTATTGTTTTCTGTGTTTCAGATCTATGCTATGTTTATGTTGAATAAAGCCTCAAATTGGCCTTTACTTTATCTTTAGCCCGCTAACAAACGCGGCACCACAATTTATTCAACATTTCAATCAGCCATTCAGTCGGCCTTTCAGATACAGCAAGCAAATATTCATCCAGTAATCTTACTATATCATGGAGAAGGTGATTCGCCCGGATAAATTTATTACTTCTCCGAATTCTCCCCAAGCTGGGAAACTATGGAAATTATGGTAGCGCGGATTCAAATATTTCTTGAGTACTATCGCCGAACACAACCCCAATAAATTGGAGGTTCTATTCATACATATCGGCCCCGATGTCGCTGATATCATTCAAGACTGCTCTACTTATGAGAATGCCATGGCAGTAGGGTGTGTCAATTTGGGAGGTGAAAATTAATTTTTGCCAATTCCTTCACTGAGGGGTTTTAAAAATATGTTTTTGGATGTGAAGAATTCAAATCTGCTATTATTTTTGTGATTGCTCAACACTTAGCTTGGTAAATCTACGTTTGATTAAAAAGCACATAAATTGCTCTCGGAAAACAACATTTATTAATTTTAGCTTCTCAAAATGTCAGGTAATGCTATAAAAATTTTAGTTTCTCTGCATAAAACATATCCTAGTAATCATAAAACATATCCTAGTAATCATAAAACATATCCTTGTAATCATAAAACAACATTAGAAAGTAATGACATCAGTAAAAAAAAATATTTAAACAACAAATTTCATCAAGTCTTGCTTTGATTCGTTCTTGGACATCAGCCGCCGACTTGCTTCTTGGCCTCTGATATAGCCCTCACGTTTCTCATGTGTATACACCCTGCCTGCTGCCTCTGTGACTTGTTTCACACACCTCTCTATTGACTGAGCATGACAGGGCCACTGTGGAACTTGCATAGGCTTGTCAAAGAACTTCTTTACTTCCGCTGTAGTCAGTTTACATGTCAAAGGAGGTTCAAATACCCCGTCAGACCAGTCTGTCAGCTCCAACACGGAAGAAGCACTGGGGTTGATGGAAGGTGTCTTCCTGGGACGTACAGAAAGATCTCCAAGTGTGTCATCATCTCCACCCCTCATGTCAACAATCTTTTGGACCAGCTCTCCTCTCCTCACTGTCATCTGAGCACAAGAGTGTCTGGATTATCATTTCGCTGAATGCATACCATGCTGAGCGCTTGATGGTTGACAAAACAGCATCCACTACAGCCTTCTTTTGCAGCCTAACTAGCCGCAGCTGAAACAAGATGTGGCGTGGGCCTTCCACCCAAGTGTGTTTTACTTTGATGTTGAACCAACAGGGGTAGTACACACCAACAATGTATTCCACTATCAGTCTTAAGTTGTTGAGGGTTTTGCCTTTAAGGCCATGTTTTGAAACCCATATGCGACAAAGCCTGTTTGCTGTTGTCAACCACCTTGAATGGCTCACTGGACCAATTTCAAGAAGGACAAGATCTGTGGGAAGTTCTCCTGTCCTTATGGCCAGAGATGGGCAAGATCACCAACTTTGGTGATCTTGAAGATCAAGATCAGATCACCAGAAAAATGTGATCTTGAAGATCAAGATCAGATCACCAGAAAAATGTGATCTTGAAGATCAAGATCAGATCACCAGAAAAATGTGATCTTGAAGATCAAGATCAGATCACCAGAAAAATGTGATCTTGAAGATCAAGATCAGATCACCAGAAAAATGTGATCTTGAAGATCAAGATCAAGATCGTGATCTTGAAGATCACTTTTCAAGATCACTTTTTAAGATCACTTTTATATGAATTGAAAAAAGTTGTACTCTTGTAGAGTAAACAAAAACAAATTATTTTGTTAATCACTCCTGAAAAGTATCACTCCTAATACTCCCCTGAGGGCTGAGGCAATACAAGCATCGCATCCTACCCATGTCACCTGATCTAAACCACGGGGATTGACGATTCCCCTTTCAGTTTTTCAGGTGGTAAACTTAAAACTTAGTATTATCATAACTTATCAGCAAAGAAAAAACTATTAAATGACCTACATATAGTTTTTAGTTCTATTTTTCTCAATTCTCATTTCACCAGGTCCATAACCCATATCAATGAATGGTCAGCATATATAAGTAAACATTTTTTACATAGAATTTAATTTTACAGTTTTACTGCAGTACGCAATTACTGACAATATAAGGGTAAAAACCGCAAGTTAAGAGTGTTAATTTAATGTTCAACCGCTGTAAACATTTGCTTTCAGCAAAACCAATTGTTCAAAGTTACCATCCGAGAGACGACTTCGTTTGGGGCTATGAACCATGCCAGCAAACGAAAACAACCGTTCCACTGGTGCAGAGGAAGGTAGCGTGGTGTTATACCTCTTGAAGATCTTCTTTATAGCAGGATACCTATCTAAAGAGTCGAGTGCCTTACTGGTGTCCTGCAAATAATTGAGGACTTCCAAGTCTTCCTTGTTGTTAGGAGCAGAGAATGAGCCGTCCATAGTTCTGAAGAAATCGTCTTCAGATGATGAGTCTGAGTTCACCGAACTATTACCACTGCTGTCAGAATTACAATTTCTTACAGCCATTTGCAGCTTGTCTTTTACTTGAGACTTGATTGCTTCATGATCGCCGAAATTAGGCCCTTGCAACAATGATATCCATCTAAGTTTGAAATACGGATGAGATACTGAGGCCAAAACGGCATCAGTTACCTCGGGGCTCAACGACAAAAAATGACCAAATCTGGCATTGAAGCCAGAGACGACTGCTGCCAGTAATGGCATGCAGTGTCTCAAGCGCAGGTCGTTTGGTTGGATAGGCTCCAATCTTGCGAGGGCATCTTGAGTCACTAGGACTGTTGGAAGAAGACAACCGTAGTAGCATTCTTTCTCTGCCTGTAATTTGTTGAGGGCTGCTGCAATTGGTTTTAGAACAGACAAATATTCTGAAATAAATTCCAATTCATTGTCTTTGAGGATGGGTAGATTCAGTTCTTTAAGAGCTACATTCACGTCGTTCTTATGTTTATATATTTGGCTTAATGAGTCGTACATTGAGTTCCATCGGGTGACGCATGGGTACCTAAATTGGACGCCAGTTATTTCCTGTATTTTTTCTGCTGACTTGGGTTTACCAGCAGCATTCCACAGCGCCGAACATTTTCCCATTGCAGAATGCTTTATCTTCTTTAGTCCAGGTGAATTCAGTCCTTTATCTGCATCAGTTGTTGCTACCAAGTTCAATGTGTGGGAGGCACATCGAATATGGGATGATAGTTTCACTGACTCCTCTCCATGCTCTCCTGAATGTTCAGGAAAGTTGCTGATGATAACCTCTTCATCTGAATCTTTTTCATCATCATCTTCATCTGCATCATCTTCATCAATGTCGTCAGTACGATTCTGAACACGAACACCGAACTCTTTAAAGCATTTCACCATGTTCGATGCATTGTCGGTGACTGTAGATACAACTTTTCTATAAGATAAACCATGCTCCGAGTTGATCCTGTCCAATATTCCAGCAATTTTATCAAAGCTATGTGTTCCACGAAATCTTCGGCATGCCAGTGCAGCTGATCCTCGCGACAAGTCATCATTGATCTGTAATGTAAGAATATAAAATCAATGTTTGTATGAACATTTTTTTAAGCTTAATTTAATAATATTGGTTAGACACGCACCAGCTAAACTGCGCCACCAAACATTGAAGAGAAGAACTATGTGATATAAAGGAGGCAATTCAGCGATGAGTCGCCTACCATACCACCACATCAGTGACCCATCCCATAAGAGCAAAATGTGGAAGAGTCCATATTCACAGCCTGTGAATATGGACTCTTCCACATTTTGCTGTGAATCAGACACAATGACAGATGACAGAATCAGTGAATTAGTGTGAAATTACTGTGAATCACAGCAAAATGAAGACTCACCAAATTAATGAATGAGGAACACATGTCGAATAATTGAAAAGATTATACTATAAGTCTATCAGACTATCAGTTTATCACCAATGGTCAATTTATCAATTATATAAAAATAATACACTAAATCAATAGCATACCCAATGCGCAGTGACTCCCATGAAACTGCGGTGATTAGTTGACCATATGTCGCATGTAACACACACATGGTCAACTGCTGCCAGTTTTGCTTGTATGTCTTCCTTCATTGTACTGGTTGTTGTTGCAAGAGATCTAGCCAGGGTGCGTCTAGATGGCACCTGAACAGCCGGGTTGACGTCTGAAAAAAATATTTAAAAATTAAAACAAATACAATAGATTAGCTATGGAAAAAATATCAAAATATTTAGCTAGGCTAGCGATAGTCTAATGTTCATACAAATAATATGATTAATTATTTTAATCAGATATTAGCTATGGAAAAAATAGCAAAATATTTGAGTTATACTAACATGAAAGAAGATCCTTAAATTCATGTAGTTCAACTAGGCTCAATGGTAGGAGCCCATTAGCCACAAGCGAGAGAATCTTCTTTTCAAGGATATCCTTGCATATTGGTGGTCCTGGTTTTTGCTTGGAAATGTGGAACATGCTTAGTGTTGACTGCTTGGCAATTTTGGCAGGGCCAGCATTGCTGCCGCTGGCATCTTCTTCTTTAGCTGGACGCTTGCGAGATTTCTTCTCCGATTCATATTCACCCAAAAGATCCGAATGTAGTTTCTGCACAAGAAAATAAATTATTATCATGCGGAGAGACTTCTTGAACACCCTGTATAATATTTATCAGAGTATCAAACTTCTAGTTGAAATTAATACTTAACAAGATTCTAAAATTTTGTTATCTTTAACTAAAATTATTTTCACCATGATCAGTGCATTTTTATCCTATGTTAAATTGAAAGCCGAATTTCGTCCTTCAGTAACTAAATAGGAGAAATTACAGACATGGATCAGACAGAGAGAAAGACAGATACACCTGGCGTTTTATTATAGTTGGATATCGGCAGTTTTTAATGTAGTTACTAGTCCATAATCTATTAATATCTGAAGTGCACAATATATTCAAATGGACGTCTATGTAAATGTAGCATTAGTCTTGTATGGCACCAGTCACTTAAAATATGACTTGAACCATTATGTTAATGTTGCTACTTACTACTTAGTTACTAAGTAGTACTAACCCTGAGGTGCCTCAGAAGATTGCTTGTTGAGTCGAGGCCAGCAGACAGAATTGTAGTTTTCTTTGTACACTGCCTACAAATAACTTTGATACTGTTTCCAGTTTTTTCGACAATTTGAAAATATTTTCCGTTCAATAGCACAGATTGATCCTTATTACCAACATTGTTATCTAAATATATTGAATACTGTTCTGGTGACAACCTAGAATATTTGGTTCCCTTGGGAGCCTGTTGAAGTTGTAAAATTGCACTCATTATTAAAAAATTCAATCTGTAAATAAAATATGTTTAGAATTAATTTATTATGAATACGGACCTATAGGCTATATTTTATGCCTATATATAATAATATATTAATAGAACACTTTTAACATAATTGCACAGTAAATTACACTTTTTACGAGCCTAAATTCCACAGCAACTACACCTTCCATGAGCCCACGCATGACGCAAGTCACCCAACTAACAGAAAACATAAACAGTCGGTGTTGAACAAAGTTGCCACCAGATGTCGCTTGGACAAAAAACAAATGGCATTCGCATAGCGGCATATTTAAGAATCTGAAATTAAAAGTGATCTTGAAGTCTAAAGTGATCTTCAAGATCAAGATCACAAGAAATAAAGTGATCTTAGATCAAGATCACCATAATAAAAGTGATCTTCAAGATCAAGATCGTGCCCATCTCTGCTTATGGCCTGTGTGATCCTATACCCGTACGCTTGATCAGTAGAGAGATCCTTTACGACATTGTCACTCAGTGAAGTAAGAGGCTCTCCAATTGAGAGTTTGGTGAATGAAGGATCAATTTCAAGTTCGGTTGCAGTGTCTAGCATCTTGCCAATGTTACCTGTCCACTTGTTGTTAGACAAGGTCTTCCCATCCAGTGCTGTGATCAAGTGTCGCAGGGGTAACTCGTTAGTGTGGAGGGCACAAACCAACCAGATCAGCTTACGGCAAAGCTTGACCTCTACCCAATGCATGGAACCACCCTCCCAGCCAGTGTTAACATTTGTAGAATCACCTCCAATGGCCTGCAGGCTTTTATCAATGCCCTTCTTCTTCATGAAATCTACAAGATTATCAGCAATAACTTCAGCAGGTTTTTTCTCGTTGAGCCTTTCTCAGGAGTGAAGTGGTAGAGATATCTTCCACCTGACTCACTGCACACAGAATAATGCTCTTCTTTGATGATGCTGGGGAACTGACGATCTGACTTGTCTGCTTTCAGTATAACTTTAGTTGTATCTTGACGGCCGTCAAAGAAGATGCAGTCAATTTCACCCTTCTTACAAAGATCATCAAATTCCTGATCCAGGGATCTCATAACTTTTTCTTGGCCCCTCTTGACTTTATTGTGATCAACTACAAGTCTCTTGTCTTCTTCAGTGATCAAGCCAGCATCCATAAAGGCAGCAGTGGTGATGGCAGCTGTGGCACGCAGGCCAACACCATATCTGATGCTATGCATAGCAACATTAGATATTTCTAATGTGTTGTACTCTGGCTTTTTATTGGAAGTTGAAGACGTGCTTGGTATTTCTAATGTCACTTCATAACTTCCATCCTTTCCATCTTGAGCATCAGCTATTTGTTCTTCATTTTCATCATCAGAGAAAATTATTTCATTTGATGGCATTGAAACATCCTGCTTACTTGTCTGCTTATATTCAGCAAGCCTTCTTCTTTCGTCTTCTTGCCGCTTCTGCTTTTTGACTTCTGTTGTGCTCAGGTTGATCTGGCAAGCCAATCTGATGTGGTCCAATAGAACCAGACTCGTCTCTCTGACCTTTAATGAAAGCAAGTTCCTTCACAGGGATCTTCATCTCCCTAGGGCATGTACAGTTAATGTGAGTTTCGTTTTTGCAACCAGCATCTGCAAGGCAGCCAAATTCAGAGCAGAGAACAATTTTACACTTGCAACTGAGGATGTCAAAAAGCTTGTCAAGTTTTGCAATGAAAGCCTCTTTGACATGTAGCTTTCCTCTCCCAAGAGATATGTTTTTGGCCTGCTCCCAGCTCTCTTGGATCTTGTTTAAGATTGTGACTCGTGAATTTACAACGGGGGCTACAAAAGAACTGTTTGCTCGTTCCCACTTTTCAAGCACTTTAGGGTAAATGTCCTTTGCAAGACTGGCTGCTGGGTAGTTTCTCACATCCTCACCACTTTGTTCTCTTAGCAGTAACCCATATTTCAGAACGTCTCGCAGAGTTGGGAGTTCAGAGGGCAACAACTCTCTACCAGTTCCAATTAGGTTGTTCATATGTGTGAATGTCCCCAGTCTTGTCCTCCTTTTAGAAGCCATTGTAGGTCAATTCCCACTGATTAGGATGGTAGCACTGACGGACAAGTAATCTTCAGCACACTGATGAATATGTTTCAACCTGTGAAATAAGCAAAAACAGCAGTGCATTATATATACAGCATATATAATTATTAATATAATAATTATTATATAATTCCACAAAAAAGTCAAAAAAGTCACTATTTTTATGTAGCTTCTTACCAAGCAAAACTAAATTATATTAAATTAACAAAAATATCTTTAGAATTCCTAAGTCATGCTGCAACTTTTTAGCACCCCTCATATTTGAAATTTGAAAGTTGAAAAATTCGACACACCCTACCATGGCAGCCTTAGAGGCCACCTACGTCAAGAAGCCAAACGAGGTATGCGCTCGCCACCTGTTGTCCACCCGTCACCAAAAGCCCGAGGAAACCCTCGATGAGTACTTGCAAATTCTTCAACAACTAGCCAATGACCAACTTCAAATCGGTTTCCGCCGACGAAAACAGGAGTTCATCTGTGAGAGACGCTTTCATCCGAGGAATTAGAGATAGCGCCATCCGCACCCGCTTACTCGAAAATGACACACTCTCACTGGAAAAGGCTATCGTCCAGGCTCGAACATTAGATCAGGCCCAGAAAAACTCAGAATCGTACCTCACTCATTACGGTGCTGTTGCAGCCACTGGCTCTCGCCACGAACCGTCGCCGACTACTGACTCTGCCCGGCCTGCCTGCGTCCAAGGAGACGATCTCCCAAACTCTTCAGCCGCTACGAATTTCGACAACAAAGCCGCTCTGTGCTTCTTCTGCGGGTCTCGACGCCACCCACGAAGCAGGTGTCCGGCAAAGGATTCTATCTGTGCGAAATGTGAAAAGACCGGCCACTGGGCCAAAGTCTGCCGCTCAAGTACTTCCTCGGCACGTCAAAAACAGGATAAAACCACAGCGTCTCATTCAGCCGCAGCATTAGCGACCATTAGTACCACTCTATCGTGTAGCTCCTCCATGCCTACCAACTCAACAGTCGATATCCTCATCAACGGCCGTTCGTGTCTCGCCTTGTTGGATACTGGGAGCTCGGACAACTTCATTCGTGAGGATCTAGCCAAACACTTAGAGATGCCCATTCTTCCGCACTCGGGCGTCGTATCAATGGCTTCGCCTAATCTATCCGCAGCCATCTCAGGTCGATGTACAGTGAAGGTTACGATGGGAGACCGCGACTACGAAAAGCTCGAACTATCCGTCTTGTCGGATCTGTGCGCTGACATAATACTCGGTACCCCATTCTTAATCAGACACAAGGAATTGAACATCAATTTCGGAGGTCCGGAGCCAGCACTCCATATATGCGGCCTTACTCGATCAAGAATTTCAGCCCCACCATTATTCGGCAACTTAACTGCCGATTGTCGTCCCATCGCCACGAAGTCCAGACGATTTTGCTCTGAGGACAAAATTTTCATTGGGAAAGAAATCGAAAAGCTACTCAGGGAAGAGATAATTGAACCCAGTAACTCACCCTGGCGTGCTCAAGTAGTCATCACATCTACCGAAACAAAAAAAAAACGCATGGTAATCGATTTCTCTCAAACCGTCAACCGATTTACCATGCTAGATGCATATCCTCTTCCGCGAATCGATGATATAGCCAACAAAGTCTCACAACACAAATACTACAGCGTAATTGATCTGTCAAGCGCATACTACCAGGTAGAAATCGATCCGTCTGAACGACCTTTCACAGCATTCGAGGCTGACGGAAATCTATACCAATTCAGAAGGATCCCTATGGGAGTAACTAACGGAGCCGCGGCCTTCCAGCGCGTCATGAACGAATTCATATCCTCGAACAACTTATCATCAACATACGCCTACCTCGACGATCTCACCATCTGCAGAACCACTTGGGAAGAGCACGATGAGAACCTTCGACATTTCTGGGAAGCCGCTAAACGAGTAAATCTGAGTCTAAACAAGGAAAAATGCAAGCTTTCGATGACATCAGTGCACCTGCTCGGATATTCTATCTCTCATGGCGTATTGCGGCCCGATCCCGAACGCCTCCGGCCACTACAAGAACTTCAAACTCCTTGCAACAAGTCGTCTCTACAACGCGTAATCGGACTATTCGCATACTATGCTAAATGGATTCAGAACTATTCCCTCAAGATCAAACCTCTGCTCAACGTTTCATCATTCCCATTAACTCGCGAGGAAGTATCAACGATCCAAACACTCAAAGATGATATCTCGAAAGCTGTCGTCGGTTCAATCGATGAAGAACTGCCGTTCACTGTGGAGACGGACGCTTCCTCTTCAGCAATCGGAGCCACCCTCACCCAGAACGGCCGCCCGGTGGCGTTCTTTTCTCGCGCTCTGAATAACACAGAACGTCGCCATCACATCGTTGAAAAGGAGGCATACGCTGTAATCGAATCCATTCGCAAGTGGAAGCACTTCTTAGTTTATCGACACTTTACTGTCGTCACCGACCAGCGGAGCGTATCTTTCATGTTCGATGGAAAAGCTACTGGTCGTATTAAGAACGATAAGATTCTCCGTTGGCGTGTAGAACTAGCCGGCTACTCATTCACAATAAAATACAGACCGGGCCCCGAGAACCGAGCCGCAGACGCATTGTCGCGATCCTTTTGCGCTGC
The DNA here is from genome assembly GCA_023014485.1 of Bathynomus jamesi. NCBI lineage: Eukaryota > Metazoa > Arthropoda > Malacostraca > Isopoda > Cirolanidae > Bathynomus > Bathynomus jamesi. The sequence goes on from JAJOZX010002810.1 coordinate 213,659, forward strand.
TACTCCAAGAATATCCCTCGCCCAGCTGCATGTTAATCTGATACACCCAGGAGTCCGCCGAATGACTCATTTTGTGAGAGCTAGGAACCTACCATTCTCAGTGGATGACATCAAACGAGTTACGTCGGAATGCCAAACATGCGCTAAATGTAAGCCACAGTACTATAAACCAGAAGTTAGTCACTTAATACGGCCCATGTCCCCGTTTGACCGACTTAACATCGACTTCAAAGGCCCGCTTCCGAGCGCAACTTCACGACCTTACATCCTAACAGTAATCGACGAGTATTCACGCTTTCCTTTTGCCTTCCCGTGCCGTGATACGAACACGTCAACCGTTATCGCCCGTCTCACCGAGTTATTTTCTACCTTCGGAACTCCCTCTTACATCCACACAGATCGAGGGACATCGTTTATGTCTTCGGAACTAAAACTGTTCCTAACTAAACATGGTATCGCGACTAGTCGCACAACGCCGTATCACCCCCAAGGAAACGGGCAATGCGAACGTTACAATGGAATCATCATGAACACCATCAAACTAGCCATAGAAGATCGCGGGTTGCCGATGTCGCAATGGGAGTCCGTCCTACCAGACGCGCTGCACTCGATTAGATCGCTGCTGTGTACGGCCACGAACGAAACTCCTCACGAGCGTCTATTCACGCACCCGCGGCGTACTTCTACCGGTTCTGCACTACCGACGTGGCTGTCTTCTCCGGGAACTGTACTCCTTCGCCAATTCATTCGCCGATCCAAGAACGACCCCCTCGTCGAGGAAGTTGAGTTAATTGAGGCAAACCCCAACTACGCGTTTATACGGCATCCGAATGAGAGAGAAGATACCGTATCCATCAGGGACCTGGCACCGGCGGGACGTAGCAATACGGATGACACGAATCACTATGAACCCCCCGTACCCAGTCCGCCAATCAATTCCACCCCGCTAACGGACGACTCAGAACCCGCTGAGATCCGCCGACACACGGTCCCAACAGCTCCCGTCGAAGCGACTCCAGTCGAAGTCGAGAGAGGCCCACCTGTGTCAGTAACCTCCGAGACGAGTCCCCCTCTGAGAAGAAGCACTCGAATCAGATACCCAGCTCAACGCCTAAACTTGTAGACTCTTCTTTCTTCCAAAATATCTTGAACTTGTCGTTTTGTTTCTTACCGTGCAAAGTATCACGTATTATAGAAGAAGAGAGGAATGTAATGAGTCTTTACTAATTATTGTTTTCTGTGTAACAAGTCTTTACTAATTATTGTTTTCTGTGATCACGTATTATAAAAGAAGAGAGGAATGTAATGAGTCTTTACTAATTATTGTTTTCTGTGTAACAAGTCTTTACTAATTATTGTTTTCTGTGTTTCAGATCTATGCTATGTTTATGTTGAATAAAGCCTCAAATTGGCCTTTACTTTATCTTTAGCCCGCTAACAAACGCGGCACCACACTGTTGTATATCTCTAGTGGTTATTTGTATATCTTCCAATAATGGTCTGTCTTGGTCATTTTCTTCTCTATCAAAAAATGCTGTAGTTTTTATTTTCTTTGCTACTACAGGGGTACTCCAGCTTAAAGCATATTGAGATTGTAAAATGTTTGCCATTTCCTGTGTATTAGATGTGAGTGTTAGTCCATCTTTAGCAAGCAATGGGCCAATGCTCGTTTTGATAACTGCTTTGCGTTTAGCATAGCTAAAGAAGAATTTGCTATTTTCCTTTATAGTGCCAATAGCTTTGTGTTCATTATCAATATTCTCTCTTATGGTTGACTCCTTTATTTTAAGTTCTAACATCAGTATCTGATTCCGGATGTTACTATGTCTTGTATCACTTAATTGCTTTGTCAGTTGTTTAGATAGCTTTGTTCTCTTTGTCATAAGTGTCCTTCTGTATCTGTGCTCTTTTGTCCGGTGCTTCTGTGCACTATCGTTTTTCTTTGGTGTGTGTTTGTATAATGCTGATGACAGCAGGTATTGTATTCTACTCCAGCATTCTTCTGGCTTTAGGTTTTCTAATCATCTTCCCAGTTTATTTCTCCCAGACAGTTATTTATTGATGTCCAGTCTGACTTGTGCAGGTTTAGGTCAGAGTATGGCAAGTTCGTTTGGCATGGGTCTTGCTTACATTTGTGGAGGGACAAGTTTGTGAATATGTGCATGACATTGTGGTCGGAGTGTATAGTTGGTGTTATAACAATGTGGTCAATTGTAGTTGCATTATTTGTCAGCACTAAATCTAGGATATTATTTTTTCTAGTTGGGCAGTGGACATGTACTAGGAGCAGTTTTTCCATAAACTCATTCAGGTGTTTTGATTTGGACCTTTTTGTCCCTGATTTCATACCACCATATTGGTTCCAGGTGCAATTTGGGAGATTAAAGTCTCCTGTAATGATTAAGTCTCTTGTTGAGTCTACAATAGCTGGGCATTGCCTGATTTTTTCCAGAACTTCAGTGAGCTCTAGATGGGAGCTATCTGGGGGGCTATAGATATTCACTAGTATTATGTCTTCTTTATTTATGCCATGAGCAGTTCACTTTGAATGTTTTCAGGGATGTACATCAGGACACCACCATTTAGACGGTCTTCTCTGTCACATCTATGGGTGGTGTACCCTTTGATTGCAATTTCACTACTCATGATCATGGGGTTCAGGTGTGTTTCTGTGAGGGCTATAACTGTGCTAGTAGTGTGTTCCACTAGGCTCTTTAGGTACGGTACTTTGGTATGGTTTGAGTTTGGGTAAAGCCCCTGGATGTTTAAGTAAATTATTGATACATTTGTGGAGCCATTTGTTTCATCTCCCACAAATATCCAAATTTCAATGACATTTCTTTTGTTCACAGGTCCACAGGATGAGTCAGAAAGAAATCAGAACCCAAAGCAAATCAAGTTGCCACCTAAGTCATTTGGTGGGGACTGGGAGGGAACTTCCCCCTACTGAGCGGCCCACAGCCAGAGATCTGCTGAGGTATGGTTTGTTGAGGAGAGAGATGAGTGAGGAAGACAGGAGGAATTACCCAGTTAATGACCTGATTAACAATGGCATTGTTCCAGAGCTACTGGCTCAGTGGAGAAAGGCCAACGCTCTATTCACAGGACCTGCAATCAACACTGAGGTCAGGAACAGGGCTAAAGTGAAGGCACTGTGGGATGAGGCAGTGAAGGTGTCCATTGGCAATGTGAAGCTGGAGGTCAATGATAGGTTCATGATGAAACTGGACAAATTGGTGGACATCCTGACCTGTCACTGTGTGATCAGGAGCTGCAGTGAGCTTGGGTGCAACCCTGTCTGCAACAGTGAGGTTCACATTGACTGCAGCTGCAGGAGCGAGCAGAAGATACCAGTGCAAGAGCTTGCCTTCATTAATGGTCAGAAAGAAAAAGTGGGCAGTATGAGGGCACACCAGATGGGTCTAGCTGATCACCCTGAGACCAGGAGACAGGAAGCAGTGCTGCAGAGACAGGAGCAGAGAAGGAAGGCCGAGGAGAAGAGGAGGAGGAAGGCAGAGGAGTTGAGGGAGAAGTCACTGCTGAAGATGGAGTTGGAGGAGACAGGGAGGAGAGAGGAGGACGAAGACTTCATACCAGAGGCTGCGACAACTTCTTCCTTGCCTGTGGCTAAGAAGAAGAAATACAACACTGAAGATATCACCAACATAGCTCTGGCTAGCTTGAGACATCACACTGGGCTGAGAGACACTACAGAGATTGCCACTGCTGCCTGAATTGATGCTGGTCTTATCACAGAGTTTGACACAGCATTGGTGATTGACCACAACAAGGTGAGGAGGGCTCAGGAGAGACTGACTAAGGAGCTGGTCAAGAAGTTTGATGATGAGATTAGGGAAAATGGCATCACCTGTATCAGCTTTGATGGGAAAAGAGATGATGGAAGCTGAGGGCAGTGACAGGCAGTTTCCTGGCCCCATTAAGGAAGAACACTACACAGCGTGCAATGAACCAGGTGGGAAATATTTGTGGCATTTTGTACCAGAGGAAGCTGCAGAGGAGAGAAGTCATGCTGAGGTCATTGCTGATCATCTGGTGAACTGGCTAAGAGAGAGAGGAGCAGACCAGACCCTTTTGGCCATAGGAGGTGACAGTACTAATGTGAATACTGGCTGGGAGGAAGGAGTAATGCATTATGTGGAGGCCAAGCTTAGCAGGAAGTTGATGTGGATTGTCTGTGACTTGCACACAGGGGAGCTGAGTCTCAGACACCTTGTGACTGCACTGGATGGCAAGACATTGAGCAACAACAAGTGGTCTGGGCCCCTAAGGAAGATGTTAGACACTGCCACTGAGCTGGAGATCAACCCAAACTCCACGAGGATCACTGTTGGTCCTCCTCTACCCTATCTCAGTCAGGAGGTAGTGAAGGACCTCAGCACAGACCAATCATATGGCTACAGAATCATCACTGCCATCAGATCGGGAGAGGTACCTCAGAGTCTAGCTCTCCTGGAGATTGGGCCAGTCTGTCACAGTAGGTGGGTCACCACGGCTCTAAGGTTCTGCAGATTGTGGATTTCCAAACATGGGCTGAAGGGTAGGAACCTGAAGAATCTGAGGATAATTGTGGAATTCATAGTGGGAGTCTACATGCCAAACTGGTTCAACATCAAGTTAAATCACAGCTGGGTGGAGGGTCCCAGGCATGTATTGTACCAGCTGGAGCTGCTCAGAAGTCAAAAGGAGGAGGCGATAGAAATAGTGATGCCTACAGTGAAGAGATCAGCCTGGTATGCACACTCTGAGGCTGTGCTCCAGGCCATGCTGTGCAGTGAAGTGGAGGAGGAGAGGAGGGAGGCAGTGAAGAGGATACTGGAAATCAGAGGTGAAGGAGATGAGGACACACAGGTAGGAGACTGCAGTGTCAGACCCAGGAAGACTCCTGACATCAACCCAGATGCCACCAAACTCTCGGAGCTTATTGACTGGAACTCTGGCGTGACTGAGCCTCCTCTGACCTGCTCCCTCACCACTGCTGCAATCAAGCAGTTTCTGGATAGACCAATGGAAGTTCCTGCATGGCTCTCTCACACACAGTCAGTAGAGAGGTGTGTAAGGATGACAACTGAAGCAGCACAACATGTTTACTCACAAGAGAGGAGGGAGGCGTACATCAGTGGCCAGGTGGCCAGTAGGGAGCTCATGTCCAGGAACAAGAGCAAGGCAGACATGGCATCCTTGGCAAACTTCAAGAAACCTATCTATATTTCTCAGTTTTAATACTGAAATACAATCAAAATGCCTTTAATTGTATGCAATGTATGTAAAATATAGTTATAGACAATAAAAAACATACTTGCAAAAATTGCTGATTTTTCGTAAACTTCAACTTCAAATATAAGTAGCTATGAGTGGTCAAATCTGGATTTTAAAGCCATATTTCAATTTAGCACATAAAAATGCATCATTTGGTCACTAGTAGTCTTTGAAAATCCAAAGATTTCACTTTGCTCCCTAAAATTGACACACCCTACTGTTGTATCTGCTGTTTTATGGCTTCTGTGTGTGGTGTTTGTGTTATGTTTGAGGTTGTTACGTTGCCTCATGAGGTGGGCTATTTCTCTACTGTAATTTGGGTTGTATTTCCTAATTTTGCCCTTGGGTATGTATTTGTTTGCATTACTGATGATCTAATTAAATGTCTTGAGTGTTGTATTGATGTTTATGATGGGTGTGCTGTTTAATGAGGTGAATTGTTCCTCAGTTTGTATTTTGAACTGTTCCCAATCAGCTTCCCTGTAATTTCTGTAAGTGTGCCTAAGGCTGTTGGGGCAGGGTGTAGAACGTGTTGTAAAGGTGATGGTGTTAGAAAATCTAGAAGAGGAAGAACCATTGTTGTCCCAAGGCGATATGATGACTAAGCTGATTGATGCAGCATTGCTTGTATATATTAAGTTAAGGTGTATATATATCCATCTCATAATTGTAAGGTTAGTGAAAAATTCACTTTTCTTAAGAGCTAGCATTTTTGGGCTCTTGTGGCATCAGTGTTTGGGACGCTGGTGGCATCATTTGGGGCGCTGCGCGTCTTTTCTACTCGTTTGTGGGATGTCGTACGTACAGGGTGTGGTCTTGTAGAGAGCTCTCTTGCAATTCAGTTTGGTTGTTTAGATACAAGATTGTTGCACCGTGCAATAGTCCAGGTTACGTTGTTGTTGCAAGGTTGAGAAAGAAGACCATAAATAGTACCCTTTTTGTTTACATTAAATTCATGTAACTAAGGTCTAAGGTAGGCCCGCATCGAGTCAGCAACCCTGAGGTTACCCTGAGGTAGGACCTAATAGGATCTCAAATCCGTAAGTTTTAATTTAGCTTAACTTGGGCTTCAGGTAGAACTGGCCCTTTAGAATTTGGCCGTTCACGGCTCAGCTGGGATTTTGAACCCGACAAATAAATAAAATAACATGGTCCTTCAGAACCGGATTTTACCCCAAGACTGAGTCAGTGACTATTCTTCGGCAAAGTTCTGATTGTGCAAATTGTAGCCCAAGTTAGGCCTAGACGGGTTGAGTATTATTGAATTAAGGTCCCAGGGTAAAAAGTTTGGTAGCCCAATTGCGAAACTTGGCCAGTCGTCTGTCGTTGTTTTGGCCTACATTTTACCGGTTTGGTTAATTTTGGGTTATTATTGAATTAAGGTCCCAGGGTAAAAAGTTTGGTCGCCCAATTGCTAAACTTGGCCAGTCGTCTGTCGTCGTTTTGGCCTACATTTTACCGGTTTGGTTAATTTTGGGTTATTATTGAATTAAGGTCCCAGGGTAGAAAGTTTGGTTGCCCAATTGCGAAACTTGGCCAGTCGTCTGTCGTTGTTTTGGCCTATATTTTACCGGTTTGGTTAATTTTGGGTTATTAGTGAATTAAGGTCCCAGGGTAGAAAGTTTGGTAGCCCAAATGCGAAACTTGGCCAGTCGTCTGTCGTTGTTTTGGCCTACATTTTACCGGTTTGGTTAATTTTGGGTTATTATTGAATTAAGGTCCCAGGGTAGAAAGTTTGGTTGCCCAATTGCGAAACTTGGCCAGTCGTCTGTCGTTGTTTTGGCCTATATTTTACCGGTTTGGTTAATTTTGGGTTATTATTGAATTAAGGTCCCAGGGTAGAAAGTTTGGTTGCCCAATTGCAAACTTGGCCAGTCGTCTGTCGTTATTTTGGCCTACATTTTACCGGTTTGGTTAATTTTGGGTTATTATTGAATTAAGGTCCCAGGGTAGAAAGTCTGGTTGCCCAATTGCGAAACTTGGCCACTTGTCTGTCCTTGTTTTTGGCCTACATTTACCAGTTTGGTTAATTTGGTTTATTATTCGTAGGCGAAGGTTGCAGACCAGTGCGCCAGTTACTTGGGTGGAAAATTTGGTATTCCATACTGGTGTTGGTTAGCAAAGCTGGGCACAAACCGTTAATCCGTTAATCGTTAATTAACGAAGTTAACTTTTTCGTTAACGATTTAACTTTTAAGTTAACTTTGAAAATCATTATCGGACTAATTAACTTCCGTTACATTTAACTTCCGTTAACTCAAGTCCGTTAACCCAAAAAATTCATAAATAAACAAGATCCAGGGGGAGGAACAAGCCTACCTTGGGACTCTGCTGCCAACAGTTGCTGCGACAATCTTCAGGCTTAAGGACTTGAAGTCCAAGGGCCTCGTCTACTGCAGCGCCTTGGTCGACGCACTTTTGGCAGGCATCGACAAAAGGTTTGGGCCCCTCCTGGAGGATGACGAATGCGAGCTGGCTGCTGCCTTCCATCCCAGGTTTCGCCTCATCTGGTTGGACAAGTATGACAACACCAAGGTCGCCAGGGTGAGGAAAAGCATGGAGGGTACAGTCGAGGAGGCCATGAAGCAGCAGTCCAACGAAGTGGGCAGCAACAGTGGAGGCAGCAACAACGAGGAGGAGGAGGAGGGAGGATGACTTCTTCAGTGCTGTCATCCAGACAAAAGAGAGCAGCAGAAGCCACAGGTCACTCAAGGGCAAGGCCCAGAACTTGGTCAAGACCTGGCTGGAGACCAACTCCAAGGACTTGCTGACAGATGCTGCCTTCTTGGGTGAGCAAGTGTTGGTGGACTTGTTCATCAAGTTCAACACAGCCATCCCCTCCAGTGCTGCAGTGGAGCGTTTGTTCTCTATGGGCAAGGACATCCTGAGGGCCAAGAGATCATCCCTGTCTGATGAAAACTTTGATATGCTAATTTTCATGAAGGGCAACATGCATCTCATGGACAAAATGGAGAACGAGAAGAAGTGGGAAAATTAAATTATATATATATTGTGTTTTTCATTTTTTTTATAATAAAAGTTAACGTTAACGGTTTATCGGTAACTTCCGTTACATGTTTAACGAATTAACGGATTAACGGTTAACGAAGTTAACTTTTTGGTTAACGGATTAGCGGTTAACGAAGTTAACTTTTTGGTTAACGGTGCCCACCACTGTTGGTTAGTACCCCACCTAGCAATTCAGTTTATTTGAAAGTAAAATTTGCGTTTGATCAGTTTGGTTAAGTATTTCTGCCAATTCAGCTCATTTGGTATTGAGCCCAATTGTTGTTTGCATTGAAGATGAGTGCATCTGAATTGAACAAATTTATAAAAAGGAGAAGCGCCTACAAAGGTCTAATTACAAAGGTCATTGCCACTATAGATTCTGCCATAGAGCAAGAGGATTTACGCTTAGTGACTGCGCAGCTTTCCATATTAGAAACTAAAAAGGTTGCTCTAAGTGAGGTAAATGTTAAAATTGAGGCTCTTATAGAAGAGGATGAAATAGAAAATAACATAATTTACTTTGAAGAGATTATTGATGATATAATTAACGTAGGCCTCCGAGCAAAAGAGTTTAGCAGCTCAGTACAGTTAGAGACCAGGTCTAATAATGAAACACAACACTCAACAAATGATGCTTGTGAAGTTAAGGTTAACAGATCTGTAGTTCAATTACCGAGGCTTGTACTAAAAACATTTTCTGGGAGTATTAAGGAATGGCAAGGATGGGCAGACAGTTTTCAATCAGCAGTTCATTCTAGTCAAGTGTTAAGTGCCGTGGAGAAGTTTAATTATTTGCGGTCCCTCTTGGAAGGGGAGGCAGCAAAGACAGTCAAGTTTGTGGTGGAATGGGCCAGAGTGGCTAAAACTTGGAAGTGAAAACTGGCCTTCTAATCAGCCTATTGTAGGAGAATGCCAGCCTGAAGAAGCATGGGTGAGTGAGGTGAGAAAATGCGCTGTGAACAGTTGTCAAGTTATGCAGCAGGACCCCATATTGAGGCTTGAGGACATTAGCAGTCTGAAAAGATTGTTAAGAGTGACAGCATGGGTATATAGATTTACCAACAACATTAAGGGAGAAACAAGAAGGGAAGGAATTCTGAACAGTAATGAGATTTAGCAAGCCAGGAAATACTGGGTGGTATATATGCAGAAGGAAAAATTTGGTGGAGAGAGAGAATTGCTCACCAGCCATCCATTACAGGTTCTACCAACACATTCTGCGCTCAAGGGTTTGGATGTGTTTTTGGATCAGGATTTATTGAGAGTAGGAGGTAGACTACAGTTTCCTGGGCTTCCAGAGGAGAAAAGACATCCAATTTTGCTACCTTCTGGGGGGCACTTTGTGGACCTTTTGATCCTGGATACTCATCATAAGCTGTTACATGCGGGAGTTAGAGAAGTGGTAATGATTGGGGATAAAGACCAAGGCAATGCTGGAAGCTTGGCATAATTGAAGAGTTTGTTGGCAAAGACAATTTAGTTAGGTCTGCACTGGTAAAGACTTCAGGAGGAAAGTTAAGAGACCTATACAAAACTCTATGCTTTAGAAATCAGCAAAAACACAGATAGTCAAGATGAAACATTTGAGTTACAGCCTCATGGAGAAGGCTTGGCTAACCTTGCGGAAGGTAACGACAACAATGCCTCTTCGGTGGGGTGTTAGAAAATCTAGAAGAGGAAGAAACATTGTTGTCCAAGGCGATATGATGACTAAGCTGATTGATGCAGCATTGCTTGTATATATTAAGTTAAGGTGTATATATATCCATCTCATAATTGTAAGGTTAGTGAAAAATTCACTTTTCTTAAGAGCTAGCATTTTTGGGCTCTTGTGGCATCAGTGTTTGGGACGCTGGTGGCATCGTTTGGGGCGCTGCGCGTCTTTTCTACTCGTTTGTGGGATGTCGTACGTACAGGGTGTGGTCTTGTAGAGAGCTCTCTTGCAATTCAGTTTGGTTGTTTAGATACAAGATTGTTGCACCGTGCAATAGTCCAGGTTACGTTGTTGTTGCAAGGTTGAGAAAGAAGACCATAAATAGTACCCTTTTTGTTTACATTAAATTCATGTAACTAAGGAAAAATTTGGTGGAGAGAGAGAATTGCTCACCAGCCATCCATTACAGGTTCTACCAACACATTCTGCGCTCAAGGGTTTGGATGTGTTTTTGGATCAGGATTTATTGAGAGTAGGAGGTAGACTACAGTTTCCTGGGCTTCCAGAGGAGAAAAGACATCCAATTTTGCTACCTTCTGGGGGCACTTTGTGGACCTTTTGATCCTGGATACTCATCATAAGCTGTTACATGCGGGAGTTAGAGAAGTGGTAATGATTGGGGATGAAAGACCAAGGCAATGCTGGAAGCTTGGCATAATTGAAGAGTTTGTTGGCAAAGACAATTTAGTTAGGTCTGCACTGGTAAAGACTTCAGGAGGAAAGTTAGAGAGACCTATACAAAACTCTATGCTTTAGAAATCAGCAAAAACACAGATAGTCAAGATGAAACATTTGAGTTACAGCCTCATGGAGAAGGCTTGGCTAACCTTGCGGAAGGTAACGACAACAATGCCTCTTCGGTGGGGAGTGTTAGAAAATCTAGAAGAGGAAGAAACATTGTTGTCCCAAGGCGATATGATGACTAAGCTGATTGATGCAGCATTGCTTGTATATATTAAGTTAAGGTGTATATATATCCATCTCATAATTGTAAGGTTAGTGAAAATTCACTTTTCTTAAGAGCTAGCATTTTTGGGCTCTTGTGGCATCAGTGTTTGGGACGCTGGTGGCATCGTTTGGGGCGCTGCGCGTCTTTTCTACTCGTTTGTGGGATGTCGTACGTACAGGGTGTGGTCTTGTAGAGAGAGCTCTTGCAATTCAGTTTGGTTGTTTAGATACAAGATTGTTGCACCGTGCAATAGTCCAGGTTACGTTGTTGTTGCAAGGTTGAGAAAGAAGACCATAAATAGTACCCTTTTTGTTTACATTAAATTCATGTAACTAGGAAAATTTGGTGAGAGAGAGGAATTGCTCACCAGCCATCCATTACAGGTTCTACCAACACATTCTGCGCTCAAGGGTTTGGATGTGTTTTTGGATCAGGATTTATTGAGAGTAGGAGGTAGACTACAGTTTCCTGGGCTTCCAGAGGAGAAAGACATCCATTTTGCTACCTTCTGGGGGCACTTTGTGGACCTTTGATCCTGGATACTCATCATAAGCTGTTACATGCGGGAGTTAGAGAAGTGGTAATGATTGGGGATGAAAGACCAAGGCAATGCTGGAAGCTTGGCATAATTGAAGAGTTTGTTGGCAAAGACAATTTAGTTAGGTCTGCACTGGTAAAGACTTCAGGAGGAAAGTTAGAGAGACCTATACAAAAACTCTATGCTTTAGAAATCAGCAAAAACACAGATAGTCAAGATGAAACATTTGAGTTACAGCCTCATGGAGAAGGCTTGGCTAACCTTGCGGAAGGTAACGACAACAATGCCTCTTCGGTGGGGAGTGTTAGAAAATCTAGAAGAGGAAGAAACATTGTTGTCCCAAGGCGATATGATGACTAAGCTGATTGATGCAGCATTGCTTGTATATATTAAGTTAAGGTGTATATATATCCATCTCATAATTGTAAGGTTAGTGAAAAATTCACTTTTCTTAAGAGCTAGCATTTTTGGGCTCTTGTGGCATCAGTGTTTGGGACGCTGGTGGCATCGTTTGGGGCGCTGCGCGTCTTTTCTACTCGTTTGTGGGATGTCGTACGTACAGGGTGTGGTCTTGTAGAGAGCTCTCTTGCAATTCAGTTTGGTTGTTTAGATACAAGATTGTTGCACCGTGCAACAGTCCAGGTTACGTTGTTGTTGCAAGGTTGAGAAAGAAGACCATAAATAGTACCCTTTTTGTTTACATTAAATTCATGTAATAAGGTCTAAGGTAGGCCCGCATCGAGTCAGCAACCCTGAGGTTACCCTGAGGTAGGACCTAATAGGATCTCAAATCCGTAAGTTTTAATTTAGCTTAACTTGGCTTTAGGTAGAACTGGCCCTTTAGAATTTGGCCGTTCACGGCTCAGCTGGGATTTTGAACCCGACAAATAATAAAATAACGATAGGAGGTGGTCTGATGACAGTTGTTTTTCTGTTCTCCAGTGTGTATGTGTTTGCTAGTGAGGGGGAACAGAACGTTATGTCTGGGAGGAGTTTGAGTATCCTGCTTGATGTGGTATGTGTGTATGTTCTTCTGTATTGTTAAGAATGAAGAGGCTGTTTAGTTGCGTGGCTATGTTGGCGCCTCGGGTGTTGCTTTGGTTGTGCAAGTACCAACTAGTGTCTTTAGCGTTGAAGTCTCCTCCTAAGATAACATTAGTGAGAGAGGCCAGATTGTGTAGTTGTGGATTGTAATTGGCTGGCATCTGAGGTGAACTATCTGGTGGGATGTAAATGTTGATGTGTGTGTTGTTGTGTTTCGCGCTTGTTTTAATGTTAACTGCCTGTATTTCTATCGTGTTATCTGCTTGGATTGTGTTTGTAATGTTTTGGGTGGCATCATTGTAGCTAATGCTTTTACGTATGTAAGTGATGAGTCCACCCCCGTAACCCCCAGTACGAGCTTGACGGATTGCTTTGAAGTCAGGGATGGTGAGTGTTTTGTGTGTGCGTTTTAGTTTTGTTGCTTGTATAAGTGCTATGTGAATGTTTTGTTTGTGTACGAATTCCCTAAGCTACATGATTTTGTTTGAGAGGCCATCTACGTTGTACTGTAATATGTTAATATTATGCTTCTGTATGTGTCTCATGGTCCTATTGTGTCTATGTCTTTGTGTATGGTAACATGTGTAAGTTGTAGTGTGGCCTGGATTAGTATTAATGTCGTCGGAGAGTAAGAGTAGTCCGGGGAGCACGCAATTGCTCCCCGTAAATGAAAACATAGCACGCTGGTATAGGTCCGGCCCGGGGAGCCGATTAGCACTCTGACCGTGCCACGCAACAGGCCGTCGACTGCCAGTCTGGCCAACCATAGACAGCCCGCTGCACGTGTTTTTTTTATCTTAGTGGTGTGCTATAGATAAATCGAAAAAACGAAAAAGCGGTTCTCAATTCCGAATGGAAAAATGTAGAAGAGACCTTCGTGCTGCAGGTTCTGATCCAAGCCAGAAGAAATTCTGCTTTGCCCCCTTGTCTGCAACTAGTCAACGATCAGTCTCTGACGAAGAAAGGGGCCCAGAAAGTATTGACAACACAAGTCTGATGCTGTCTGGGGGTGATATTGTCCGTGATGACGACAGTATTGCATCTGATGTTGCCACTCCGGCAGGAGACAAAGCCTCAGTGTGTGCAATGCGATGCTAATGAGATGCTCCTCCATGCACTTAATGAATAATGATATGAAAAAATCGTCCGCACCAACAATTGGATGGCTTTCAACACGCAAGGCTAAACTGGAACTACTGGCTACGTTTCCTCACCAGCAATCACATCATATCCCTTTCAATCGTGAAATCTATTTCCAGAGTGAAGCTGATGATGACAATATCCAGCGGAAATAGCTATCATATGTCGATAAACTGTTTTGCAGGATTTGTGGTTGTTTTTCTACAAACCGCTCAAACGATTTTGTGCGTGGACTTGGTAAAGAGCATTTGAGTCGAGCCAGTCAAATGGTAAAACGACACGAGGTTTCTCAACAACATTGTGACGCTTCTGATGTGTACTTCCGATGTCTGCAAGGGAGACACATCATTTCACTGACTTCGGGATGGCAGCAAGCCGTAGAAATGATATCTCGTCAAAAAGTGGAAAAGAACCGCCAGATTCTGAATCGCATCATTAATATCATCAAATTTGTTGCAGCTCAGGGATTGCCTTATCGCGGATGATCCGAAAGTGCACGTGACCTACTGGACACAATCAAGCGTCATGGAAACTTCCTGGAGTTGGTACTGTTGTTAAGCAAGTATGACCCGCTACTTTCGTCTCATGTGTCTCAATGTGCTGAAAAAGGCATAGCACAAAAGAAGGGTAGAGGGAATTTTGTTACCTTCATCAGTAATAAATTATTAATACCCTTCTTATGATTTTGGTTCATTTGATCCAAGAAAAAATTGCAAAGATTATCAAGACAGATTGTAACAAGAAGTATGGTGTAATGATGGTTGGAACTGTTGATGTACCTGGGACAGACCAGATGAATGTTGTAGTACGGTTCGTCAACAAGGATGGAAAAGTTCAAGAACGACTCTTAGGGTTTGAGGTAATAACTTTTGGCAAGGGCGAAGTATTATGGAAGCTGCTTAGTGAAAAACTTCAGAGACACGGTCTGGAAATCACTAATCTAATTGGATTGTTATTGGATGATTCTTCAGCGAATATCTGAAAACATCGGTGTTGTGAAGTACTACCGCGATTATGTGCCATCAGGGTATTTTGTATGGGGATTTGCCCATCAGCAAAATCTTGTCATCACTCCTGTTTTCTCTGATGTTAAGGAGTGTCGTATCTTTTTGGATTGCTTCAACAAACGTGTACCTTCTTCAGTGACGGCTCAAGAAGGATTGACGTTTGGAAAAATTGGGTTAATAAACACTGCATAGGATGTGCCAAACTAAAAAGGCTGGTGAAATTGGGGAAAACACAATGGTGGTCATCTTACAAAGCCACTACAAGAATTTGCAACGAACCAAAAAGCTATTTCATTCTCATTGGAACTTTGTGGGAGTTGAGCACTCAGCCGGAGAGTACGTGTACAACTAAAAGTCTTGGTGATGGTCTACTGCCGAACTGGATAACCTTTCGTTCGCTCCTTATTGCCATAATTTTCAAGCAATTGCTCAAAACCTGCTAGCCTGTAACAAAGTACTTGCAGACACATGGGTTGGATCTCACTCAAGCAGTTGGGCTAGTTCATTATGAAATGTTAGAAAATCTAAAAGAGGAAGAACCATTGTTGTCCCAAGGCGATATGATGACTAAGCTGATTGATGCAGCATTGCTTGTATATATTAAGTTAAGGTGTATATATATCCATCTCATAATTGTAAGGTTAGTGAAAAATTAACTTGATTTAGAGCTAGCATTTTTGGGCTCTTGTGGCATCAGTATTTGGCCACTCTGGTGGCATCATTTTGGGGCGCTGCGCGTCCTTTCTACTCGTTTGTGGGATGTCGTACGTACAGGGTGTGGTCTGATAGAGAGCTCTCTTGCAATTCAGTTTGGTTGTTTAGATACAAGATTGTTGCATCGTGCAATAGTCCAGGTTGCGTTGTTGTTGCAAGGTTGAGAAAAAAGACCATAAATAGTACCCCTTTTGTTTTTATCTTAAATTCATACAACTAAGGCCTAAGGTAGGCCCACATCGAGTCAGCAACCCTGAGGTAGGACCTAATAGAATCTCAAGTCCGTAAGTTTTAATTTTAGCCTAACTTGGGCTGTAGGTTGAATTGGCCCTTTAGAACTTGGCCGTTCACGGCTCAGCTGGGATTTTGAACCCAATAAAAAAAATAAATAAATAATAATAACATGGTCCTTCATAACCGGATTCTAGCCCAAGACTGAATCAGTGACTATTTTTCGGCAAAGTTCTGATTGTGCAAATTGTAGCCCAAGTTAGGCCTAGACGGGTTGAACATAATTGAGTTAAGGTCCCAGGGTAGAAAGTTTGGTCGCCCAAGTGCGAAACTTGGCCACTCGTCTGTCGTTGTTTTTGGCATACATTTTTACCGGTTTGGTTAATTTTGGTTTATTATTCGTAGGCGAAGGTTGCAGACTTTGGTGCGCCAGTTACTTGGGTGGAAAATTTGGTATTCCATACTGGTGGTTGGTCAGTACCCCACCCAGCAATTCAGTTTATTTGAAAAAAGCGAAATTTGCGTTTGATCAGTCTGGTTAAGTATGTTTGCCAATTCAGCTTATTTGGCATTGAGCCCAATTGTTGTTTGCATTGAAGATGAGTGCAGCTGAATTGAACAAGTTTAAAAAAAGGAGAAGCGCCTACAAAGGTCATTGCCACTATAGATTCTGCCATAGAGCAAGAGGATTTAAGCTTAGTGACTGCGCAGCTTTCCATATTAGAAACTAAAAAGGTTGCTCTAAGTGAAGTAAATGTTAAAATTGAGGCTCTTATAGAAGAGGATGAAATAGAAAATAACAATTTACTTTGAAGAATTATTGACGATATAATTAAAGTATGCCACCGAGCAAAAGAGTTTAGCAGCTCAGTACAGTTAGAGACCAGGTCTAATAATGAAACACAACCCTCAACAAATGGTGTTTGTGAAGTTAAGGTTAACAGATCTGCAGTTCAATTACCGAGGCTTGTACTCAAAACATTTTCTGGGAGTATTCAGGAATGGCAAGGATGGGCAGACAGTTTTCAATCAGCAGTTCATTCTAGTCAAGTGTTAAGTGCGGTGGAGAAGTTTAATTATTTGCAGTCCCTCTTGGAAGGGGAGGCAGCAAAGACAATTATAATGTGGCTTGGGATATATTAAAGAAACGGTTTGGTAAGCCAGAGATCTTAATTAAAAGCCACCTTCGTGAACTTTTAGCTATACCTCCTGTTAATAATCCCAATAGTGTCAAGGAGTTACGGCAGTTATATGATGAATTTGAAGTTAGAACTAGGTCCCTGGACAACTTGGGTGTAGGAATGGAAAGGTATGGTATAATGTTGGTTACTATACTGGAGTCTAAATTGCCTAGCTCAATTTTGCTTGAATTAAGTAGGGGACACTCTACAGAACATGTGTACATCCCCTTCAGCAGATGTTAAGTCTTTTAGGCACAGAATTAGCAAGACGAGAGGGAATTGAGTTTGCACAGTGGGATGTTAAACAAGGGGACAAAGGCAGGCACAACACCAAGGTTTCTACAAAAAGGAATAGCCCAGGTACAGTGTCAGCTCTACATGCATCCTCTGAGAATAAATTAAAGGGAACCAAGGAATGCATATTTTGCGAAGGCAACCACAAGTCATATAAATGTGAGGTGGCTGTGGCTTTACCTTTTGAGGAGAGAAAGGACAGGGTAACTAAATCCACAGCATGTTTTAAATGTTTTTTGAAAGGTCACAGAGCAAGGTTTTGTAAGTTTAAAATTTTGTGCAAAAAATGTCATGGCAGGCATCAGCCATTATTGTGTGAAAACACTCCTAGTAGGCCTACCCCAGAAGTAGAGACATCAGTGGCACATGCCACTGCTACGAAAGGGAGTAAAAGTAAAGGGGGATTATTGCAAACAGCTGCAGCCTTATTAATTGGGAATGATGGAGAAGCTACTGTAAGAGTGTTGTTTGATAGTGGTAGCCAGTGTAACTTTATTAAGACCAGAATTTCCAGAAAATTGAAGTTTAAAGAACTTAAGGAAAATTTAAGAATTTCTGGGTTTGGGGTTCCGTTCAAAACTGAACCAAAGTTAAGAAGGTAGAAGTTCTGGTTAAGGGGTTGTTACCACAAAGTCCCACCATCAAGGTCCAAGCTGTAGAGATTGAGGAACTTTGTGCTCCAGTCACTACTTGTTTAGATATGGCATGTGTCCAAGAATTGCAAGTTAAAGGAATTAATTTGGGCAATAATAAGTTTGAAGGAACAGAAAATATTAGTCTTTTGATTGGAGCTGACTATTATTGGGACTTCATCACTGATAATATTGTCCGCACATCTCGAGGCCCGATAGCTATTGAAAGTAAACTAGGCTGGATGCTACATGGTAGCTATTGCAATGAAATGGAGGTTAAAGCTCTTTTGTTAAGATTGAGGAGAACAGCCATGGTTTGGAAAGGCATTTGAAAGCGTTCTGGGAACTTGAATCCATTGGCATAAAGGACAAACAGGCAAGTACAGTGAAGTGATGTTTTAGTCTTTTAGAGCAATTCGAAAAAGGGATTGGGTTTAGAGATGGTTTCTATAAAGTTGGCCTCCCTTGGAAGGATTCTTGCAAACCCGGTTCAAACCTTCAGCAGCTAATCGGAGGTTGGAGACTTCATTGTACAGGCTAAGAAAAAATGAGTTGTTAATTGAATACAATGAGGCCATCCTAAGCTAGTAAGGGAGGGCTATGCTGAAAGGGTGCAAGGTGAGCTGGTGAGCCAGGAGGCACATTATCTGCCACACCATGCAGTGATACGGCGAGACAAAACTACCACCAAACTGAGGGTAGTTTTTGATGGCTCAGCCAAGGACAAAGGTGGTGTGTCCTTGAATGACTGTTTGGATGCTGGGCCAAATTTAAATGCAGATTTATTTTCCTTGTTACTGAGATTCAGGTTTGGTAGAGTAGCATTGACTGCAGATGTGAAGCAAGCCTTTTTGCGGATAAAGTTAAAACCAGAGGACAGAGATGCAGTAAGGTATCTGTGGGTGGATACGAAAGACTTGTTGGAAAATGAACCTAAGGTTCAAACATATAGAATGAAGTCAGTGTTGTTTGGCCTCAGCTCTAGTCCATTTCTGTTGGCAGCTACTATGCAGTACCATTTTAAGAAATATTCTTAAGTCTATCCTAACACTATTGAACACATAAGGAAAAATTTTTATGTTGATGATTTGCTGTGTTCCGTGGATAATACAGATATTCATGGAGGCTAGAGCTATAATGAGGGAGGCTGGCATGGAGCTTAGAAAATGGCAGACCAATCATTCTCAATTACAAGAGTTTATGAGTCAGTCCTGTGTAGTATCTGATGCAGCAGAAAGTATTGAGGATTCTGGTATTAAGGAGTTGTGGGCAATAGACGCAAAAGTGCTAGGCATTGTTTGGCAGCAAGGAGAGGATTTGTTTACCTTCAATGGGAAGTCTTTAGTAGAGCTGGCTGAGAATGAGACAAGGTGGACAAAACGTACAGCTCTTAGTTTGGCGCCAAAGATCTTTGATCCTCTTGGATTCCTGGCTCCATTTGTGATAAAGTAAAAAATTTGGTTTCAGAGCCTCTGGGAAATTGGACTTGGTTGGGACCAAGAGTTACCTGATCATATGGTGGTAAGGTGGAAATATTGGTTCAAAGAATTGGCACATCTTGGAGACATTGAAATCCCAAGATGGTACTTTGCAGAGTTGAACAATAGTTCAGACAATTTGGAGCTGCACATCTTTTGTGATGCAAGTGAGGAAGCCTATGCAACTTGTATTTATATAAGAGGCACATTGCAAGAGGAAGTAAGTTGCAGGTTGGTTGCTGCAAAGAGCAGAGTAGCACCTTTGAAAAGGCTTTCTGTTCCAAGGTTGGAATTGATGGGTGCAGTTATTGCTAGTCGGCTTGCAGTTACAGTGCAAAAGTCTTTGGCCCTCTATGAAATTCCAAGCTATTATTGGACAGACTCCACTATAGTTTGGCACTGGTTAAGAAGCCAGGCAAAGAAATGGAAACCATTTGTTGCCAATAGGGTGGAGGAAATTCAAGAGCACACAGATCCCAAGCAATGGAAGCATTGTCCAGGCACCCAAAACCCATCTGATTTACCAACACGAGGAATTTCAGTGAAAGATCTTGCACAGTCAAGTTTGTGGTGGAATGGGCCAGAGTGGCTAAAACTTGGAAGTGAAAACTGGCCTTCTAATCAGCCTATTGTAGGAGAATGCCAGGCCGAAGAAGCATGGGTGAGTGAGGTGAGAAAATGCACTGTGAACAGTTGTCAAGTTATGCAGCAGGACCCCATATTGAGGCTTGAGGACATTAGCAGTCTGAAAAGGTTGTTAAGAGTGACAGCATGGGTATATAGATTTACCAACAATATTAAGGGAGAAACAAGAAGGGAAGGAATTCTGAACAGTAATGAGATTCAGCAAGCCAGGAAATACTGGGTGGTATATGTGCAGAAGGAAAAATTTGGTGGAGAGAGGGAATTGCTTACCAGCCATCCATTACAGGTTCTACCAACACATTCTGCTCTCAAGGGTTTGGACGTGTTTTTGGATCAGGATTTATTGAGAGTAGGAGGTAGACTACAGTTTCCTGGGCTTCCAGAGGAGAAAAGACATCCAATTTTGCTACCTTCTGGGGGGCACTTTGTGTACCTTTTGATCCTGGATACTCATCATAAGCTGTTACATGCTGGAGTTAGAGAAGTGATAATAGAGATCAGACAACAGTTTTGGATTCCCAAAATTAGACTAGTAGTAAAAAAGGTCTTGCATAAATGTGTGGTTTGCAAGCGTTGGAGTGCAAAACCTTATTATGAAAAGGTGGCTCCACTTCCAAGAGAACAGTGTGTCTATACTGCCCCATTTGATGTAGTGGGAGTAGACTTCGCAGGTCCAGTCTGTGTGTATGAGCAAGGGGAGTCTAACAAAGGTTATAAATGTTGTGAAAAATGCTCTGTATGAATTGGTCCACAATTAACCCACCCCTTATTTCTCCAGTCTAACTATAGAGTAGATCAAGTCTAGCCTAGAGGGGTCAGCCTAGAGATTCCGGAAATGGTCCAGAGCGGGCAGATAAATTGAGGTCCACAGTAGGATTCCTCACCAAACTAGGTTAGGGCAATCTACCTTTACCTTTGTTAAGCTATGAGTTGATGCTGGGTCTTAGGCCACAATGTAGGCCTAATTTGTCTGACCCAGCTTAATTTAATGAATCTACGTAAACTGGGTTAAAAACTCAATTAGTCACTTACTGCTAGTTATTAGAGTCTCTCTTTTTCCCCTTCTGTTTTTGTTGAGAGCGTACTTGCTGGTGGGGATCTTTTTCGTTGTCTGTTCTTGTCCCTTCTCCAGTTGCGTCCTCTCGCCCCCGTTCCTCGTTTTTTCGTTCTCCTTTGTTCTCCTTTTTCGCGGGGCTTTTTCCACCAGCGTCGTGTTGGTGTTTTCCTCGGTTGGTTGATCGGTAATGTATATCTATTACCGAGCACGCTCTTGTCACACAGTATATAAATACTAGTGTGGAGAATAACTCTGGTGAGCAACCAATTGGTTTCATCCACCCAGTTATTGACATAAAAGGAATTTAATAATTGTTAGATTAACTACCTACCTACTCAGTGAACCATTTTCGTTACCTCCCAACTACCCACTCATCAGTTTTCCATATACTCGGGGCCCCGGGAGATAAAAATTTTGGTGTCATTGTCACCAATTTTTATGTCTGAGTGTAGACTAGCTAACTATTTGACTGTAAATGCCTGTTAATCTGATTAACAGTGCCTATCCTCACCTTCTCATGGAGAAGGTGTAGCATTTAATTAGAAGAGAAAATATACATCCATAGGATGAAACTGTCTATGGTCTTTACCATAAGAAAAAAGAAAAGTGAAAGTTAGAAGATAAAATTACAATTCCCCAGCATCTATTTTTTGTTGTAAAAATAGTCGCGCCTTTAATGCTGTTTGTCGCTGAGGTCTTGTGTCTGTCAATGTTGTAGTAGGATGCGTTACCATCCTACTGTCAAAGGAATAGTTACTGGAAGTTCAGTGTCTCCAGTTGTTACTGTCAGTGGAGAAGGTTCTCCAAAGTCCATTGTTTTGGGTCCAGACTCTAAAGGGTACAAAAGAGAAATGTCTTGTTGTGTCACCAGTTGAAGTCCTTAATTTGACCACTCTTGTTACCCCGTCTGCCCCTGGTCTGAGTTCTGAAACTCTAGCCAGAGGCCAGTATTGTCTTGGAGTACTGTCATGTATGAGAACAAGGTCCCCTACCTTAATTGTGTCAGACCAATCCTTCTTAGTCATTTGTTTATGTCTCTCCCTTAGACCCATCAAGTACTCAGTTTTCCACTGTTTAATGAAATGAGCTTTAACTCTAGTTAAATGTTGTAACTTAGTCTGGAGCTCATCATGTCGTTGAGTCCAGTTTGGGTCTTCTGAAGTCTATATTGTAGTCCGGCAGGAGACTAACTTGTTCTCCCCGAATCAAATGATTTGGAGCTAATGGTTCCGGGTCATTAATGTTGTCACTCACATAAGTGAGTGGTCTATTGTTGATGATGTTCTCAATCTCAGCCAGGAGAGTGAGCAACTCAAATAAGTGTATCTGTTTTTTACCTATTGCTTTCTTCAAGCAATTCTTTACTGTTTGTATATTTCTCTCCCAGATAGAACCATACCAAGGAGAGGCAACCGGAATATACTTCCACTTTATGTTTGAATTTTTTATATATAATTGTGTGAGTTCATCGCTTAACAAGTCGTGGATGACTTGTTCACCAGCCTTGAAATATGTAGCATTGTCAGTCCAAACTGTCTTGGGTACTGAATGTCGTGCACAGAATCTCTTAAAGACAGCAACAAAAGATTCTGTGTAAGGTCCTCCACAACATCCAGATAAACAGCTCGTGAGGCAGCACATGTAAACAGTACAATGTACATTTTTTGTTCAGTGTCACCCACCCCCAGTGGCGGTCCTAGCTTACATGACGCCCTGGGCGAACCTCACCTTCAGCGCCCCCCCCCCTGTTCGCCAACACACACACATTCGAATCCCCCCAAAATAAAGGACAGACATAACTCTTTCACAAAATAACTTTTTATTAGACTAATTGTTGGAACTTCAGAACCAAAACAAAGACTCAAATTTCTGAATTTTACAAATCCTTCATCACGTAAATAGAATAACTCACTTAAGAGAATGTAATTATGATACTATGAACAGGAAAAATACAAATTAAATTGCACAACTGCCATAAACAAACTAGAGAATCAAATTCCTAAATTGTACAAATGCTCTATCACATAAATAGAATAAGACACTTAAGAGAGGGTAATTATTATGCTACACTTTGAACAAGAAACAAAATAAATTGCACCACAGCACAACTGCCATCTAAAGCCTGACTCTTCTTACCTTCCTTGATGCAAAGTCATGAATTAAATCATCATATGAAATCTGCTCAGCAATTGTATGATTTATACTGATGATGGCCAGACCGGTAAGGCGTTCCTGTGACATAGTTGACCTCAGGTAGGATTTGATGAGCTTCAGCTTTGAAAAGCTCCTCTCTGCTTCAGCAACAGTGACTGGAAGAGTAAGACCAATTCTGAGAGCAGTCCACAAATTTGGATATATTTCAGAGAGCTCCCTTTCATGGATAAATGTCAGCAGTTCAAGCAAGGATATGGTCTTTGATGGCAAGTCAGGCAAGTTCTTCAGCTCCTGTGCAAGCTCTCTGCCATCCAAGTCAGATTGTCCCTTAAAGTGTAGTGTAGTACTAAGGTTCACACATTGTTCTGTCAGCTCCTCAAATGTGAGATTTTGGAAATGTGTCAGCACTCCAAACTTCTCTCCCACAATTTCCAACGTGGAAAATCTTTCCTGAATGGCTGATGTTGCAGCATCAACCACTGCATTGAAAAATGTCACCTCCAGCTTCTTCAAAGCATCAATCAAGGGCTCATCAGATGCTTCATAATATACATTTCACTATTTAACCAAACCCAGAAAAATAACATTACATATGTTAAAGTATGGGCCTTTATTCCCAATAATATTAATCTGGAAGCATTTTGCATTGTTTAGGTCTTTTATGGGAAGGTTTATGGAAAATGCAATAGATGGTTTTTTATTAATAAAAATATATTTATTGATCTTTTATTATTTATTTTATTTTATTTTTTATTTTTATTTATTTCTTTATTTATTTATTCTTATTTTTATTTTTATTTTTTTTGCAGGCGCTCATGCCGCCCCTCCACAAATGCCGCCCTGTGCGGCTGCCCATATTGCCCATATGAGGAACCGCCACTGCCCACCCCTACAGTCAATGCTCCTGTATAGTCAATGCCTACAGTCTCAAAGGGTCTGTTGAGAGTAACTCTCTCCTCTGGCAAAGCAGGAGGATTTGGTTTCCTATAGGGCCTAGCATGAATACGCCTACATGTGACACACTCACTCAGGACTGTTTTAACAGTGATCCTTCCCTTGGGTATCCAATAAGTTTTTCTTAATGTAGTTAGTGTCTGTGGTACCCCCATATGATATACATCATTGTGTGTTTTTCTGATGATTAATGTTGTCAAATAGCTAAATCTAGGTAAAAGGATTGGATGTTTGCTTTTGTATGACAGTTTTGATTTGTCTAATCTCCCTTTACACCTTAGAAGGCCTTCCTCATCTCTGAACAAGTTTAGATCCACAACTACTGATGGTACAGGTTCTTTTGTTTGTTTCCCATTAGTCAAGAATTCTAACTCTTTATTGTACTCTTTTTGTTGTGCATGGCCTATCCAGTATTTGGTTGCAACTTCTGTATAATTATGATTGTTTTTATTTAGCTGTTTGTTAATTGTAGTTAAACAGTTGTGAGCAAACCTCAAACAGTAGGCTGTGACCCTGACAAGTTTACTGAAGTCAGAATAACGTTCATAATTAGTGATTGGTTCAACCTTTTCATTTGAAAAGATTAAATTTAATGTCAAGTTAACTTGTTCCACAGGCCATTGGTCTGTATTACAGAGCCACTTAGGTCCCATAAACCAAGTTTTGTTTGACTTCAACAACTTGTAGGATAAACCTCTGGTCAGAAAGTCTGCTGGATTTTGTTTAGTTGGAACATAGTGAAAGTTTACTTGTAGGCTTTCATTAGCTTCAGCTATTTCTTTTAGCCTATTTCTTACAAAGATATTCTTACTATTAATGCTATCATTCCGTATCCAGGCAAGACAAATCTGACTGTCAAGCCAGATGTGGATATCAGTTATGTTCACATCATGGTAAGCATCCTTAAGCAATGAAATGGTTTTAATGGCTAATGCAGCAGCCAATAGTTCCAATTGAGGTATGGTTCGGGTAGGTTTGAGAGGTGCAACTTTCCCTTTTGCATAAATTAGATGACTTTCTGTAGGACTTACAAGATACGCACAGCACCCATAAGCTTGTGTGCTTGCATCAGCAAACACATGAAGTCTCTGGGGCTTATCCCTAAACCCACAGCACCTTTGAATTTTAATGTTCTGCACTTTCGTTAAATCAGCAGCTAACTTCTTCCAAGATTTTTGATTTTCATTTGTTATTGGATCATCCCACCCAACATTTGTCCTCCAAATTTCTTGGAGGAGAATCTTTGATTTTATTGTTGAAGGCAGGAATAGACCCATAGGATCAAAAATTTTGGAAGCCTCTGATAATATTTGTCTTTTAGTATTTGCTTCCTCATCAAGTTTAAAACCTTTAGTACAGATTGAATCATGACTGTTAGAAGTTGCATCCGAATACCAGTTCATACCTAAAGTTTTAACTCTGTCTGATGGCTCAGTAAGACCATTATTATCCTTTAAAATCTTTTTGTTTAAATCCTCATCATTTGAAATCCACTCTCTAAGTTCAAAGTTACCTTGTTGCATAATGTTTTGAGTGTGTTCATAGACTTCAGATAATTCAGATTTTGTTGTTGTTGAGCCTATTAGATTGTCTACGTAAAAATGTTCCTTAAGGAAGTTCAATGTTAAGGAGTTATTAAACTGGTTTAAATGATGTCTAATTGTCAATGCTAATAGGCTAGGTGAGCAATTGGCTCCAAACAACACAACATTAAATCTATAGGTTATGAACCCTTTATTCAAATCAAATGGATCCTTGAACCATAAGAACCTAAGTTGGTTCTTATCATATTCATTTTTAAGATTTATTCTCAAAAATGCCTTTGAAATGTCACTTTGTACGGCATATTTATCTAACCTGAACCTCAGTAAGATCTTCACAAGGTCAGAAATGAGATTAGGACCCTCAATCAGGCAATCATTCAAACTGTGTTTATCACTGTCTTTGAGGCTACAGTTATATACTACTCTGAGTTTTGTTGTTGGGGCATCTTGTCGATAAACCCCCCTGTGGGTTAAATAATGACAACCATCTTTTTTAAAAGGGTTATTTGTTACTTCTTCAATGAAGCCTTTCTGTAGCTGTTCTTTGAAGACATCACTGTACTTTTTAATATTATTATCTTGTTTGAGTTTTTTCATTACTTTATATAAATGTCCTTTAGCTACTTTGAGATTATCTCTTAAAGTTGGACAATTTATTTTCCAAGGTAATTCAATAAAATAACTAAAATCTTTCTACCATTAACTGATCTTCTGAAGTTTGATTTGTGTCATGTATACCCACAGATTCTAGCAACCATAAAGTTTGAATTGCCTCATCCAGAGTTTCATTTGATAGTGATGAATTAATGTTCTCAGTTGAGATAATATTATTCAAAGTGTTGCTATTCTTACAGGTGTTATGTAGGACTGAGTTGAGGCACATAGTATTTGTTAGTCATGAACTATTTTGGTTTAGGTCTAGGTTGTATTTGGATAGGTCACCCAAAGGGGCTATCCCTGATGGAGTCTGAATAGCTATACCATTACCTATCTTCACTATGCCCTTATGAATAAGATTAATATAATCTGCCTCCATTAACATTTCAATGTTAGCTACTGTGTTGTTAGTGATATGTCTATCAGCTATTTTGTAGTGTTTTCCCAAATGATTTATGGTTTGTTCTAGTTTGGGTATAACCAGGGGTGCAGTGCCAATTTTATAGGTGCCGGAGCTCTGGTGGGCCTGACAAAAGCCTGCCATTTCCTATCCTGTTTCTATATATGCCACACGATGACTAAGTATTTCGTGTTTGCACTCACTAATTATCATAAAAAAATATAATTATCAAGCAAATAAAGAAAAAAGAGCAATCATGTATTTTATCAATTTAAGAAGTTAAAACTACTTAGTGCTTACCAAATACCACCAGTGGGAAGTTTCACAATAATTTCCACAAAGGGTCAGGCGTGATATGTTTTCGGGGGTCTGAAGCAACTCTTGTCCTGGTGTCATCTGCCGACGATCTGTGGTACCGCAGCCATGATATGGCATATGGCTCAGGATTCCACTGAACTAGAGGAGGTCCATGTAGTTTAACAAACATAAGCGCTGATACATGATTTATGAGAATTCTTGAGCGTGTTGCTGT
Source organism: Bathynomus jamesi (assembly GCA_023014485.1). Lineage (NCBI taxonomy): Eukaryota > Metazoa > Arthropoda > Malacostraca > Isopoda > Cirolanidae > Bathynomus > Bathynomus jamesi. The sequence continues at coordinate 240,810 of JAJOZX010002810.1, forward strand.
TATCATCAAGTTCATGTGACTGAATCCCCTCTCACACTCAGCAGTACTAATAGGAATAACTTGTGAACAGCTCAGTAATGGGTGTAAATCTTGGGGGATGCGGCGCCCATGATCTTCCACATAGTCTCTAAAGGCATTTAGTACAGAGTAAGAAGAAAGCTTAAACCTCTTACAGAGAGATGAGATTTCAGCTTCTCCGTAATTAGGTGGTATTTCATCAGGCCAGTAGTCTTTTTTAAGGACATACATTTCATTTAGCAGTGATTTATACATACTTTGAGGTTCAGAAGTTTGAGAACCTTTCATGGATGTTGTCGTGAACATACGGTGCTGCAAATTGTTCACAAGACTAGTAAGAAACTGTTGATAATTAATGGAGACAATTTTTTTGTTGCTTGTTATGGTAATTCCTCCAAACTTCCTCTTGCAGAGGTGCCGGAGCGGCGCTCCGGCACGCTCCGGCAGCACTGCACCCCTGGGTATAACCAGTTTGTTTTGTCCTACTTTAGAAATAACAACTGCTTCAATTTTCTCTAATTTATTTTCTAAATGTAGTTCCAGGTCAATTGTCTTATAGCTATTTTTGTCCGAGTTATCCTTAACAAAGGATGCAATATTGAGGTTTTGTTCATTCGGGTTTGGTGTCAAACCCAATTTATTAACTACATTTTGCGAAACAGATGTTTGTTGAGAACAACAGTCTATAAGACATCTCACTGGAGTGGTGCTACCCTCACTATTCACTAAGTCCAAAGTAATAGTTGGTAAAAGAATCTCAGTGTTTTTTGTTACGTTGTTTGAACAAACAGAATGTCCCATGAAAGTGGCATTTTCTTGATTACCTTTGTTTGGTGGAGGTATCTTTTGAGTTTGAGTACTATTGTTTGGACACTTTGGTGAATCACACATTGATGAGACATGTCGTAAACTTTTACAAAACTTACACTTGAATCTTAACCTAGATTTACAGTCTTTCTTATAATGTCCCTGGCCAGTACACTTTTTACATAGGTTCAACTGTTCACATCTTTTAGCTCTTTGGTTAAAGTCTGAATATTTGTCACACCCAGTACTACTGTGTTCATTACTTGCACAAAATTTGCAATGTAGTGTGTAAGTTGAGGCAGCAGTTACATTAAAGTTCTGTAATGTAGGTGTTCGTGTATTACAGTTGGTCACATTTGATTCTACAGTATCAAGTTTTGTCTGTTTGGCTGTAGCTAGTTGGTCTCTGGGAACAGTCTCTGGGGACATTCTTTGGTTTATCCATAGTCTGGGTCTTATTTTGTGTTGGAATATTCTCAATTTGTAATTAGTTAGGATATTGGGAAAGTGTTTTCTGATATCTTCAAGATTAGGATAATTTTCTCCCGTCTTTAGAACTAAAATATCTTTAACCCTCAAAGGAAGGCACCTAAGAACTATGCCTTGTATAATCCAAGATGAAGCTTTAATATCTATCTCATTGCTAACCACTTGTCCTATAATAGCTTCTAATTTTGTATAAAAATTTTCCATATCACTATGGTTATCTTTTATGGGTGCAAAATCAAAAATTTGTTGAGATAATTCATATACAATCTCATTCATCTTTATTAATGTAATTACGTTTTAAGAGATCAATAGCTACTTCATATGAATTCCCTACGGCTGGTAAATAGGCTATCAGGTTATAGGCTGGGCCTTTAAGGAAACTAGTTAAGTAGCTAAACTTATCAACAGTTGAAATATAAGGTTTATTACCTATTAAACTCTCAAATTTGTCAATGAAAGATGGGAATTGTACCGTGTCCCCTTCAAATGTTGGTACTAGCAAAATGGGTAACTGAGCCCTCAATTCTTGTGACTCAGGATTTAGCATGCCACTTAAATTTTGTTGAAGGTTAGCTCTACTTTGATTAAAATCAGAATTAGGTTTATTTTGTGTTAAGTCAGTCAAACGAGACCGACCGTAGTCTCCTTATTTGCTGTTCAATTGAGATTACCTGAACATCATTATCAGCGTAAAGGTCTATCAATTGTTCTTCAGCCATTTCGGATTCAACTAACTCTGAAATACTCTCATCAATGGCTATTATTTCCTTCTTTTTAGTTTCCAATTTAAGAATTACACACTCTAAATCTTCCTTACCTGGTTGTGTAATATTGTTAAAAGTGTTCTTGGCCTTTGTAACAGCACCCAACTTTGCCCCCTTTTCTTTTTTAACTTTTTCAATTCCGCACTGTCCATGTTTAAGTCAAAATTGTTTAACTGGGGATCGTAATGAAATAGAGGACAAGAAGAAATTACCAGAGAAGAGAGAGCACAGACAAAACAGTCAAGTTTAAATTTGGTTTAATCCCCCCAAGTACTTATGTGTCACTCAGGTCTAAGCTTATAAGAGAATGAGACTCCTTAAATGTAAATGTTTCCTAGTTAGGCCCTAGGTTGTAGACCTAATTAGGCTTGATTAGGTTAGGCTTAGGCTTAGGCTAGACCATTTAGCCTAATTCTGCAATTTTTGTTAAGTAAGGTTAAGGTTTGTTTATTCCCCACACACGGACCACCAATGTGAAAAATGCTCTGTATGAATTGGTCCACAATTAACCCACCCCTTATTTCTCCAGTCTAACTATAGAGTAGATCAAGTCTAGCCTAGAGGGGTCAGCCTAGAGATTCCGGAAATGGTCCAGAGCGGGCAGATAAATTGAGGTCCACAGTAGGATTCCTCACCAAACTAGGTTAGGGCAATCTACCTTTACCTTTGTTAAGCTATGAGTTGATGCTGGGTCTTAGGCCACAATGTAGGCCTAAGTTGTCTGACCCAGCTTAATTTAATGAATCTACGTAAACTGGGTTAAAAACACAATTAGTCACTTACTGCTAGTTATTAGAGAGTCTCTTTTCCCCTTCTGTTTTTGTTGAGAGCGTACTTGCTGGTGGGGATCTTTTTCGTGTCTGTTCTTGTCCCTTCTCCAGTTGCGTCCTCTCGCCCCCGTTCCTCGTTTTTTCGTTCTCCTTTGTTCTCCTTTTTCGCGGGGCTTTTTCCACCAGCGTCGTGTTGGTTTTTTTCGGTTGGTTGATCGGTAATGTATATCTATTACCGAGCACGCTCTTGTCACACAGTATATAAATACTAGTGTGGAGAATAACTCTGGTGAGCAACCAATTGGTTTCATCCACCCAGTTATTGACATAAAAGGAATTTAATAATTGTTAGATTAACTACCTCCTACTCAGTGAACCATTTTCGTTACCTCCCAACTACCCACTCATCAGTTTTCCATATATGTCTTTTCACATGTGCTACCACCAGAGCAATCCATTTGGAGTTGGTAAGCAACTTAAGTAGTGATGTATTTCTTTTGGCCTTTAAAAGGTTTGTGAACAGAAGGGGTTTCCCAAATAAAATCATATCGGATAATGCAAAAACCTTCAAAAAGGCTGCAAAGGAACTCCAAGAAGTTTGGTCCTCGCTAAAAGAGGAAGGATTCCAATCCTACTTTTCACACCAAGGGTACAGTGGGAGTTTATTGTTGAGAGAGCACATGGTGGGGAGGATTGGGAAAGGCTAGCGAGAAGTGTAAAGTGTCCATTAAAGAAACTTTTAGCTAATGCTCATTTGAGCAAAGAAGAATTCTGCACTGTTTTATGTGAAGTAGAAGCAATGGTGAACAGTAGGCCTATCATTTTTGTTTATAACAATATGCAGAGCCATTGACACCAAATCATTTCTTTGTGGTAAACGATTAACATCAAGCCCCAGTGTGCCAGAAGACTTGCAGCCTATCCAGAGCACTCAAGGAGAGTTAACCAGACAGTTCAGGTACCTTAAGAGCTACAAGATCAGTTATGGAAGAGGTGGCAGATGGAATACTTGCCAGAACTCAATTATTACCCATCAGGCAATGTAAAGGGCTCTAATGCAAATTGTATCAAGGTGGGAGAAGTGGTAATGATTGGGGATGAAAGACCAAGGCAATGCTGGAAGCTTGGTATAATTGAAGAGTTGTTTGTTGGCAGACAATTTAGTTAGGTCTGCACTGGTAAAGACTTCAGGAGGAAAATTAAAGAGACCTATACAAAAACTCTATGCTTTAGAAATCAGCAAAAACACGGATAGTCAAGATGAAACATTTGAGTTACAGCCTCATGGAGAAGGCTTGGTTAACCTTGCAGAAGGTAATGACAACAATGCCTCTTCGGTGGGGAGTGTTAGAAAATCTAGAAGAGGAAGAACCATTGTTGTCCCAAGGCGATATGATGACTAAGCTGATTGATGCAGCATTGTTTGTATTAAGTTAAGGTGTATATATATCCATCTCATAAGTGTAAGTTAGTGAAAAATTCACTTAATTTAAAGCTAGCATTTTTGGGCTCTTGTGGCATCATTGTTTGGGCTCCATCATTGTTTGGGCACTCTTGTGGCATCATTTTTGGGGCGCTGCGCGTCTTTTCTACTCGTTTGTGGAATGCCGTACTTACAGGGTGTGGTCTTATAGAGAGCTCTCTTGCAATTCAGTTTGGTTGTTTAGATACAAGATTGTTGCATCGTACAATACTGCAGGTTGTGTTGTTGTTGCAAGGTTTAGAAAGACGACCATAAATAGTGCCCCTTTTGTTTTTTATTAAATTCATGCAATTGAGGCCTAAGGTAGGCCCACATCGAGTCAGCAACCCTGAGGTAGGACCTAATAGGACCTCCAAGTCCGTAAGTTTTTAATTCTAGCTTAACTTGGGCTGTAGGTTGAACTGGTCCTTCAGAGCTTGGCCGTTCACAGCTCAGCTGGGATTTTGAATCCAATAAAAAAAAAAAAATAACATGAAATGAGCATAATCATAGACGACCGGTCGAAGTTTGATGAGAAATTTCAGGAGACAAAGTTCCGACAGCAAGTACAGCAACTTATTGATGAAGATGAGAATCTGGATTTCGATGTCGTTCTTCGAGAAAATCTTCCAACTACTGTACTACGATATCCCGGAAGAGGCGTCGCTTTTTCGATGAATCAATACCGGAGACCCGGATTATTGATCCGATTGAAAGATTCAGATTAGATGTTTATCTTCCAGTCAGTGATCGTTTGAGTCAAGAAATATCCAGATTCAGTGAAAAATTCGACGCTCTACAAGGAACTTTGGTATCTCAACCCCAACAATTACAAACGGGTTACTGATGCAAATGTCAATTCATTTTCAATGAAATGCCTTGCTGAACTGACAGAGGTGGATGCGTTAGAGGTGAATCATGAATTAGTTCACTTTGCACAAGTTCACCAAACGCTTCAGAAACCCATCCTCGAATCAGATCCCGAGGAGAAAAGTGATGAAGATGAAATGGAACATCCTACTATTGTAACTCCGCCATTCTGCAAGAGCAGTGTTCGAATTGCTTGGGATGTATTCTTCAACTCCTCGTTGAGTACCGCTACCATTGCAGGAGTTACAATCGTTTATACACATGTCTAAGAACATCACTAACCTTGCCATGCACAATAGTATCATGTGAAAGTCTTTTCAAAATTACGTTTTATCAATAGTCGTCTTCGTTCGCTTCTAGGATATGAACTTATGGAAACACTACTTATTTGTTCAGTCGAAGTGGACATGCTGAAAGCTATTGATTATGAAGTAATCTACAAAAAACTTTCAGAAAATTCTTCCGAGATGAAAAAGTGCCTAATGGTCTGAAATTTGCTTATATAAAAGTTGTTTTATGGACAATGAAGATTGTTTTTAAATAGTCTTCCATCATTTGCCTGATCCAATCACTTCTTGTAACACGTGTTTTTAGTAAATTTCGGTTGAAAACTGGAACACACAAAAATCTGTGCCTCGCCCCACTAAATTGGCACAGTCCCAAGCAGATCCCAGTCCGATTCTGATAGAACGCACAAAAAGGTCTTAGAAAAAGTATAATTTATTACTGATTTCGTTGAGTGTCCTAATATGCACATTTACCAAAACGTTTGTTTTTGTAAATTGTCCTATATTATAAACTGCAGATTTATGAGAGAACCTAATATTCATCTTCATATGTTTACATACCTTTGAATCGTAGGTCACTCTTCCAAACTACGCGATACATCTGACAATAAGCCGTCTTATTTTCGACACTCATCATGAAAACACTGAAAAGAGGACGAGATACGATAAACGTGGTGTGTCGCGGTAGTGGACGAATGAGCTGTGCGTGTACAGGCCACGGGGTAAGTACTGCGTTGACACGTAGTGGTCACGTCACCCGTCACCGGCCAAAATGGACCATGTTTAGATCAGGTTCTCTTTCTCTGTACCTTATTTAAGTACCTATTATTTAGGTAAAATAGAAATATCTTCTACAATGCCTGAAAATTCCTACAAAAAATTCCACATATTTTCAAGTCTGAGTGGCATCCCACGACACCCGCTTCGTATCCCCATTTCTCCCACAAATTTGTGGAAAATTCCCATGAAGTGGCAACACTAATCTAGCGACTGATTCAGTCAGATTTCCGCCCAGGCTGAAAATGCAGGAACCAGCTCAACACTGTATTTATACCTAGACTGTCGCCCAACAGAGTTTTGTTTACATATGACGTCACAAAATCTTCTTTCTTCTCGCTGACGATATTTCAGATCGTCAGTATGGGTTCCGCAAGGGACGTTCTACTGGCGATTTTGCATATCTTTCTGACTCTTGGTCATGCTCCTTTCGGAATTTCGGTGAAACCTTTTGCTATTGCGCTAGACATATCAAAAGCTTTTGATAGAGTCTGGCACAAATACTTCATTTCCAAACTGCCTTCCTTCGGTTTATATTCTTCTGTCTGTGCTTTCATCTCTGATTTCCTTTCTGGCTGATCTACTGTATGTCTGCGGTTGTTGATGGCCACTATTCTTTTCCTAGAGCTCTTAATAGTGGTGTTCCTGAAGACTGTCCCGTCAACCATCTTTTTCTTTTATTTATCAATGATCTATTAAGTCGCACCTCCTGCCATATCCACTCCTATGCTGATAATCCACCCTTCACTTCTCCACCCGCTTCACAAAGTGTCCCTCTCAACAGTCACTCCATACTTTGTGTGAGACGGCTATGGCGCACCTGACCTCTGGTCTTTCTACTATCTCTGACGGGGCAGAAAAACTTCGTGGTATTCAATACAGCACCTCAAAAACTCGGTTCCTTCATCTGTCTACTTGTTACAATCTTTTACACGACTGTCCCCTTATCTTCAATTATACGAGTATACAATTCAATTCTTCCTCTTCTCTTGGTGTTTCCTTTCCTGGGAAGATCACGAGAGGTTAGGTGTGCTATACCCAGTGATGGGCATCGATATATGAAAATCGCTAAAGCGATACCGATACATCGATACATGAAGAACGTCTTAGGCGATACCGATACGCTGATACTTTCTAGATGTCTTAAGCGATACCAATACCGATACATGCATCGCCGGTACATTTTTATAATTATTCATTTAATATGCAGGTATTAGATATTATTGTTTATACTAGTAATTTGTACGCACTGTAAGTAAAATCAACGACATTCTAATGGGTTTTATAGATGTAAATAAAAACAATTGCTTTATTTAATGAAAGTATGTTTTAATTTTGTAGGATACACGAATGACTGAAAATATTACACTAACAATTAAAAGTAATTACTATTAGTCTATTACCCTTCAAAAATACCAGCTGGCTAAACATCTGGTCAGACAGTCTATTTCTTTTTGGAGCGTGAATGTGACCAGCCAAACTAAACAACCGTTCTACAGGAGCAGAGGATGGTAGTGGTGTGTTATACTCAGGGCCGGATTAAGACCTTTAGAGGCCCTAAGCACTTAAAAGATTTTGGTGCCCCATATATATGTAATTCAAAATATAAACAAAAATAAACCATAAAATAAAATTTTATTTTTTGAAATGAAACAAAACTTACAGTAAGATGGAAAATGATGTTTATTTTTGTATACTTCCACTTCATTTATATTTGAAAAGTTTTCTCCTACTTTTTTTAATTGCAAAGTCTTTGATCAGATCCTCAAAACTAATCTTACGTAACACATCTGCTTCTATACTTAGTAGAGATAAGGCATCCAGCCTGCCTTGTTGCATAGTTGTTCTGTTGGTATTTTTAATATACTTCAACTGAGAAAATGAACGCTCAGCTGAGCAATTTGTGACGAAATATATTTATTCTCTCAAAAGGGTTGTTGTTCACTACAAATTCAAACAATGAAAAAAAATAAATACTATATATGAATATATATAATTCAGTTTTCAACAGCTTATAGGCTATAAGCCGCGATTATAATAGTATAATAAATCCATGGTAAATCCGACAATGGAAAATTTCTGTGGTGCCCCCCTTCCCTTGATGCCTAAGCACGGGCTTATTTTGCTTAATGGTTAATCCGGCCCTGGTTATACTTCAGGAAGACCCGTAGAATTCCTGGGTACTGCCTCAGAGATTGGAGAGAATGACTTCCGTCACCCAGATACTGTAAAACTTCCATCTCAGTGGAATCTTGGGTTGCAGACACATTAGTGGAAGCAGACTCATAACAGAAGAAATCATCTGCACTTCCGTCAGATGGAGCATCACTTAGTTGTTGCTGGGGGGTCTGCTCGCTGAGGCTCTTAACAGCATTAACCAACATTTCTTGAACCCTCTTTTTGACAATGTTAGTATTAAATTTGCCTTTTATTGTCATCCACTTTAACTTGAACAGAGGATTTGAAGACGATGCCAGTATTGCTGCTTTACACTCATGCGACGCATCAAGGCACAAACTTTTCAAACCGCTTAGTGAACCCTACTGTGACTGCATTGAGAAGTGGCTGACAATGACGCAATGCCTCCGAATTCAAACGCTCTAGCTGCTTCTCTACAGCTAACAATGTTTCTATATTATGGTTAATTAATCTCAGTAACACAAGTACAAACGTGTTTAAACGTTGCGCCGTACTGTGTGACGTGACCAGTAGAGTAGTACTGTCATTAAATAAATATTTATTATTATTATTATTTATGTATATTCATAAATATAACTCAGTAGTGTCATATTATAACATCTATTTAAATATTTAAAAATTCTTATTAATGTATCGATGTATCGAAGTATCGATTTTTTTCGATACATTTAAGAAAATTGACCTTAGCGATACCGATAAATCGATACTTTTGTCAAGTAGCTAAAGCGATACCGATACATGTATCTAGATACTGCCCATCACTGGCTGTACCGGCTTCGCAGTTTCTTCACCCGCTTCAGTTGCTGTCTCTGTATAAGGGTCCTGTCCGCCCGCGTATGGAGTACGCTTCGCATGTATGGGGTGGCTCAACCAACACAGATCTACTTCCCCGGGTGGAATTAAAGGCTTTTCCACCTCCAACTGTCTTCAATCCAGGGGCGTACCTAAAGTATTTGGCACCTGGGCGGATCCTTCCTTTGGCACCCCCCATAAATAATTTTAAAATTTAAACACAGAAAAATATATTATATTTGCAAATAGATTTTTAAAATCAAAAGGTATAAAGCATGAACATGCATAACAAGCAGGGCCGTAACTAGGGTTTAGAAATTAGTGAGGTCCAGATTTTTTTCGAGCGCGGCGGGACGAGCAAAATTCAGACCAAAATGACATCTACAAACACAACCCAAGCTATACACTAAACACAAAACCCTTGTCTATAATAAAAGCCCTCTAATGTTTAATACACGCTCGACGCTCCCTCTTTTCAAAAGAAAAGCGGTAATATGCGTTTCATACACGGAGAACGGTTCAGTCTCTTTTTTTTTTTTTTTTTAGGAAATAATTACCGAGGTCCGGACCTCGGTGACGTCATAGGTAGTTACAGCCTTGATAACAAGCATGAACTATTATGACTTGAAATACATTAACTGAACAAATTGTCTGCGATTATTATTATTATTATTACTAGTACAGTTCCCGTCACTTCGCTGACGGTTAGACAGGCTAAACTACAAAAAAAGAACCCAGCCGTGAAAATTTTGAGCTTCACATTGTGTCAACATTTCTGAATCTGGTATCTCCCAAAACCTCCTCACCCCCATTCATACAACTTGGGGGCTAACCCCCTCCCCCACCCTTCCCCCATTGCTAAACTACAGAAAAGAACACAGTCATGAAAATCTTGAGCTTCACATTGCCGCCCGTAATACAATTTCTGAATTTTTTTTACAATTTCTGAAAGTGTGACGGACGGACAGACAGCTCTCTTATTAACGGACAGCTCTCTTATGATAATAGAATAGATTATTATTATTATTGGGGGGGGGGGGGGGGGGGGGGGGGGGGGGGGGGGACGACTCCTAAAAAAGCAGAAAACTATGAGCATTACTCACAAATAACTAGACGACTGACAAAATGAAAATTAACAGTATATCCAGTAAATAAAGAAGTAAAATAAATCACATCACGACGATGCATTTACCGGGTATTATAACATCACGACGATGCATTTATAAACACTTAAACATCATTATACCACATTGTCAAAAATTATGGACACTGGTATAAGTACCATGATATTGTTATAAACACCAGCACTTTATGCTTTACCATAATTATTTAATGAAACATACCTCATGTATGTGGAGTCACAGTGTCAAGTGAACAAGACTTGGAATGTCAGTTGCAGCCAGCTGGCTATGCTCAACAAACTGATGACTAAAACGTCAACAAACTTCGCCTTTCGATGTAATTTTTATCAAATATTTAATTTTTGGTTTGTAAATTTTGTATTGCCAATAAAAATAAAAATTTATTTTATAGTGGAAATTAACATTAAGCTGTTGTAATAGTTTGAACATTTTTAAATTTTTTTTTCTTACTTTGGCGAATTTTTCATTTGGTTTGAAAACTTGTACTGGTATTTCAACTCTCCCGATGGCAGCCCCCTCTTGGCTGTCACCCGAGGCGGACCGCCCTCCTCGCACCCCTCTTAGTACGCCACTGCTTCAATCCCTTCCACTTAGCCGCAATGTCACCTCTCTCTAGGTAGAAAATGTAGGAGTATATATTTGTCAAGAAAAGTACATTATATGGGGGAAATGCATAATAGTTTAACTAGAATAGATTGAAAATTGGGGGGTGTCTTTTAAAACTTTCTCAATTTTCTCTTGTGTATTCTTTCGATGCCAAACGAACTCACAAAATGTTTTATCTATTTCAACTGTAGTTTGGACCTCCGATTTTCAGTGGATGTTTTAGAATTGTCTCGGCACAAACCTGGTAACGTAAGAAAGTCAAGTTCGGTTAGATTAGGTTTGGGTGTATTCTATTTCTCCACCATAAAATGTACTTTTCTTAACAAATGTATACATTTTCTATCTAAAAATATTATTTTCTTTAGTTTTTTTCAGTGCTTCAAACGGAAAAGATCCCACTATTATAAAACTGCTCTTCTGAAAACTAACTGTATGCCTCCTCCTTTGAGGAGAGCATGTAGTACCAGACTTTCGACACATTCTCATCCCTTTTCTGTTAAACTCTCTAAACTAAGGGTTTTCAATCGGTATTCTTAATCCTTCATCTATTCAGCCGATCAACTCAAACCACCTCCAATCTTTCAAACGCAGTGCAGGAATCTTATCTTTGGACCTTGATTTCCTCTTATTCTCCTTCTACTTGGTAGGAGGAACGTTTTTTGCGGGCGTTCACCCTTGGCCCCTCCTCCCTGCATGAGAAAAAGAATGTATGTGTATGGTGTGAAAATTGTTTGTGAATGGGGATTTCCTTCTACATGTGTGTGAGCTGGCGTGAGAGTTGTATTCGAAAGTTTCTCCGACTTCTCTTAATCTTTCCTCCTCAATTCTTTCGCTTGAGTCAGCTGCCAAAACCAGGGCTCTCCGTTACTTTTTAAGGAACCAGATTAAAACCCGTTAGAAGCAGCCGGCCTTGATCACCCGGTAGCTCACTGGTTGCGGTGGTGGACTTCGCGCGGAATTGTGCTGATCCACTCCCGGACGCTGCTTCTGCTCTGGCTTAGGTGACCCTTGGGGCGGGGCCATGGGGCGCACACATCCTTACAGTGGGAAAATGAGCTTGGATGCTACCCTTTTCAGGGGCAGGTGGAAAAATCATATCCATATTTTATTATATTAAAAAATCTAAAATACCGGATGTCCGAGAATTATCTGTACAATTTTTGGCTGTTATTAAAAGTCAACCATGAAGTGTAGAAATCCCAGTGTTGTCCCATTTTACAGAGAAACTCATTAAGTTTTTTCTGATAACAAGTTTTGACAAGTTTTTTCTTTTTTGTACGCGGGTGACAGACATTGATGATTTAAAAGCAAGAATCACAGCTGCTATTGAGCGAATTGATGTGGATATGCTGCAGCGTACATGGCAATATTTGGATTATCGATTGGATGTTTTGCGAATCAATAATGGTGCACATATCGAATGTTTGTAATAACGTTACTTTAATAAAAGAAACTTTTGAAAATACAGATTCTAAATAATCTTGTTTAAGAATTTTACGTGTATTATCAAGAATTTTATTAAAAGATGAAATTGTACAGATAATTTTCGGACACACTGGAATTTCTAAAAAACTTGTCAAAACTTGGTATCAGAAAAAACTTAGATTCTCTGTAAAATGGGACAACACTGGAATTTCTACACTTCATGGTTGACTTAATAACAGCCAAAACTTGTACAGATAATTCTCGGACACCCTGTATGAAAATTCAACATTAAACAAAATATATTTATTTTTCCCTGTGGAATTGACCACCGTTTGAAACCTAAACAGGTTCATATCACGGTAAGACTAAGTTAAAGGCGGGACAGGAGCCGTGACAGTCGAAGGAAATCGAAGATGGGGCCGACAGATAAAGAGGCACCGCACCCTCTGCAAAAATGGACCAAAGACGCATTGAGGCCGGATAGGAATATAACTCCGGGAAGCACTGCAAACGGAAAGTTAAATAAAGAGGGCAAAAATAAAACATGCTCAACAGTGAGAGGAACATGACAATGCGGGCAAGACTCGGGGGGGGGGGGATTCCTTGACATAAGGTGGCCATGGGTCAAACGGGTGTAACCAATTCTCAGACGAGCCAACAAAACTTCCTTATGCCGGGATTTATGATATGAAGAAGACCAATGACGAAGAACAGGCTTGAAACAGTGGAGTTTGTTTACGCCGACGCCATCCCAGTCGCGCTGCCACAGTGACCTGAAATGGCGCAGAGCGAAGGAATGAAATCTGAGAAGGGCAAAGATTTAGGGGTAATAGGAAGAGCAAACTCGCCTGGCCAAAAGGTCCTCCTCCTCGTTACCGGCAATACCCACATGAGGGGGGATCCAACAGAGAGAGATACGCCGCGCGGAATGAGCAGTGAGAAAATGGACTAATTGTTGTATCCTTCGGACCAAAGGGTGTTTAGGGTCATAAGATTCTAAGGACATCAGAACACTGCAGGAATCAGAAAAAATTACAAACGAACTCGGAGGAAGAGCACCAATTTAGGTTAGAGCTTCCAGAATAGCAAAGAGCTCCGCTAAGTAAATGGAAATGTCATGGAGGAGATGAATACTCCGAACAGTCTTACAAAGAAGATAGAAAACCGCCGAAGCGGCTACGCCTAACAGAGAATGGGAGCCATCTGTATAGATATGAATGGAGGAAGAGTGACAAGTGAGGTGTTTACGGGACAAGGACAACAGGACAGCACTAGGAGTGGACTTTTTATCAAAGGGACACAAATCTTTGCAGTAGGAGATCGGATGTAGGATCCACAGAGGGAGGACCTGAAACGAGACTGGGGGATCTGAGGTGGAGGAAGAGCATGATGGGAAAGGAAGGCATGGCCAGTTGAAGTGAGGTGCCAAGAGTAGTCCAGAGGAAGAGTTGTATCAAGGGTAGTACAGAAAAGGGAGGGAGGAATCCTATGAGCACGGTAATAACTTTTTGTTTGAAGGTATGCACGACGGTACCGAAGGGGAAGGGAGTCACACTCCGCGTAGAGACTAGCCACCGGTGAAGAGCGAAAGGCTCCTGTAGCCAGTCCGAGGCCCCAATTATGAAGATGGTCCAGGATTCTCAATCGAGAGACAGAAGCGGAGCCGTAGACCTCACAGCTATAGTCAATTCTCGATTGAACTAAAGAGGTGTACAGGCAGGAGAGTGTACGCCTATCAGCGCCCCAAGACATATGGAAGAGATGGTCTAAAAGTGTTAGGGTACGCCAGGTGGAGAGTCTCAAATTCCTCAAATGAGGAACCCAAGTAAGACGGGAGTCGAAAGTGAGGCCTAAAAATTTAAAAGTATCTCTTACCGGAATGGGATTACCGGCTAAAAACAACGAGAGAAGGGGAACAGAAGTAGTCCTACGTCTATGAAACGACATACACGGAGTCTTTGTTGGGGAAAGACGGAAACCCACAGATACTGCCCATCTTTCGACGGCATTAACTGCAAACTGCACCTGTCTTGCGGCCACTCGTAGAGAACTGCCTGCGCCGTAAATGGCAAGATCATCTGCGTAGAGAGAATACTTTATGGAAGTTGGTAAAAAATGGACAACGAGTTCATAACCAGAGAGAAACAGAACACTGAGGACAGATCCCTACGGGACTCCTTCCTCTTATGTGGTTAAATCGGAGAGCGTGTTACCAATTCGAGCTCGAAAAGTTCGGTTTCTTAAAGAATTACTAATAAAAAGAGGGAGAAAGCCCATAAAATCCAGAGAATAGAGACGGTGGAGGACATAATACCTCCACGTCGTATCGTAGGCTTTGTGCATTCGAAAAAGACAACCACAGTGATCTGTTTAGGAGAAAACGCGGTTTGGAGATCATGACTAAATTGAAGTAGAGGGTCTAGAGTGCTGCGGAATTGACGGAAACCAGACTGAGATGGGGGAAGGAGCCCTCGCCACTCTAGGATAAAGGACAGTTGGGAAGCGACAATCTTCTCCATTAACTTACAGATACAGTTGGTCAATGCTATTGGGCGAAAGTTTTTTAAGGGAGGGAGGCGTCCTTGTCAGGTTTCGAGATGGGAATAACTATGGCCTCCCGCCATCGAGAGGGAAGCACACCCTTAATCCAAATTCGGTTAAAAACAATAAGTAAAAGGTATAAAGCCAAATTATGTATAGACTAACATTTCGTAATGGATACCATCCGGGCCAGGCACTGAGTTTCTCCGGGAGGATACGGCAGATTGAAGTTCGCGCATTGTCAACAATCGGTTATAGGGTTCATTGTTCGGCCGGTCGAAATGGAGATCCTCTCTCTCCATTGCTTCTTTCCGTAATTGGAAAGTTGAAGAACATCCGGCCAGAGAATTCGCTACTTCTTTCGAATAAAAAATGTCCCTGCTATGGACATGGAGGACTGGGTAACGAGAGGGAGTAAACTTCTGGGAGATGCGACGGACCCAGTTCAAGACCGTAGCAATCGGGGTCGAAGATGTAAGTCTGGAGGCGTATTGTTGCCAGGAGTCACTCCGGGCTTGTTTAAGGACCCGACGAGCCACTGCCCGAGCTCTTTACATGGCAATGCGGTTATCTGGAGATTTATGGCGGTAAAACCGATGAGTAGTATTCTTCTTATTCCGCACAGCCTCCGCACACTTCTGAGACCACCAAGGGACTCGGGTCAAATGAGAGGAACATTGTCTGCTGGGAATTGTCTTCTCAGCCTCATTCAAGATTTTCGAACCAAGAAAATCTAAACATCCGTCCACCGACGAAAAATCGTGTGATGTACTGTACAGGACACGTAGGTAAGGCTACGATACGACTCCCAGTCGGCTCTAGAAAAAAGCCAACGGGAGGAAGGTGGCAAATTAGTTCCAGGAACAATAAACGAGAGCCGCACCGGAAAATTGTCACTCCCGTAGTCATCCCCCAGGACTTCCCAGGAAAAGTCCAGAAGAGCATCGGTGGAACAAAAGGAGAGATCAATGCAGGAGAAAGTATCAGTGTGAACGTGATAATAAGTAGGTGCACCTGAGTTGAGATAATGGAGGGAGTGGGATAACATCAGGGAGATCAAGGAGCCAGCCATGAAAGTGTCCCGGACATCACCCCACACTGGGCTACGACTACTAAAATCACTTAAAAGTAAGAAAGGTCTAGGGAGTTGATCAACAACTTCCACTAGCTCCTCTCGGGTGACGGGGGCGTGTGGA
Source organism: Bathynomus jamesi (assembly GCA_023014485.1). NCBI lineage: Eukaryota > Metazoa > Arthropoda > Malacostraca > Isopoda > Cirolanidae > Bathynomus > Bathynomus jamesi. Next base: position 256,955 of record JAJOZX010002810.1, read on the forward strand.
AGGAGGTAAACAGAACAGACGGTATACTACCGAGACAAAGAAAGCCGGACAGCAACGTAGATTGAAGAGTGAGTGGGACTGGGCGACAAGGGACTGATCTATGTACGAGGATGGCTGAACCACCGCGAGGACCGTGACCGAGCAAGGGGTTTATAAAGGAGATGTAGCCAGTAGAAGGCATAGATCGAGAACCCAAAATTGTTTCTTGGAGACAAACAGAGGCAGGTTGGTACGTTTGTAAAAAGGAGGGAAAGACCTTCATAGTTGGCAAAAATGCCGCGACAGTTCCAGTGAAGGATAGAATTAAAATAAGTCACTATAATGGAGATATAAAAGAAAAAATTAAGTGTAAAAGGGTAAAAGTTAAGAGTGTAAAAGAGAAAAATGTAAAAGATAAGAGTTAAATACGAAGAGGTAAAAGTAAAAGTTAGCTACGAAGAAGTAAACTTTAAATGTGAAAGGGAAAAAGTTAAAAGTAAAATATAAAAGGTAAAAGGGAAATAACTACCGACCAGAAACAATGGAGCAGATACGGCAGTTCTCCCGCAAGTCCGGGTCTGACCCAACCTGTTCAGGCTGAGTCCACAGGCGGGGATCAGCCGGGCGAGCAAGAGGAAACAGGAACTGGAATGCAGGACTGCCTAAAGCGACTGCGGTATTGTCGGAACTAAGAGAGACGGAGCCAGAGGGAACGGTTGGCGGAGAGCAAAAATATGTTTGGGGCATAGGGAAGCGAGCGAGAACGGGCGGGTAAGGTTGACGGGAGGGAGTCCAACACCGCAAGTTGGCTCTCCAACTGGCGGAAGTTCGAAGGGCGAGAAACAGATATAGACGACTTTGGTGAGAGACTGACGACGCCCACTTGTGAAGAGGGAATTGAGTCACCAGGACCCATAGTACATACAGGGTTCTGGCTTTTGGGAGGAGTCACTGACCTGGGACAGAAGGATGAAGTAGAACCTCGGGCAGGGTCTGTAAGAGTACCACTCATAGTGGCAGGGGAAGAGTGCGGAGAGAGAACCAGATCCGAGCGACGGTGGCAGCGGCGAGAAACTGGAGAACCAGAGGTGGTCTCCCTGGCCCTATGCTTAACACCCCTCCGACCAGCAGGAGGGTTCCCACAAGGAGACAGCCCCACAGACGCCCTCGAAGGAGAGATAATGCGGCGCGGAGGCGTTCGAGTAAGCGAAGAAGGAACTGAGGGAAGAGAAGAGTCACAAGGGGGTTTTCTTAAACGGTCAGGTTGCGAACGAGAAACACGAAGAATGTCCGCGAATGTGACGTGTTCTCGCACAAAACGAGCGCGAACGTGAGCTCGAGCCTCAGGGAAAGTCGTGCGCTCCTTGGTCTTGAGAGTAACAACTTCAAATTCGAACTTATAAATTATACACGAGGCTGAGGAAGCAGGATGGTTACCACTACAGTTAATACAAGGGGAGTTAGAACATGGCACACCATGAAAATCCTGGCCACAATGGACGAAGACACGAGTAGACCGGCGACAACGGGAACCAGTATGCCCGAATGTCTGGCAATTAAAACAACGGGTAGGTGGAGGAACGTAAGGCCGTACATCAAAACGAAGCCAAACATACCAGACATGCGCTGGAAGCGACAGTTGGCCAAAAGTCAAGCGTAGGCGCGGAGTGGGCTGAAGACAGCCATTAACGCTTCGTAAAACGATGTACAGAAGACACCTTCCACTCTGCAAAACATGAGCGGAGGTCCTCCTCCGAGACGTCTCAGAGTTGAGGGGCATAGATCATACCCTGGCAAGAGTTCATCCTCGAGTCAAGGGCGCAAGACACCGGACAATCGCGGCCAGGGCACCACTCTGTTCCGGAGATCGAGATTTGATGAGTAAGGACCCATCACGGAGCTCTGAAATATCCTCCCAAGTGACCTGGGCAGAAGCCGCAAGACTGCGAAAGACCGCAACACGATGGGTAAGCAAAGAACGAGAGGTGGTCGGTTTAACAATAAAAAAGGCGATAGGGGAAGTCGAGAAGGATGGGAATGGTGAGGCCACGGAAACGGGCTTCCAAGACCGACTGGTTCGTCTGCGTTCATGGGAAAAGAAAAAGTACTCCGCAGGGAAGAATCCCGAGGGAACCCCTGAGGAACATAAGGTTCCGAAGTAGCAATGGAAGACGTACGAGGGCGAGAATCGACCATCTTGGTGGAAGATAAGGACAGAGATCGAGAGAGGGGTAGTCTGGACAGGACCACCCCCTGAAGAAAAAATAGGGGCTAAAGAGGAGATAGGAGTATCCAAAATCGTAGTCCGAGGATTATAAGCAGGGGTCGTAAGCCAAGAAAAAGCCATAGCAAAAAAAAAAGGGAACCATCTCCCGCTAGCATCCAGCCACCACCAACTCCAACAAGGGAAAGGCGAATCGTGGGTACAGTCGGTCCCACCACCAATACATGTCACGCAGGGGAGATATACCCATACCCAGTCCCCGTGCCTAAAAGGCGGCCACTCTCATCCAACGCGCGGCGAGAGTTGGCAGGGTTAGGGCTTGGGTTTGGTTTAAGGGCGACAAGGGTGAAGGACAACTACCTCTCTCACCCAAGGTCCAAGGAAAGGGTCAAATCAAGTTAAAATATATATATATATATGTTATTTATTTTAATAATCATTCGTGTGATATATGGCAATGAGCCACTTAGACAAACCGTTCAATGAATGCAATCTTGCGAAATCAATAGTATCAAGCAAAAGTCCAGTATCTTTAAGGTTTTTTTTTTTTTCCCAAATCATGGCTGAAGAGCTGAAGCAAGTTAAGAAAATAAGTACGTCAAATGGGTTACCAGAACATTTTCTTCAATAATAATGTTTGGGGGTTAACCTTCTTCGTAAAGGCTAAGGTCATGGGAGAAAGAAAACCTACAGCTTTACGTGGGATCCGAACGCAGGAGGGCACCTACCCAACTACTAAACAGATCTAAGGTCGCCTAACCTATAGGTGATCTTACTAAAGTAGTGTTGCAACGTGGCCACGACTTTGCCCAAAGCTTTTCAAAAATGAATGAATTTTATGGGCAGATGTAAAAAAAATAGATTGTCAATATAAGTTATTGCATCTGAACTGAAAGCGAGAATCAACTGCAGATTTCTGTAAATATTTCTAAAAACACATACTGTACTTCAAAACAAGCTCTTGGACCCAGGGTAGTTGGAAAGCAGCGATAAATACACGTAATGGTAAGAAACTTATTTAAATTTCTTTTATCATTCCCTATGAGTCTTCAGTGAAATCTGGCAACCCGTCACAAATTGGAATGGCTTCGACATACAGAGCTGGGCAATAAATACATTGAATGTATTTAAATACTAAATACATTTTACGAATGTATTTAGATACTAAATACAAAATACATCAATTGTATTTAAATACATTTGTAAATACATTTTAAATACATACACATTTTAACATATGCATTCACTAATTCATGAGTAACAACAATATAAAATGCTTGATAAAGGATAAAGAAATAGTACAATCTAATTTCCGATTATATATTTCCCTTTTTAGAACAAAACAAAAACAAAAGAACTTAGAACTTACGATGTTCAACCAGTGACATATTACACTCATTATATCATTGCAAAATGAGTAACAATTAATGAGTAGATGAGACATAAACGTAAACATAAGACGTAAACAATAAACATAAGGCACCTTACGAATTCTCTTTAATTTCACGGTTGCTGCGGATCAAAACCAATCTTTCAAAAGTTTTGTCTGAAAGAGAGTTTCTTTTGGGAGTCAAAGTGATTCCCGCGAATGAGAATATTCGCTCTACCGGTGCCGAAGATGGTAATGTCGTGTTATAGCGGAAGAACAGTCTTTTTATGAGAGGATGTTTTCCCAAACTGTTGAAACATGAACCATGCTGTACTACACTGTCGACGCGTCGTACTGTGCTAGTACAGAACGTGTATTAAACCAGTAAAAGTATTTACATTTTTATATTGAGTATTTAAATACATTGTATTTAAATACTCATTAAAGTATTTAAATACATGAAAAACTGTATTTATAAATACAGTTCTAAATACACAAATGTATTTAAATACTGCCCAGCTCTGGAGACAGAACAGTAATTTTAATTAATGGTCATGATAGATCAGGGTGGAAGAAAGTGAAAAGTAGGGTGCCACAAGGATCAGCATTAGGTTCACTACGTAGTTAGCTCTCGCCAATGACCTCTTTCTTCATATCTAACACTACATTTACTTTTCAACATACTTAAAGCTCCTTGGTCAAGCCTTTTCACATCATAATCATCCACTAGCACTGAAAACAAACGTTAAAAGCCTTCGCTGGAATCTGATACTATGCTGCATTTATAAACTTGAACAGTCGGCTTATGTACTCATACTCTTCTCCTTAACCAAGCATTAAGGATCCTCAAGAGCCTCTGCTTATTTGACCACAATGTAATGCTAATTAGCTGCCACGTAGGCTAGTGGTAAAAGCACTCGGCTGTTAATCTGAAGGTTTCGAGTCTTGGCTTGGACTTCAGATTTCAGTGCCTAGGTTTGTCTTCTTTAGTGGGGTCGTGGGTTCGATCCCACAAAAAGCTGTAGGTCTCTTCCGTCACAAGACCTTTGCCATTACAGACGAGATTAAACAATCTCAAACATTATTATTATTATTAATACCAATTTTGTAAGCCATCTCTCTTGTCAAATATCTTCATTATAAAAGTGCACTTCCCAAAGGAAACATAAAACTCCACTGAAACAATATGCTTGAATTTATTAAAAACAAATCACAACGTCATATCCAAAGGTAAATATAGAAAAAAAACCCGGATGAAACTAAAGCTTTAAAGATGAGCAATCAATATTTATTACAAGACCCAGAGAAAAAGCTTTGATCGTGTTAAACTTCCTTGAATCTTCGTAGCCATAAATTATACCTATTTTCACGGAAAAGTTATTTCGAAGGGGTGAAAGTAAGTCCTTGTCCTCCCAGACCAGTGATCCACGCTTCAAAACCTTTAGCTTCGAGAGCCTTTCTGCAAGAATCGACGCTCCTCTGCGGAACGTCAGGCGAGAGAAGAATGAAACCATAACCCCCGCCTCCCGCACCAGTTAACTTCGCGTGAAGACCGTGATCTTTGGCTATAGCAACCAGGTTATCTAAGCTCGGATGAGACACACCTAGGGCACTTAGTAGGCAATGGTTCATATCTATCAATTCATAGAGATGTGAAAACTTATGATTTAAAGCCTGGCTGCTGATGCTATTAGTTCTCATTTCATTCAAAGTTTTGAGTGCGGATTCTGCCAAATTATCCATTGAATTAAGTAGAGGCTCCATAACGGAAAAAAGCCGGTTATATTTTTCCCTCACTCTTTCAACTAAAGTTATTGTGTTTCTTGATACACATGTATTAACTAGCATTATTGTCAGAGGCGGAGGATTCAAATGCTGAATTTTTCCAGCTTTAAAGTTTACACCCCCTCCGTAGGTACAGATTGTATTATCGATGCCCGAGGGCGTTCCATGAAGGATCTTCTCACAGTAGTAAGCCCAATCACACACAGTGCTCAGGGACTTCTGCGACAATGCACTTGCATCAGGTACAGAATTATTAGTAGTGTTTAGCTGTCCAGATATCCACATAAGAGTCCCAGCTAAACAAACACCGTACGCAGCTGAGCTCCCTAATCCAGCACCGACAGGCATTTGGCTCTTGACTCTGATAGAAAAAGGAACAGGGCGTGATAGAATTGTGGTATATAAATGAAGAAATGCAATCAAGCCAAGGTCGCTCTTTCCCAACTCTTTTTTTGTAATGCCAAGAAAAGAGCGAAAAATACTTCCCTCTTCCTCAGAAAGAGGTCGAGGCTCTCTGTTGCCTGATTTCTGGTCTCTCTTTAGTTTCTCCCACAAACGCCTTAAGGCAGATAAAGGCCACGACCGTTCAACACTGATCTCTGGTAAATAAAGCTCAACATCATCTTTCGCGGGGCTGACTGTAAGCTCCGTTCTTAATCCAAGACTAAAGGCAAGAGACCGCTTTCCATAAACTACAGAATGTTCCCCAAAGAGAATAACCTTCCCGGGAGCACTGACGACCGTCGGCCGCTGCAGTACCTCTGCTGTGGTATCGTGCAGCATGATCAGTTACTCTTTTTCCATTCTTCATACTTCTCAGGAGTCATCGTTTTTAGAGAGAGAGCGTGAATACTTTTCATCTCCTCAGACAGGACTCCATTGACGATCCTAGAAAAATGAAAGCATTTCAATATGTAACTTTAAAGTACTGTACTTGAGTGAAATATGTGGTATAAAAGAGTAACAACTACGGTCGGAGAGTGGGATTATACACCAAACTCGCTGCTTCATGACTACAATGCGCTTCACCACACATTTTGAAACTAATTTCATAGAGAATACCAATCGCGCAATAAAGGACAAAAACTATACTTATTTAAGTGATTACTCGTTACTGAACAGATATAAAGTAACCTGTTGAGTTCATTGTATATAGCAAATAAGGGACACTGCTGATAAGATAGTAGCATTAATCATTCCTTTAGAAAATATAATTTGCTGCGGGTGTTTTCATTACTAGTTTTCATATGTATTTTACTATTTGTCTTCGTCTCATAAAAAATATATATATTTTTTATGCAGAAAAGAGGCGCCAAGGGCGAATGCCCGCCAAAACGTTTCCCCCTTAGAGGAAGAAGAGGGACAAAATCAAGGTCCAGGATTTTCGAGATGCCTGGACACACTGCGTTTGAAAGAGTGGTCATTTTTTTTTTTTTTTTTTTTTTTCCTTTCTGATTTACCGCCGATTCGTACCTAAAAGGGCGGTACATATCTCGGCGAGGCGGTGATTGGGTGATGTTACTGTGTTGGGGGTGGTAGACTAGGGAAGTGAGTAAGGGTCAGTCACTGGATAGTGGGTAGGAGGGGTACGGTTTTAAATGCGATGGAGCAGCTGGGAGTGAGTAAGGAAGAAGAGAATCGCTTCCGTTGAAAAGTGGGGGCCGTCGGCGAGTGTGGATCGCAGTAGGAGGTTGGAGTATGAAGAGGGATCCGGAGTTCGCGAAATTGAAGGCTTGGTCGGGAGCATGGCTGGCTATCTACAATTCACCATGGAAGGAATCGGTCGGCCTGTCGAACCCCGCGGAGGTGGCGGGATCGAGTCAGCCGAGCGAGACCGGAGGCGTGGATCACGGCAGGCAAAGGAACATCGTGGGCTGAGAGGGTCGGATGTATGGTGACGGGCTTCTATGGTCGGACCAGGAGGGGGCACGGCAGCCCCAAAAGTGGCGCTACCCCGCCTGTCCGGGGTCTCATGGCGGACTCGAGGTGGTGATAAGGGGTACCAAAAAGACCGGGCGGGTGGGAGGGAGGGCGTACACAGGGTAGCTGACAAGGAGGGGCCGGGGATGTTGGGGGAATAGGTACGATAGGGGTGGAAGGAGGTGAATCAGAGTAGTCTCGTGGAGGGGTGGAGAAAATGGCACCAGGAGGCAAGGGCAGATCCATAAGACTCGTGGGCGTGGGCGCGGCCGAGCTTCCCTCGGTCACACCGTGCAGCCGCGCCAGGGCCGCATCCACCGGATCCTCGGGGGAGAGGATATTGTTCGGACTGGGTCCCGTCGTCCGGGGCGGGTCGTGGATCTCAGCCACTATTGTCAGGGTCTGTGGGGGTAGAGTGGTGGGACTTCTACGATGGGGAGAGATGGACATGGTAGTAGGCGTGATGGGCGGAGTGAGGATCCGAGCCGTCTTCTTGGTCCGAGGGGAAGAGGGAGAGAGACGTTGGAAGGCCGGAGGGTCCGGTGACACGCTCCGGCGTCTCCGCCTCGACGGCTTGCTCCGGGCGGCAGGTTCGGGCGTGTGCAGGGGGTACTGGGAAGGCGGGGTTTGAGGTGGATGGGACCTGGGTGTCCTGGTCCCAGACACCTGGGGAATTCGTGGCAGGTGAGATGCGGGAAGAGGAGGAATGACAGGGGGACATGAAACCGTCGGGTCCTGCGAGGGTTTTCTTTGAGGGGAACAGAGAGCAGTGGCTTGGGGGGGTTTCGGCGGCAGGCCAGGGGGGCGTGCCGAGATGATAGAGCCGAGAGCAGCGGCATAGGACACCCCCGGCCTCACCTCCCGACTCCGCACCCTGTCGCGTGCCTCACGGGGGCTAAGGAAGTCCGTCACCTGTAGGCCTCGTACCTCCTTCTCGAACCTGAAGAAAAGGCATTCTCGGGATGAAGAGGGGTGTGCACCTTCACAGTTGGAGCATTTGGGCGTATTGGGGCACCTGTCAGGGTGAGCGAGTCGACCACAGTGAACACACAATTGATGCGGCTGTCGACAAGCGGAGCTAACGTGTCCGAATTTGTTGCATTTGAAGCAACGGGTCGGGTCTGGGACGTATGGGCGGATAGAAAACTCGCATGAGGCGCGGTCTCCCATACCCCATACAATGCGGCCGGGGGGGATTAGTGTGTTGAAAGTAAGGAGCAGACGTGGGGTGGGGGAGGGGGTGCCACCCTGTCGGGATGTGAAACGATAGATCTTAGTGACTCTTTGGGGTGCGAGGTCCTCCAGGAGCTCGTTCACTGCGACCGACAATAGGCGGGTGGCGTAAATAGTGCCCTGACTCTGGTTCAGGCGAGGGTGTGGGGAAACGGACACCGAGCATCCAAGGACCTCAGTGACGGAGAGTAGGGCTTTCGTCTCTGCGGCTGAGCGTGATTTTACGAGGAGGGAGCCATCCCTCTGTGGGCGTACGTCATAGCGGCTGGAGTTGCTGTGGGTTCGGATCGCCTGGAACGTCCGTTCAGAGTTGTTCGGAAGGGACCCAGATGTAGGCCGAATTACCAGGAATTTGTGGAGACTTGGGAGGGAGAGGGAGGCTGTAGAGTCGAAATAGACTGGGATATTCAACGGTCGATAGGACGGCCGTGAATGCTGGCTCCCCCGTCCGCCGCGAGGCTCTCTCCGTGGGGAGGTGGGCTGACGGCGGGTGAGGGGGGCATATGGGGAGAGCAAGAAGCCAGGTTGTGGGGGCAAGTCCTCGGTGGAACTTGACTTGCCCGAAGGTGGCTGAAGTGGGCTGGGGCGAGACCCCTGCTCCAGAGAGTGTAGGTCCAAGGGCGTAGTCGAGGGACGGACTAGGGTCGGCAACGGAAAAGGAGAGTGCAAGCGTTCCGCTTCCACAGGGGGGTCAACCCCATTAGGTTGCGGTCTTCCAGTGGTAAAGGACTCGAGGGCCTGGTTGCCCACCACCCGAGTGTTGAGAGAAGGAGTAGTCCGGGAATGAGAAGCAGTAGTCGTAGGCCGAGGGGAGAAGTGTCCATAGCAAACAAAAAGAACTTCATCCCCCGCGCATCCAGCCACCACCGACTCCAACAAGGGAAAGGCGAAGTGTGGGCACACTTGGTCCCCGCCGATAGATGTCACGCAGGGGAGATACGCCCGCACCCAGTCCCTGTGCCTGAAAGGCGGCCACTCTCATCCAACGCGCGGTGAAAAGTGGCAGGGACAGGGTTTGGGTTTGGTTGGAAAGCGACAAGGTGCAGGGCAACCACCACCCACACCCAAGGGCCAAGGAAAGGGTCAAAATCAAAGTCCAAAGAACAACACCAAAATAAACAGGGAGAAGCCAGAAAAAATGGGTTAAAGGAGAAAGAAAGAAAAAGAAGCAGGAGATCAGCCGGGTCCCCAAACGGGCCCAATGGTCCACGAGGGCAGAGAAAGCCCTTACACCGAAGAAAGGTGTATTCCCACATTCGCCACAGAGGGACGCGCCCTATCATCCGGACAAAGCAAAGGGAGAGTGGAGGTCATAGAAGGTAAAAGATGGATTAACCATTTCGCGCCGAGGACGTACGCGGTACGTCCCCATTCAAAAGCTCGAAGGACGCACATTTAAAAAATACCGGCGCGAAAGGGTTAAGGAAGATTGTTCCAGAGTTGACCAGTTGAGTTGATGAAAGAGTGAAAATACCGATTCACCCTTGCGTTAGAGTTGGACAGAAAAGGAACGAGAATATGACCAAAGTCTGGTGTTGCGTGTTCTCCTTAAAGGAGGCGGCATGCAATTAGTGTTCAGAACAGCGGTGTCAATTATAACAGTGATAGTAATGAGAGAGCGAGCCAACACTGCGGCGAAGAGAGAGGGATTGAAGACCGTAAAAGGCAGCGAATTTATGAGCTGAAAAGCCTTTGATTCCATCCGGTCAAGTCGAGCCACCCGACACATGAAAAGGGTAGTCCATATAGGGACGGACAAGACCCCTGTCAGAGAGCAACTGAGTGGGTGTGAAGAAACTGCGGAGCCGGTGCAGCACACCTAACGCACATATATATAATAATCGAAGCATTCATTAAGTGGAAGTACGAGAAGTTAAACATCTTTCTACACAGAGCACCATTCAGCCCATTTCAGGGTACAAGCAGCTCGCAGCAGCATCGCCAAGTAGTTACGTGGTCAAAGTACTGACGAGGCTTTCGTACATGGTTCATCACCACTGAAAGCAACAATATTCTGTTAGTCTAGTCCAGTGGTTCTTAAACTGGGTGCGGGGAGAGTCAGTGAACAATCGCCGGTATGTATGGTCAACAAAGTAGAGGTGGTATTACCACACAACTAAACAGCCTCTTCATTCTTAACAATGCAGAACATACACACATACCACATCAAGCAGGATACTCAAACTCCTCCCCAGACATAACGTTCTGTTCCGCCTCACTAGCAACACACACACACACACTGGAGAACAGAAAAACAACTGTCATCAGACCACCTGCCCATCATCATTACAACACGTTCTACACTCTGCCCCAACAGCCTTAGGCACACTTACAGAAATTACAAGAAAGCTGATTGGGAACAATTCACCACATTAAACAGCACACCCATCATAAACATCAAGACAACACAAGACATTTAATCAGATCATCAATAATGCAAACAAATACATACCCGAGGGCAACATTAGGAAATGCAACCCAAATTACACTAGAGAAATAGCCCACCTCATAAGGCAACGTAACAACCTCAAACATAACACACAAACACCACACAGAAGCCATAAAACAGCAGATACAATAGCTCAACACAGAAATAAACAACAAACTCAAAGAAAAACAAACAAACATTTAGGGAATTCATAACACTAAACCACTCCACAGATACATACAGGCTATACAAGACTATAAACAGCATTACTCACTCTAACAGCGGCATTTACACCTCACACGCGGCTATCTGTCGCAGCCAAAATAATATCTCAACATATACACAAGCTAATATTCTAGTTAATCACTACGCAAAGATAAGTCACTTAAACAGAGACAACAACCAGAAACACGCACAGACAAACAGCCAGACACAAGAAAACCTACAGACTCAACACGACCATTACACCCTTCAATACAGACTAGACCACCAAGATCATCAAAAACATTAAGAATTCGAAGGCTACTGAACCAGACAACATATCTAACATACACCATAAACACTTGGGCCCACAGGGAATGCTAGCTCTCACAAACATCAGTACATATTCATACGAACACTATTATTCCTGACATATGGTAACAAGGTAAATTTATTACACTACTCAAACCAAACAAAAATCCAACAGAACCAGCTTCCCATAGGCCCATTACTTTACTATGCACACCTTCCAAAGTAACAGAAAGACTTATCTTACAAATCACAAACACACACACATACCATTATCGCCTACTCAACATGGATTCAGTTTCAGACCTCACCACTCAACCACGACATTACTCACTAACCTCACGCAGCACATCATGGATGGCATCAACTCTAGACGACCAGCTCAACGTACACTATTAGCAACAATAGACATTAGTGAAACATTTGATGCTATCCCACGCTTCCTTCTCATAAACAAAATACTCAACACAAACATGCACAATAACATCAAAAGGTGGCTGAGCAACTATCTTTCAGGAAGATACTTACATGTCACATTTAATGGCAAGTCATCCAAAAACAAGCTTTTTCCGAACGGGGTCCCTCAAGGCTCTGTTCTCTCGCCAACACTGTTCAACTTACACATGGATGACATTCCAACACCCATAGATAACAAGCTTACCTTATCATCATATGCAGATGACATCAGTCTAACATCCACCCACAACAACATCGACACCGCTACAAATACCCTACAAACATACATAAACAGTATACAAGACTGGCTCACTCACAATAGACAAAGTAGCACCCACAAAATCAACCATCACTTTGCTAACAAGCAACACAAAAGAACACCAGGTAACTCCACAGATTACACTAAACAACAACAACATTCCACACACTCACAGGACCAAAATACTTGGGGTTACATACAACACATCATTATCTCTTGCAAACCACATTCAGCACATTAAAAACAAATGTACGTCAAGACTTAACACGCTTAGGGTACTAACAGGCACAAACTTTGGACACCAGCAGGAAACAACATCACTCATATACAAACAATATATTCGCTCAGTTATGGACTATGCTAGCCCATGCTGGGCACTCATTATCTCAAACACACACACAAACACCTTACAGACAATACAAAACAACGCACTTTGTATTATTACAGGATGTACTCAAACACCACCAATAGAACACCTGCACACACGAGCAAAAATACTGAAAGTTAGGGAACATTTAAACATGAGGGGAACACAATTCATGGCAGCAGCGACAACTAAGCTAACCCACAACACCCTTGCCACTAACATGTACAATCATGCACCAACACCTCGCACCATCAAGGTAACACCAGAGGGACATTATAACCAAGTACTCCATTCCATACCATGCCCCACAGACATCACACAGTACAGAAAAAAAACACACACACGACTCGGTCCGAATGCGGTCCTAGGTGCGAAGCCGCCACCCATTGACAGGTCAGAGACCAGCCTGAGCAGATCGGATCGAGTAACTTAACACGATTCCGATGTGGACATTACCCCAACTTACAGGCATATAAACACAGACTAGACAACAACACAGACGATACCTGCCACCTGTGCCAGGGCACACCACAAACAACTGAACACAGTATGACAGACTGTACTGCTCTAGCACAACATAGAACACAACACATCACTAGTGCTCTGAACCTCTGGTTCACTCCAGAGAGGGCGATCAGTTACCTGCGTGCCGCTGGCTTGCTCGATAAGGGTGGGCTGATCGGCTAACCAACAACTAAGTAAAGAGTGCACACACACACACACACACACACACACACACACACACATATATATAACAAAAATTGTAAATGGAAGATATAGACTTGTTTCGTTTTTTTTTATATGAAATAAATTTAATGAACTGTAATATTAGTGAATGCATTTGAACATCAGGAGGGGCGATGGGTCAGAAGTCAACTCGTAGGTGGGGCACGAGGCAAAAAAAGTTTAAGAACCACTGGTCTAGTCAAAGAACATCCATATCCATATTCAACTGACTGAAATTTTTCTTAGTTTGTATTGCAGACACTCCAAGTTACTATCAGTCTTGGCACATAATTCTTCAGGAGCAAGATGCACCGCAACTTTGTTTCCTCCCCAAGGCAGCACAAATATACACAGGGTGTGTATGAAGCAACGCAAATGAAGAGACAAATCCGATTTGAACTGGTTTAAACTAGTTTCAACTTGTTTTTTAACTCGTAAAAACATTTTCAACACCTCTTATAAACCTTACTATCTAATACACTGTTGTTATGAAGTACATTTAATAAATATTACTTGTCCATGTTCATTGCGTTAATATACTGTCATTCAAATCGGATTTCTCTCTTTATTTGTGTTACTTTATACACACCCGGCATATACAGTATATATATATGATGCAGCCTGAAGTCCCCCGACCGGTCCAGAATCCAAATATACTTGTTTCACACACTCGAGTCACAAATTGTACTAGAACCGCGTTATTCGTATTACATTAAATGAGGCAAGTAGTTTAGCTAAATTTCACACTACACACTCGCAAAGATTGGAAAACAGTCATATGGACCAGTCCGGACCACCTTTTTTGAAACCTGGTTCAGACCGACCCAGATAATGTACCCGCCAGTATGCGAACCCGGGACCTTCTGAGTAGGAGTCGTCAGCGCTACCATCACACTACGACATGATAGAAGTTAACATAACCTGTGGTATATTAAACGACCTAGGAAACAACACTTTCGTGTCCTGTGGTGTGTTTTACGATGTTGACCCTCCCACACTCGAGGTAAGAGCAACATTTAATTCCATTAGCACGCGTGGATTTGATATGAAAAAAAAAAATTCCCACCCATTTATACAAAAACCACGCGTATTATTTCATCTATGGGGGCTCAATTCTATACCAGAGAGATAAGAATTAAATGCTGCCATTACCCCAAGTGCGGGTAGGAGGGGGAGGGGGGTTAACAATAGAGATGTACCCACGGCCGCCAAAAGGGCGGGGAAGCCGGGTTAAATCCCCGGGGCCCGGAAAGAGGGGGAATAAAATCTAAAAATATTAATAAAACAATTGAGTAAATATAATTAATGAACACACATTTTAGAGAGAAATTATCATAGTCAAACTAAAATATAGATAAAATATTATCTGCGGTCTACCAATGGCCAAGGCCGACTGACAGATCTGAGAACCATTGTAATTGAAAGCCAGTTAGTCCGTACTTCAAATTTCATCAGAATCATTTACCACTTTGCTAGAGAGAAGGCAAAGAAAGTACACTTCTAATTATGAAAATATTGCAGTAAACAATTGTCTTGTCTGCATGGACTGGTACTACACATTTGTAAATTGTATGGTGATAATTAATATAATTGATTCGAAAAATAAAATAGTCATTTTCTTCCGAGTTGTTTATTCATACTGTATATTTTGAATAGTGACTTGGACAAATAATCAGTTTGCTCGCTATGTACACAAAAAACATTCATAATAAAATACTGAATAAACAGGGGGGCCCACTGACCAATCCTTCCCCGGGGCCCGTGGCAGCTCTCGGCGGCCCTGGATGTACCGACTGCTGACTATACAATTTCAAAAGTCGGCCAACTTACTTACAGTAGGTTTGCAGACGAAAGTATTTTAATTTCATAGCTGCTACACACTTATTAATTTCTATTTAAATATATCTGTAGTGCATATGCAATTTAGAGCTCTTGGTACAAGCTTCATATAAATTCTATGCATGCCTGAATGGCGACATCAGTCATTTCACCATAATAGATTATTAATTATCCTAGTGTTTTACTATGATTACCGTCATAGTCATTTACTATGACTACGATACTGAATAGTTAGACTACTTTAGTCTGAAATGGTATGCCCAATTATTTCCAACTAAAATCCTGAAGGAGGACTTAGCTATAGGGTCTATCCTCAAATGAAATATTTCAAATTCAATTTAATACTGTACATTAGGGTGGATCGATTTTACATTTTTTTCGATTTCCATATTCTAATAGAGACAAAAACTTGCGCATGCATGAGAAAATAGCCTCTGCAAAATCTTAGCTTAATAGGTAATCATCTTCTGCCCCCGGCAGAGCGATGAAAATCATATTTTAGTAGTCAAAAACGTATTTTTAAACCCTAGCCTAGAGTCATAAAATTTTGCGTGTGTGTTATTTCATGCCTAAGCAATGATATAAATGCTATGGGAAATATATAAATGCATTATTTAAGACAAAGAGCCGATCTGAAAATATGTATAATATGTATAGTACATATTTTCAGATCGGCTCTTTGTCTTAAATAATGCATTTATATATTTCCCATAGCATTTATATCGTTGCTTAGGCATGAAATAACACACACGCAAAATTTTATGACTAGGCTAGGGTTTAAAAATACGTTTTTGACTACTAAAATATGATTTTCATCGCTCTGCCGGGGGCAGAAGATGATTACCTATTAAGCTAAGATTTTGCAGAGGCTATTTTCTCATGCATGCGCAAGTTTTTGTCTCTATTAGAATATGGAAATCGAAAAAAATGTAAAATCGATCCACCCTACTGTACATTGTTTGAGATAACCTATACTATTATTTTAATAGATCTGGAAAGAAAAAAAGGGTGTACGTATATATTTGTCAATACATGAAAGTTAATGTAAATTCCTAAAATAATATAGTATGCTAAAAGATTGTGCGTGTCAAAGGTTTAAGGGAAGCTTAAGAAGATAAAGCTTAGCTAACTTGGCCTAATTAGGACTTAAAGTTTCAAAGTAGTTGTATTTGTAGCTCATATTAAATGTATTATTTCTCATTTGCAAAAAAATACACACACACACACACACACTCGTAATAGAACAGTTAATAAATTTAAATTATTGGGTACGAATAATTATCAACATATGCAAGCCCAAAATGAGCAACCAATAAATAATACTATTTCAGTTTTGAGTCACCAGGTCACCTCGACATTACCACATACCTTAACCATTGGGTCCATTTTCTTTTAGGCTAACATCATAGAAAATTGTGCATAAATTACTTCAAAAGGAAACTTAAATAAACTGGGTTGTTTTGTACTTGGTGATGATAATAATAATGATAAATAATAAATTAGATATTTAGCAAACATTTAGCAACTAAGCTGACTAGTCGGCCAATAATAACAGACTACGAGTAGTAGTCTGTATAGGCCAATTGTGCTGACTACTGACTATTTACCGACTAGTCGGTACATCTCGAGAGTAGAGTTAACAAGTACAACATTTCTGGATCCGAAAGCGGTTTTCTCGGTTGTTGAAATACAGGGTGGCGCAAAAGTCGACAGAGGAACAATGCTTTTTTATTACAAATATACATAGTGGCATTGAAAAGTCCAGTTCCTGTGTCCTGACTTTTGAGCCACCCTGTATATAACAGGCTATGTTAACTTCTACACACCTTTCCTTTCAAAGGTTCCGTGCGATGATTCCTCATTTCACGAAGGTCAAGCTTGTCGCCCCTCCTCTCGAGTTGGCCTGGTGAAGTAGTGAGTTGGTTTCTTGTACTCTCCACCTCACATAGCCAGGTACACCCGGCTCATCGGGGATTTTCTGAGTCAGGCGTCTAATCTTCTTTTGAAGATGTCCACTGCAACACCATTCGTGTTCCTTAGGTCTTTGGGCAGCTGATTAAACAGTTTTGGTCCTCTCACAACAACACTTTTCTTTCAGGGTTAAGGATGTTCCCTGCCTCGCCTTTAATTTAGGAACACGACACAGTCTTCCTTTTCTACTTTCCACTGTTGTTTGGTGAGTTACAGCGTTCCGAGGAAGATTAGGGACTAGTTTCTCCATTATTTTCCAAGTGTAAATGATGGTGTAGCTCTCTCTTCTCCTTTCCAGTGAATATAGGTTTAATTCGCGTAACCTCTCCTAGTAATTTAGTTCTTTGCACCCATTGATCTTGGCTGTGAAGCTTCTCTGAATCCCTTCTAGCTGTCTAATGTCTTCTTTTTTATATGGCCATGTTAGGATCGAGCAGTATTGCAATTTGGGTATGATCAGTGTTTTCAGTAGAGTAATCATTATATTCCTATCCCTTCGTTTAAAGGTTCTCAGTATCTGTCCCGTTATTCTCTTTGCTCTGTTTACTGCTATCTTATTTTGTGTTTCAAATTTCGTATCATCAGTCATTACAACCCCTAAATCTTTTGCTTTAGAATTTCTCTGAATTTCCTGTCCATTTGGGGTATAATATTCCATGGATTTTAGGCGCTCTCTTTTTCCGTACCGCAACAGCTGAAATTTCTCAGCGTTAAACTTCATATTGTTGTCTTCCGTCCACTTGTAGATTCTGTTCATGTCGGTTTGTAGAGATCCTATATCTTCTGGGTTTCTTATTTATCTACTGATCTTTGTGTCATCGGCAAAGGATGTTACTGTGCTGTCTCTGGTAACGTCCTCATGTATGTCGGTCAGCATGATTATGAAGAGTAGCGGAGCTAATACTGTTCCTTATGGTACTGGGCTGAGGACCTCTAATTCTGATGAAGATACTCCTTGTACTGTAACGACTTGCCGTCGCTCACTAAGGAAATTATATATCCATTTCCCTACTTTTCCTGTTATTCCCATATATTTCAGTTTATGTATTATGATTCCATGGTCACACTTGTTGAACGCTTTGGCAAAGTCTGTGTATCTTAGTTTTCATTACTTTCCAATGCATCAATAATGTTGTAGTGTTCCATCAGTTGTGATAGGCATGATCTGCCTGACCGAAACCCATGTTGGTTATCATTTAATTTTTTCCCCCGAGTTTCCAAAAAGTCTCAGATTTTCTGTCTAACTATTCTTTCATACATTTAGTGAGTGAGATGTAAGCGACACTGGCCTATAGTTTTTGGCCTCGGATCGATCTCCTCCTTCATATCAGGTGATCCCATAAGTAATGTCGTTTTTTACGATAGATTAAGTTTAAACTAGTCCTACTCGGTTTAAGCATAAGTTTTCCGAAGGTTATATCTAAGAGGAGATCTATCGTGTTTCGCTACATACTTTACAAACCTTGACCAGTGAAGAAGTGTGTTTTGCTTTATGTGAACCTCATAAACATGGCGGAATCAGAGCATATCAGGCATATAATGCTTTACAAGTTCAAAAAAGGGAATAGTGCTACTGAAGCAACGCGAAACATTCAGGAAGTTTATGGCAACGATATTCTGCATGTGAGGAAATGTCAAAGCTGGTTTCAAAAGTTTAGGAATGGTGACTGCTGTTTGACAGATGCAGCACGCTCTGGACGCCCTGCTGAGTTTGATGATGACCTGCTGTTAGCCGCACTTGAAGAAGACTAATCAACAACTGCCGAAGAATTGGCCCAGAAACTCAATTCATCCCCGTCCACCATCCATCGACATTTGCAACAACTCGGGAAAGTGCCTACGTTAGGAAAATGGGTGCCACATGAATTATCGGTCGACAATCTGAGGGGTGCGGATAAACATTAGCACAGTTCTTCATTCCCGTGAACTCCAAGATCCGTTTTTGCACCGTTTAGTGACTGGTGATGAAAAATGGATACTGTACCAGAATGTTAAGCGCCGTCGACAGTGGGTTTGTGCCGGAGAACCAGCGACACCACAGCCAAAACCAAATCTTCACCCTCAAAAGGTGTTGCTTAGTGTTTGGTGGGATAAAGGTGGTGTAATACACTTTGAAACCTTACCACACAACCAAACAATCACCGCTCAAGTCTACTGTCAACAACTGGATCGATTGAACACTGCACTAAAAGAAAAGAGACCTCCTTTGGTTAATCGGAAAGGAATCGTGTTCCACCACAACAACGCACGTCCTCATACCGCTCAGATCACTTCTGCAAAAATTGAGGAGCTTGGGTGGGAAAAACTTCCACATCCTCCAGACCTTGCGCCTTCAGATTATCATCTCTTCAGGAGTCTGCAAAACTATCTTGACGAGAAACAGTATACTTCTTTAGATGACCTGCAGACCAGTCTTTGTAA
This sequence comes from Bathynomus jamesi, assembly GCA_023014485.1. Taxonomy (NCBI): domain Eukaryota; kingdom Metazoa; phylum Arthropoda; class Malacostraca; order Isopoda; family Cirolanidae; genus Bathynomus; species Bathynomus jamesi. Next base: position 276,442 of record JAJOZX010002810.1, read on the forward strand.
GTTTTTTGCCTCAGAACCGCCTGAATTTTATAAACATGGCATTGAAAAGCTTGTAGGACGTTGGCAGAGTGTCATTGATTCCGATGGAAAATATATACTAGATTAAAAAGTTTCAGCCGTTTTTATTTTTGTCCTTCAAATTCCGATCTAAAAAACGACATTACTTATGGGATGACCTGATATATTGGGACTATGTTCGCGCTCTTCAGGATGCCCGGTATTTCTCCCGTGTCTAGTGATCGTCTCCATATCCAATGTAAGGGCTCAGCGATTGCATTCTTGCAGTTTTTGATCAGTGTGGCATTCCATTTGTCCGGTCCTGCCGCTGAGTGTGGTTTTAGTTTCCCAATAGTTTGTGTAATATCATCTGTCGTGAAGTCGAAGTCCGTTATACTTTCCCCTTGTAGTTCTTCTTCAAAGAACGCGTTTCTATCGCACATCAGTTTGTCAGTTTTTGGGATACTGAATGATGATTCATACGAAGCTCTTAATATTTCAGATACTTCTGTTAGATCCATCAGATAAAGCACTGTTCTCGTTTTTCAGAGGTCCGATAGTCGCATGGTTTTTCGATTGCCTTTTTGCAAAATTATAGTAGTACTTTGAGTTAACCTTTATCGCTTCAATAGCGTCGTCGTCGTCGTCTTTTTCTGTGTGCTTCTCAATTAGTTCTTGTATGGTCATCGATACTCTGCAGTTTATCATTTAATTTTTTTCTGTTGTTATCTTTAGTTATTTAATTTTGCAGTCAACTCTTTTTCTCTTTCGGAATAATGACCTCTTTTGTCTCTCGAACTGCTTCTCTTTCCTCTTTGTCGTATTTTTGGGACGTCTTTCCACAATTTCGAGCGTCTTCTCCTCTAGAGTCATTAGCATCTCCTCCGTTGTCTTCACCTCTAAAATGGTTTTCCAATCTATTACTTCCATGCTGGATGCAACACCTTCCCAGTTTATAGCTTTGGATTGAAACTTAAAAATTTCGAATTTGCTTCTTTCTGTTGTTCGTGTTCTTTCCTTTCCTGTTGCTTTTATATTGGTTATTATTTCAATAATGTTGTGGTCCGATATTATAGTTGGGGATATTTCTACATTATCAATTAGGTTGCTGTTGCTTGTGAATACCAAATCTAGGAAGTTGTTTTTCTTGTGTTTTCTGTTATTTCTTGCTTAACAAATTCATCAGCTAGAGCTAGTAGCATTTTTACCTGCTCCTGGTCTTCTCGTGTGCCCCCCTTGTCCTGGTGTATACATACATTTTTTCCTATCCTTTTATATTTCATGAATGGGAAATTAAAATCACCACAGAGAAAAATATTTGGGGTTGGAGAGTGTAGATCTTTTACCCAGTTTCTTGCCTCTGTAATGGAATCTGAAAATTTTGAGGTTGGCGTGTTTGGGGGTCAGTACATTACAATTAGTACCATATTTAATTTTTCAACTTTTGCTGCTACACATTTACGTAGCTATTTGAGGTACTTAGTCATTTCTGCCATATGCCTTTCGCATATTATATATATATATATATATATATATATATATATATATATAATATATAATATATATATATATATATATATATAATATATATATATATATAATATAATATATATATATATATTATTATATATATATATTTATTTATTTCAGAATTGCTCAAATTATAAAATATAAGTGAAGACCTCGTGCGCAGTATTTGTAGCAGAAACAAAGTCTGCTTTTATACTAATTTTTATTATTATTACTGAAGAAGAATATTAAAAATAACCCTCTTAAAACGTTCGATAAAAGACGTCACTATTTTCATAAAAAATATTAAGCGTCAAAGAGGAAGACTTCAAATGTTTATCTTTTATCTTATCTTCTGTCTTCATCATACATGTTCAGTTTTTGCGTTTTTGGTATTCAGAATCGACCCGTGTTCGACCCCTCTGCAGCAACCGCCTCATTTGGAGAACAGATAATTAATTAATCGACAAAGACGGGATTCGAACTCAAGCAGAAAGACCTTAATGGGTTAGCAGACTAACAGTTTAACCGCTCCACCATATGCACAATTAGACACGTGAAATGAATGAATGATGCAAACCTACAAGGAAAAAGAAAATTGATTCCAAGGTCTTTCGTGTATTCAGAAGTACACCTCGTCAGGGACAAGGTGTACTTCTGAATACACGAAAGGCCTTGGAATCATTTTTCTTTTTCTTTGTGGTTTGCATCATACATACATACATATATATATACCAGGGCTGTGGAGTCGGAGTCGGAAGCAATTTTGGTGGTGCTGGAGTCGGAGTCGGTAAAAATGTACCGACTCCGACCTCAATATAAATTTTAATAAAATATGTTTTTGTGTGTGATATCACTGGCAGCTATGGTGGTTAAACAACTTAAATAATAAACACAATGTTTTCCATTTCAGACACTAATGCCATTAATTCATTTTTCTTTTCAGATAATATTTTTTATTTTTAATGCTTATTTAATTTCGAGTTCTTTCTAAATTTCATAAGTTTTTAACTTTCAAGTCTAAAACCCCTTTCACAATGGCAAAGACACTTCCAACAAAGTCTGCAGTTTTTTAATATTTTACAATAACCACAGATGGGAAACATTTCGTGTGTGAGATGATGATGATAGATGATGATGATGATGATGATGAAAAATTATGTGAAGCAAAAATCAGTGGTTTTACTGGCTCTGATAAAAATGCACCAACCAGAGCATCAAATTTGAAAGACATTTGCAGTGTTTCCATCCCAAAATTTTAGAAGTTGTCATTGAGAAAGATAGTAATAAAAACCTTCCAACTACTTCAAAGTTAACAAAAGATCAGAAATCTACTGAACGACAAGCACCACTTACAAGATTCTTTACTACAGACAAAGTTACCGTAACAATGACCACAGATGATGATACTTCACGTGGTGGTGATGAAATGCCTCTTGTGTAATTATCATCATAGCAGATTTAGAATTAATATACCTTCGGAGTCGGAGAGACAAAAAATTGAGGAGTCGGAGTCGGTTTTTTATGTGCCGACTCCACAGCCCTGATATATACATATATAAGCAAACCACCACAGGGAAAAGGAAACACAAAGTCCGAGCGCTTTCGTGATATATTCCTCCTTGATAATGTGAATATATCACGAAAGCGCTCGGACTTTGTTTCCTTTTCCCTGTGGTTGTTTGCTTATTAATAAGATCACGTGTTATTTTGTGATTTTAGTGTATATATATATATATATATATATACACACACACCTTTGGTAACCTTTGGTTAGCTCCCGCCCGAATTGTTCATTCTGACGAAGATCAAGCTTTTCACTCCACCTTAGACCTACAGTTTAACGTGGAATCCGAACCACGCCCCAAGAGCAGCCCAGCGTCTTAACAACTAAGCCACCCAGAGTACCCATTTATCTCCCAACCACTTTCTTTGTGTGGAAGGATGAACAGTAGGGCGGAGCGTTTTTACACTTTTTTCGATTTGTAATAGCGCGGAAAAGTGGCTCTTCCACGTCAAAACTGTGTGTGTAAAATCTCAGAGATCTGCAATAATATCTTCTGCCTCCGCACGCGCGTTGAAAATCCAAAAAATGCGCCAAAATAAGCATTTTTTCAATATTTTCTTATAGTTTTAATTTTCATCCTACCTTCTTGTATAGCGAGGAAAAGCATCCTAAAGGTTTATTTTAGACGTTTTAAATATTTTTGTGCTGCGATAATATCTTCTGCCACCGCCAACGTTCCAAAATACGGAAAAATGCATAAATCATGTATTTTGCATATTCAGCCTATACGCTAATAAATTCACTTTGTACATCATGTAGTACTCCTACATCGTTCTAGAAGCTTCCCCACAGCCTGGTATGGCGTGTTGCTCGTCATTGCCATATACGGCAATGAGTCAGTGAGTGATGACTGATGAGTCATGACTCAACACTCTACCAGGCCTTCTTGCTCTCACTTCCCAGCAGTGTTGTGCTAGCTACGTTTCGGGTAAGATGTGGATTGTGTTGCTCTTGCTGTTAATACATCTTTGGAACACGACAACACGCATATGTGGACATATACTGCATATTTTAGTGCATAATAATACGTTGGTATAATATACAAAACTTCTGCAGAATGCAAGAATATTTTACGTTTTAGGAGTAATTTCTTAATTTTTATATTAATTACCGTTTTTTTCACAATGTCAGTACCAGCTCAAGGAACAAGAACTTCTTCAAGTTGCCCTATATTTGGGGGCTCCAGTTGATCTAGATAAGAGGTGTCTTCCAACCTATAAAGACGTCATGAGATATTTTCATCAAATAAGGTTGAATCTGAAGACATCGAAGAAAGAGCCTACAGTTGCAGAAATTTCGGGTGTTCTCTCAAAAACTCTCGAAGATTTGTGGAAAACAGCCTCTATTCCTATTGTTTCTCATAACCGTGTCGTTCAAATGATTAAAAATTACCATGAAAAATGTCAAAACCTTCTAAAGTCAATAAAAAGGAAACAAGATAGTGACTCATTCAAAATTAAATTACAAACATTTCAAAATGAGGCAGAAAACAAATTATTTGACATCAGTGCTTGCAAATGTGAGAATTTTGATAAATGTTCATGTGGAAACCATCTCAAGGTTCCACCAATTGAACAAGACTTCCTTAAAGATCAGAGAACAAGAAAATTGGCAATAGGCTCTCTTGATGTTTCACAAACTCGTAAAGATCTAGCAACTATTGCTAGAAGACAACAGAGAATGAAACAGTATGAACCAAAACCATCTACCAGTAAAGGACAAGCAACTGAAACACTGTCATCAACATAAAGTGAAACAGAAGGAGCGGATTCTGATTATGAACCGACACAGAGAATCAAATCGATGGAACAATCTCATCATTGGCTATAGCTTGTGACAGAACTGGTGTGTCGGACAGGTCTGCTGCTATAATTGCTTCGGCTGTTCTTGAAGACGTGGGAATTATAAACGAAAAAGATTTAAGTTCAGTAATAGACAAATGCAAAGTAAGGAGAGCTAGAAAAAGAGTGAGATCTATCATTCAAAAGAGAGATTACGAAGAAGAAACTATGGAGAGTATCTATTTCGATGGAAGAAAGGACAGAACTGCAGTGCAAGAAAAAGTTGGCAGTAAAGGTTATCAAAAAAATATAACAGAAGAACATGTCACTTTGCTTCAAGAACCAAACTCGCATTATATTGGGCATGTAACTCCCGCTTCTGGCTCAGCACAGAGTATATCTTCTGCAATTTTGGATTTTTTTCGCTCAAATGAGACTGATACTTCAGAATTTAAAGCCATTGGATGTGACGGGACAGCAGTTAATACAGGACCAAAAGGAGGAGTGGTAAGAAGTATTGAAGAGCACTCCAGTGGCTGATTTGCTTGCTTCACACTAATGAACTTCCCTTGCGGCACATAGTGACTAACATTGATGGTAAAACAACAGGTTCTCATAGTTTTACGGGGCCTATAGGAAAAGAGTTAATTGATTGTGAAAAGAGACCTGTTGTTGAGTTTGAAGCAGTTCAAGCGGAAGAAATTGTAGTTGACAGTGATGATCTGAGCACAGATCAGAAATATTTGGCAAGAAATCTATGATGCTGTATCAAAAGGTGAATGTACTCCCTCTAGCTCAAAGGAAACCAGGCAAAATGGCAAACTCCAGATGGGTAACAACTACTAACCGCATACTTCGTCTCTACGTTTCAACTGAAGAACCTTCAGACAACCTTAAGTGTATCGTGGATATTATGAAAGTTTATATTCCAATGTGGTTTCAAATCAAGAGAAATTCTTCAGCAACACAAGGAGCCAAACATCTTTATCAAATGATACAACGCTCGAGGCCGTTGAGTGCCCGCTGTATAGAAATAGTTGATCGTGTTATTCAGAGAAATTCCTATTTTTCTCATCCTGAGAATGTTCTCCTTAGTATGATTCACGATGAAGCAAAACATATCAGAGAATTAGGATGGAGGAGAATCCTTAAAGCAAGAGATTCTGAGTCAGCCGCAGTGAGTGTGTTGAAATTGCCCACGTTGAACTTTCAGTGCAGAGTACTACAACATGATTAACTGGCAAACTTGTGAGCTCTCAGAGCCTCCTCTGACAAAAGTTCTATCACGCTCCGACATCCTGAACTATATCTCATCAGGAGGAGATGTACCTGATTTCATCCCACGCTTTCCTTGCCACACCTAAGCGGTTGAACGGCATATAAAACTGGTAACAGAGGCTTCAGCTGCAGTATGCGGTTCAGAGGCAAGGGATGGATTTATCAGAGCAAGATTAGAATCCAGAAAGAAAATGCCAACAATGGAAACAAAAAGTGACTACAGTGTGTAACTAGCCTACAGTAAGTCCGATAATGGTAAGGTGGTTGGGTCGGGCAGGGAGGAACTCGAAATGCAGCCACCTCCACGTGGTGAGTTCTGGGTTTTGTCAATATAGTACATTCAATATTGACGAAATAAGCGAGGAGCTGCATGCATATTACATAAGTCATCAAAAATAAACCAAGCATATGCAAAGTAAACGGCATTGGTGGACCTAAATTATTTAATTGCTCAAATATATAAACTTCTTAAATTACTAAAATATGATATAATGAATTGTTAATTGCATTACTTAATACATAATTAACGAATAAACTGTGGTGTAGGGCCGAAGTTGACCATAATAGCGTCATTATAAAATACACTATTTATGTAAATTTTCCGTATTCTGGAACGTTTGCAGAGGCAGAAACTATCGCAGGACAAAAATATTTAAAACTAGTCTAAAGTAAACCTTTAGGATGCTTATCCTCGCTATTACAACGTAGGATGAAAATTAAAATTATAAGAAAATATTGAAAAAAGTGTATTTTGGCGCATTTTTTAATTTTCAACGCGCGTGCGGAGGCAGAAGATTATTACAGATCTCTGAGATTTTACACACTCACTTTTGACGTGGAAGAGCCACTTTTCCGTGCTATTACAAAACGAAAATCGAAAAAAGTGTAAAAACGCTCCGCCCTAATAAACAGCTGGGATTTGCTCCGTGCCGACTGCCGTCACCGGGTCTCGAACCCGGGGCCGATGGATTCGTAGTCAGCGGCTAACCACTACACCACCGAGGCATATACAGTATATATATATATTAAACCCTCGTCCAACGCGGGGGTTTGGTTCCTCGAGAACGGCGTGTTAGGTAAATCCGCATTGAACAAACTTAATACCTTATGGGATAAATGGGGATACGTGAACGTGGCCGTGTAAAGTCTCCCATTAACACTTAGATATGTAGACTTTTTATTCACACACAAATGAATTTCCCTACCTATATTATATATGAAATAAGAACATAATAAAATCATGAACATAATGATATTTACACATGATAAATAAAAATATATTAAATGAAAATAGCACGTATCTTTTCTTCACCCTTTCGGATGGTGCGTATGGTAGACTCATTCATGTGATACTCGCGGCCAAGTGATGTTGTGCTCATACCACCACGCAACTTATCTAGAATCTTTATTTTTTCAGCTGATGTCATAACTTTACGACTTTTCTTCTCTTCACTATCACTTGCAGATGCTTTACGTTTTGGTGCCATACTGCTGTCTAAGGGTAATAGCAAAACAATGGCAAAATAAGACAAAAACAATCCAACACAACTTCACTGAACTTCAACGCGGTAGCGGGACTGAGACAAAGGGTGACGCGAGGAGTGACGCGAGAGGGAGGGAGATGCGGGAGTGTTGGAGAGTGTAGGACAGTGGTAGCGAACCTGTGGCACGTGTGCCCATTTGGGCACGCGATCCAATTTGCCTGGCACGCCTAAGCATAGAAAGTGTTATCCAAAAAAGGCGTATAAAATAATATTTAATGTTTATAATTTGGTGTAATATATATAAACTTTGGTGGGAACGCGAATTTTTTTTCATGGTTTACACGTTTTTTTTTTGGCACGCGACTGTAAAAAGGTTCGCCACCCCTGGTGTAGGAGAAAACACTAGAGCGCGCATTGGCACGGTACAACTACTGTATTAGAGCGTGTTTGGCGGACCGTGTATAATCAAATTTTCCGCTTTCGGCAAATAATTGTTCGCATTTATTTTTCCGTGTATAAGCAAATTCGCGCTGGACAAACAGGCGTTGGACGAGGGTTTATTTTGTGTGTGTGTGTGTACAAGGGTTGTTCAAAAAGTAAGTTTACAAGGTTAATTACCGGAGCATTATGCATAGTACAATAATAATGTTGGTAGTACAATATTTTGTTAGGCATGTGTGGCAACATCCGGGGTCACCACGAAGTTCAAGATTGCACCATCAACTGGTAAGGTGATGGCAACGATTTTTTGGGACCATCAAGCCGTTTTGCATGTTGAATTCATGCAAAAAGGGACAACAATAAATGCCACTTCTTATTGCGAAACTTTACGACTCCGCACAGTTATCAGAAGAAAACGTCCCGGGTTGCTTACTGCAGGTTTGGTGTTCTTGCGTGACAATGCACGCCCTCACACTGCAAATAAAACACGCCAACTTTTGGAATCGTTCCACTGGGAAGTCATGGATCATCCCCCAAATAGTCCTGACCTTGCGCCAAGCGACTTCCCTTTGTTTCCAGCTTTAAAGGAACATCTCGGAGGTAAACAATTCCAAAATGATCCTGATGCAGAAGTGGCCGTACGAAACTTGTTGTAAACTAAGGACCCTACATTTTACTCGACCGGCATCGGAAAGCTCGTCCCACGCTACGACAAATGTTTGAATCTGTTTGATGATTATGTAGAAAAGTAGTAATTAGTTGTTGTTGAAATACTTGTAATAAAAGTTTTTCAAAACACCTTGTAAACTTGCTTTTTGAACAACCCTCGTGTGTGTGTGTGTGTGTGTGTGTGTGTGTGTGTGTGTGTACAGTAATTCCCCGATTCACGCGGTAGATGCGTTCCTGAACTTTCCGTGTAAAATTAATTTCGCGTAAATGGGGGAACTATAACATAATTCAATGTGCTAAATACGGGCCCCCCTAACTCCAAGACACTAAAAAAATAAAATAAAATACCATAATAATAATAATAATAATAATAATAATAACAATAAATCTGCCAAAAAAATATTAAATAAATAAATACATAAACGCAGTCGTAAAAATTAGTAATCACATATTATAATTTAATAATTTAGAAAAAAAAATTTTTTAGACCGCGTTAATCCAAAACGACGCAAATCGGGGGTTACTCTGTGTGTGTGTGTGTGTGTGTGTGTGTGTGTGTGTGTGTGTGTGTGTGTGTCCAAGGACGTAGAGAGGGGGGCTACGTGGGCTTCAGGCCCTCTCCTGAAATAAAATCACAGGTTTGATATTTCTATGCATTTTTGAAATTATAAGTAAATTATAAGCAAGTAACGCCATTCCAGGTACCTTCAACACGTGTTTAGTTATTGTAATACATTTATGAGTTTTTACTCATTTATACACTTTTAAAATGTGTATATACACACATACATACATATATACTGCTCAAAAACAATTCTCTTTAAGATATAAAACTAAAAATTATAAAAAAAAATACAAAACGCTTTGTGTTGAATATTAAGAGTAATTTATTGGGATTAATTTGTAACACACATCCTGGCGAAATTATTAGAATCACCAGTCAAAAGTTACTTTTTAATGTCGCAGGAATTAATTTTTTAATAAATGAATCGGTAAAAATACGACGAAGTCGCCTTTTAATTAAGAATCTGTATCTCACGATCATACTCCATTTTCAGAACTCTGTTCTTTAGCTTTAATTTCCGCATACTTTAAATATACTCGAGGCATTCATATCAGAGCTTCTCCTCATGGTAAGACTTGAATTGGGGTCGAATTAATTTTATTTGTTTTTACGTTCTTATTTAGTGTCATTATTATTATTATTTATTATTATTATTATTTCCCATAAATCCTTTTTCGGGTTGAAATGAAGGGAGTTTAGCACGATCAAAACAACAGGATCGGATTAGATACACTGAAGTATAATAATTACTGAATAAATGATCTTAAAATATACTTTGTTTTGGCCAGGGTCTGTACATTATCAAGATCTGCAAACTTATACTCAGATGTGATTTAATTATGTACCTAATAAAATACCAATCTCAAAGGGATTAAATAATGCGGAAAACCTTAACGAGTTCATGATCAAGAATAAATCATTAGTTTAATTTATATCATCAATTACCGATCAATAAATATTTCAATACAGTCTATCATAATTACGGGTAGTGTTTGGAATATGGCATACTTTCCTATCCCTGACTGCTCCTAGTTATTCAAAATGTAAGAGAGACCAGACCGCATCCGGACAGCTGGGAATAAACGCATACACTGATTATTATAGCTAGGATTTATTTTAAAACAAGGCAAACTGGCATTTTCACACACACACACACACACACACACACACACACACACACACACACCTGTGCATCTCCGCATAAGCGAGATTTAAAATTCATATCTAAAATACTAATTAACGAAACCTAATTTAATCTAAACTAACCTTGGTGACATCGAACCGAAAAGGGCACGAGAAGTGTTTCAAACGCAAATGAGAGCTCAAACGGTGTTTTCTATTAAGTTACTAAATAATGAGGTACTCGCTAACCTAACCAAACTTTAAATAACTTAACTTTATCAGAACTAAAAAAAATTTTTTCCGACAATAAAAATGTTTCTAGATTCTTATAGAATTTTTTTAATGTTTCGAGGTACCAAACCTCACGAAAACATTACTCCACAACATTTGCGTGAATTATCACACTCGAGCTCACTTATACCGAGTTGCACACGCACACAAGCCTGACCTCTATGGGATGAAGGACCACTGAAACTGAAATTCTCCTGAAGCATGTATTCATTTTCAATTTACATATTTGTGAACACTATAAAAATCTTGAAGAATGACGTTATTGGGGGAACACAAAGTCACGAAATATTTAAACGTTAATAAAATAGCTACACTGTAAAAAGTGCAATAACTGGACTCCTAATTTAGTGGAAAAAATAAATGTATAAAATCGAATTTATAACCACCGTGATCAGAAATGCAGACCATTTTTAATTAAAAGTGTTTTAAAAGAAAAGTAAAATTAAAAATCTCGTCATTTTCATTGACCAAATTTGGTACGTACATCCTTAGGCCCTACTTATTCCAATTATCCATAAAACGGAAAATATTCTCGAGTTTAATTTCTTTTTCAGCAGATTTTTATTTAAGAAACAAGCTGACATTTCCTACTAAAGGTACTTCAATAACCATAAAATTATTGTCATTAAACCCATTAAAAAGGGGGCCAACTACTCATCATTACAACTTAAATATGCTTATTTCAGTTTCAGGCGAAACATTGACGTAATACGTAGGCTAATAATGCCGAAACGCGTCAGACTGCCCACAAAGCAAAGTAAATTAATATTTCGTACAATTAAAAATGAGGGTACTTACGTATTATCGGGACTACCAAAGTTTATTATGTAGTTTTGCTCTCGTCATTTTTGTTTAAACGAACGAAAATATCGCAACTTAACCTAACCAGGCATTCAATTAACCTATTAACTTGCCCGAAATGTGACAGTGAGTGCCTAAAACGAAAAGATCAGAAGATATTTAGGTGAAATAACCAATATTAACCTGTTAGTTAGTTGAATGCCCGGTTAGGTTAAGTTGTGATATTTTCGTTAGTTTAAACGAAAATGAAGAGAGCAAAAATACATAATAAACAGTTTGGTGGTCTCGATAATACATAAGTACCAAAATGAGTAAACGTATACAGGGTTTTTTTTTAAGGAATTTTTAGAACTGCACATTTTATAGGCCAGATAGATGAAAAATAACTTATCCTGCACTATCCAGTATCCTACTCACTCATCAATGCTATTTACTCATCAATCTTAACTCTTTGATGACCAGTATACATTTCTTTGAACTTAAAAGTTTAAGTTTTATTGTGTTTTACAATTAGATATTAGTAACTATAGTCACATAAATGACCCATTTTTGAGTTAATTTTCCGACAACTAAACGATACCTGTATAAACATGTAGATGTATTTGTAGAAACGTTGCACCATTGTACAATTTATATTATTATTTCCTTGGGACAAATATGTCCTTTGGTCCTCAAAGGGCTATTCGCTAACATGTGTTTTCAATAAAAAAAATGTGAGCTTAAACTAACTAATTCGCACGGCGGCGACTATACGATACGTTACTGCTGGAATAATATTTTACATATCAATTGGAAAGAGCTGATTTACCTTTAATTTATGAAAACTGCTCTATCTGTGATTTAGTAAAGTATACAAAATATATCTGAACTGCACAATTTTTCTTTAGAATTGCACCTTAAAAAAAAAAAAAACGTATACAACCCAAAATACATACGGATACCATTTATTTAAATAATAAAAGCTCTCAATACGACATTCAAACCAACAGTAGCCTAATATACTTACACACTATTTTAAAATCTGGTACTTTTTATAACACGAAAAAAGTGGAAACTTGACAACAGATGACGCTACAGACAGCAAAGCCACCAAAGAAGAGACTCCAACTGGACTCTGAACAACTCTTAAATAACTGCCGAGACGCAGGGTCTATTGCAATGTGGAAGAGGAGGAACAGGGGAAGGCTGTTTAGAGACTGATCACTTTGAATACGATAAAAGATAAGGAGGAAGCGCGTCCGAACTCTTTAGTCAAAAAGGAAGGTGGAACCATTTAAGATTTAAATAACTAATTTTTTTTTGTCACTTGTATTTTACTACAAGTACTTGCAAATAACTCAACATAGGAAACAAACACGTACATGGATGGGCACACACACACACATATACAACCGGGTGTCCCAAAACGAATATAGCAAAAATTAAGCATAACTTTTTTGGTAATTGAGATAATGAAATGGTTTTTACATGAATACAAGGGTTAAACGTATAAGTTCTAGTTGGTTGTGAATATTGATTGTCACTTTTTCTTTTCAGAATAAACCCCATTTTCCAGAATAATGACAAGGCTACAACATTTCACATATCGGGCAATGTTAATCGGCACAATTGTAGGATTTGGGGAGAGGAAAATCCTCATGAGCTGTATGAACATGAAAGGGATTCACCTAAAGTTAACGTATGGTGTGGCCTGTCAAGTTTCCGCATTTATGGACCCTATTTTTTTGATAAACGCACTGTCACCGGCATTTCGTACCTCAACATGTTACGACAGTTCTGTATTCCACAATTGCAGGAAAATCCTCGCCTGCTACAAAGAGCTTTCTTTCAACAGGATGGAGCACCCCCTCACTTTGCTCGCAATGTTAAAGTGTCTTTAAATGAAACGTTCCCTGGACGATGGATTGGTCGGGAGGACCTATGAAATGGCCGGCCCGTTCACCCGACTTAAGACCTTTGGACTTTTATCTATGGGGTTTTCTGAAAAGTAATGTCTACACTAGCAAATCAAGAGACACTGAAGAACTTAAGCATCGTATTGTTGTGCAGTGACATCCATCCCTACAGTCGTGCTGGAAAAAGCTTTTTGAGAATTTGAACGCCGCATACAATTGATCATAATGAAGGGTGGACAACATGTACAAGTTTATCAATAATTTGAAGAAAAGAGCTAAACAATACCATAATGAATTACAGTAAACTAAAACTTATGTCTAATACTTGTATTCATGTAAAAACTATTTCATTATCTCAATTACCAAGAAAGTTATTTGACTTTCTTTTTGCTATATTCATTTTGGGACACTATATATATATATATTATATATATATATATTATACAGGGCGTCCCAAAAAAATGTACACACACTTTAAATACTTATAAAGGCAGTGTTTATTAAAATACATTTCATTTTCAAAATGTAATAGAATCTACAGACATTATTTAATTGTTTTGTCAACGCCTGTTTTCAAACTGACGTCCGTTCTGGTCCAGGCACTGCTGATAACGAGAAGCAATGGAATCGCAAACATCACGCAACATTTCGTTTGGTATTTGTGTGCATTCTCGTTCAATGGCTGCTCTCAATTCAGCGACTGTTGCAGGTTTTATAGCGTAGACTTTGTCTTTTAAGTATCCCCATAAAAAAAAGTCTAGTGGTGTGAGGTCTGGTGAACGCGGAGGGTATTCTACGAAACCCCTTCGTCCATCCACATCCACATCGTGCCAAGTACCACTCGCAATACTCCACTCTTCGGTCCGGATCATCTTCATTAATAGCATGGACTAATCTTGGAATGTAACTTTTCCATTGACAGCGCTTCAAAATGAGTTGGACAGACGATTCTGAAATTCCTACCTCACGACTCGCTTGCCGCACAGATTTTCTTGGACTTTGGTGATACGTTTCCAGTACTCTTTCTTGCTTTGTGGGGCTTGTCGATGTCCGTGGTCTTCCGGAACGCTTCTTGTGGACATTCTGAACAGTTCCATCGGCTTCAAACTTATCTCTAATTCGAGTGATGGTAAGTCGCGTTGGTGGATCTGTTTGAAACTCCCTCCTAAACTGTCTTTGCACTTCAACTGCGTTTTCACACTTCCAGTAGCATTTTAGAATGAATTTCCTTTGTTCAAAGCTTAGTCTGACTGCCATTATTAATTCTAATGGGTTTAACTTGGAAAGAAAGAAACATCAATTGAGCTATCAGCTGTTAAAGTGTGTATACATTTTTTTGGGACGCCCTGTATATATATATATATTATATATAGGGGGTGGCTACGGGGGCTTCAGTCTCACCCGAAATAAAATAGATTTGACAAGCGATAGCTCGCTATCGCCCTCCGGGCAGGTAGCAGTATATGTTACAGCTAACTGTATATTCTGATACGGTTTAAAATTGAATGGATAATAAATTTTTTTTTCACTTTTTCATGTAAAAAACGCCATTACCCCCCCCTCTGTACTTACGTATTATCGGGACTACCAAACTGTTTATGTATTTTTGCTCTCGTCATTTTCGTTTTCGAAGTACTTACATTCCCTTGTAATAGACAATAGCTCGTGCTCGGCCGCGGAGTGATCTAGGACCGGGGAACTTGACCGAGCACATCGGCAGCTCATGAGCTATCAGTTGGTGGTGGTTGCAGAATTTTCCGATGTGCCGTTTAGTCTGTGCACGGTTCCGAAGAAAGCGGACACACACACACACACACACACACACACACACACATTTTAGCTCAATAGTATATTGGATATTTTTATGTATTTTTTTTTAAATTTTAAGCAAGTAGGCCATGCCAAGTACCTTCAGCACATGTTTAATTATTGTAATACATTTATGAATGTGTTTTTATTAATTTATGCACTTCTAATATACAGGGTGGCGCGAAAGTCGCGCATCATAGGAATTTTCAGTGTTGACTATATTATTTCTTTTCTTTCCATACATTAAAACCAAGCTCACCCTCTTGTCTATTGTTAATTTCGCAGCCATCCCCTACCTAAAAGAAAAAATAATATAGTCAACCCTGAAAATTCCTATGATGCGCGACTTTTTCGCCACCCTATATATATATATATATATATATATATATATATATATATATATAGTATCCTGGGTAGTCTAGTGATTAAGAGGCTGGGCTGCTGGTGGGGCGTGGTTTGGATTCCACGTTAAATTTTTGGTGTAAGGTGGAGTGACAAGCTTGACCTTCGTCAGAATGAACAATTCGGGTGGAAGCTATGTGAGGTGGAGAGCTAAACCTCATTGTAATAGTAATAATAATAATAATATCCGGAAGTTAGATCCTGTATCGTATATTAAGCATTTAAATTTTAACAGCAATATTTTGGGGGAATGTCAACCCTGAATAATTAAGTGGCACAATTTACGGTGGGAATGTTACCAATTCCTCTACAGATGAATGTTTAAGTACAAGCCCCAAATTTCTCGGGGAGGAAAAAAGCAGAAATAAATAGATAATCTTTGAGGATATGGCTCCATTAGAATGTTAACTTTTGCCATATTGATGTCAGGAGGAAATGTGGCTATTGCGGCGCTTACATGGACGAGTGACCTAAACGTCACGCTTCACAGTTCTTTCCCCTTCCTCTTTTTTTTTTGATGATGATGATGATGATATCTTGGAAAGCGTGTGTATCGAGAATCCAGAACACTCAAGACATTCGAAACCACCTACAGAGTAATCAGTGACATTGTCTGAAATCTTGTGCAAAGTTCATCGACATTCTTCCGTAATCGCGAACATCAAAACTTTAATCGGAGCGGATATTATGTTGCGTACTGGATCCAAGCCTCAATGTAAAAACTCGAGTTGAGAGCATTTTATTTTCATTTCGTATTTAGTATCATTTGTGGTAAATGTTAACATCCTAAAGCATTATTTTGGGAAAGCCCGTAAATACCGTACAGAACTTACATACTCGTACACAGTACATTTGTCTTGTCAATGAAATCTCTATGAATGTTTAGGATTGGTTGATTATTTACTAACCTGTGTTGCTGGAGGAGCGTTTTCCCTCTGAAGCTCTCTCCAGCGGCTGTCACGTGAAACTTGTAACCGCAACCGTCGCTCGTATCCTGCACATCCTGGAGGAGGAAAGTGACTGCTCAATGGGATTTTGTTGCGCAACATCTGGCCATCTTTTCTATTACTGTATTAATTTTTGGTACCGTCAATACGGATAGAGGAAACCGTACGAAATGACAATAGAGCCTATCGTATAAAATCACTAAATTAGCTTCCAACTCGCTGCATGTAAATTAAAAAAAAATATTAAAAAATGTTGTTTTTGAATGGAGTTTGTTATATCTGAAAATAACTTCATTAATTGTTTTACCCATTACTCATTAAGCTATTTGTCTGTTACCAAAATTTATGGAAAGAGAAGGCAATGAAATAAAAACAAGCGACATTTAGCACTCAATTTGCAAAATACGAGCGTTTGGTTAAAAACACGTCAGAAAATGTATATCACGAAATGTTTCCTGTAGCCTAAAAACTGACGCCAAAGTAAATAATGAAGACCGTTTATTCTGTACAGATATCCCTTACACGTTTTATACGACAAACGTATTACAAATTACACATTTTCTCTTATTCAGAGATTTTTGTTTATATTTGAATATCAGCACTACATACCCACCTTGTCTATGATTATAGTGAGAGTGCAATAATAAAGTGCAAGTTAACGTCCGGAAAAAAAAAACGCCGCCCTCCACCATACAGGGAAAAGAGCTGAAATCAAGGCTCAAAAGATTGAGATGCTTAAATACATTGTGTTTGAAAGGTTGGAGGTCACAGACCGGGAGAAAGAAGGATTGAGGAGGGTTGTTCCAGAGTTCACCAGTTGAGTAGATGAAAGATTGAGAATACCGATTATATATATATATATATATATATATATATGTGTGTGTGTGTGTGAGATGTACCGATTCCATGAAAAACTGCCGATACCTATGCCGATTCTTTGCCTATATTTTACAAAATAAATTCCCTTCATAAGTTTCACTAATCTAATGTGAAAACTTTCAATTTTCATACTTTTACATTTCAAATTTAAATGCTTTTCTTTAGTTCACTCCACAATATAATACCTATATAGCACCAGAATTTATTACTCATATACCATAGCTACAGTGATGTTAAATAGTTTTATTACTCAGTAAAATAAAATAATTTTATTTTATCAGTTTCCTAAATTCAATACCAACATTTAAAGTAATTGTTTTTCCTTAAGTTGAAGGTATTTCCTTTCTTCAAGAATGTCAGCTACAACAAAATTTTTCATTAAAATTTCAAGTCAATGGTGCCCAATTTGAATAAACAAAAAAAAACAAAAAAAAAGAAGATATAATTCTGGTTTATAAAATTATTAAAATACTTAAAATAAAATCAGCATAAGATGGTTTAATATACAAATTATAAAGTACAACTTAATATAGAGTAGGAGATTACAACAGTTTATAATATTTAGAGATTAGCTAGAGAAAATATAAATTTATGGGCCTTATTAAACTTTCCCTTTTCATGAATATAAAATATTTTTATACAATTACACTTTGAAATGAGTATAAATTATCATATAGTATTTTTGTCTGTTTAATTTTCATAAATATAGATTTTGTTTTGTAATGAAAATTTTAAAATTTCGGAGAATCGGTGAAAGAATCGGCTAAATTTGGCCAATGCCAGTGCCGATGGAAAAAAAATGGCCGATGCTGATTTATCGGTACACCATTACTATATACACTTAACCCAACATAAACCATATTGCCTTTAATTTAAGGGTGGGGGTTTTGAACTCTTCAAAAATTCATTGTTGTTAATATGATATTTAGCCAGGACTTGGACAGCAAAAGGATAAGAATGTGTTCAAAGTCTGATATTGTAACTTCTCCTCAAAGGAGGAGGAATGCAGTTAGAGAGATCAGAAGAACAGTGTTCATTATCATAGCAATAGTAAAGAGAGCGTGTGGTAGCTGTGTCAAAGACAGAGGGATTGAAGACAGTCAGTAAGAGGCAGGGAGTTGATGAGATGCAAAGCCTTTGATTCCACCCATTCAAGTAGAGCTCTCAGTTGTGTGGGTTGAGCCACTCACATATGAGAAGTTTACTCAGAGCAATCCAAGAAAAAGCACCTCCACTTAGACCCCAATCCAAGAAAAAGCACCTCCACTTAGACCCCAATCCAAGAAAAAGCACCTCCACTTAGACCCCAATCCAAGAAAAAGCACCTCCACTTAGACCCCAATCCAAGAAAAAGCACCTCCACTTAGACCCCAATCCAAGAAAAAGCACCTCCACTTAGACCCCAATCCAAGAAAAAGCACCTCCACTTAGACCCCAATCCAAGAAAAAGCACCTCCACTTAGACCCCAATCCAAGAAAAAGCACCTCCACTTAGACCCCAATCCAAGAAAAAGCACCTCCACTTAGACCCCAATCCAAGAAAAAGCACCTCCACTTAGACCCCAATCCAAGAAAAAGCACCTCCACTTAGACCCCAATCCAAGAAAAAGCACCTCCACTTAGACCCCAATCCAAGAAAAAGCACCTCCACTTAGACCCCAATCCAAGAAAAAGCACTCCACTTAGACCCCAATCCAAGAAAAAGCACTCCACTTAGACCCCAATCCAAGAAAAAGCACTCCACTTAGACCCCAATCCAAATTAAAGGATTTTAACATCAACATTCCTTGAAAACTTTGTCCAGGTCATTGCTTGATTGCACTTAGCACACAGCATCACTTTTTTAATAAGATTTTTTCCTTTACACCTATTTATTACGGGCAATGGATCTTCAACCAATAATAGTAACACTTCAGTTTGAAGTGCTATCATTATTATGAGGTGCTTATTCTTGGATTGCTTATATATATATATATATATATATATTATGCGCCTTGGTGGTATGGTGGTTAGCATCACTGACTACAAATCCATCGGCCCCAGGTTCAAGACCCAATGGCAGCCAGCATGCAGAAAAACCCAGCTGTTCATCCTTCCACACAAAGAAAGTGGTTGGTAGATAAATGGTACCCTAGGTGGCCTAGTGGTTAAGATGCTGGGCTGCTGATGGGGCATAGTTCGGATTCCGTGTTAAACTGTAGGTCTAAGGTGGAGTGAAAAGCTTGACCTTCGTCAGAATGAACAATTCAGGCGGAAGCTAACCAAAGGTTATATATTATATATATCAAAACCTATGGTAAAATTATTGAATGCCAGGTTGGGTCAACTGTATGCCCTTGACAATTGGTCATGTTAAGTCATGATATTTTCGTTGAAACTAACAAAAATATCATGACAACCTAACCAATCTTCAAGGGTGTACAATTAACCTAACTGGGCATTCAATTAACTGTTTTAGAGCAATCCAAGAATAAGCACCCTCATTCGACCACAATCCAAGAAAAAGCACCCTAAATTGATTTGGGGTGCTTATTCTTGGACTATTGCACTTATTCCATACAGGGGCAGACAAGACTCCTGTACAGAGACAGCATCTGAGTTGGAGTGATATTAAATATGGCTCCCCTACAATATGTACTTGGAGTCCATTTTCAATAATGAAATATAGATCCCCAGGTCCATATTTCACTACTGAAAATGGACCCCGACCCCTTCATTGAAAATGGAACCCCCATGTAACATGTTAAGAATTACTTTTAATGAAAAGTATTACATATAATTTAGATATGCTCCATTGAGAATGACCAGACTAAGGCTCAATTTAGATATTTATCAGTCAATATTACTAATTTAGTTTTATCAGTTTTAACAAGTGCATTAGGGTGTTTCACAGCAGTGTGGTTGATGGATGAAGTGGAAGGAAGTTCAATTCACATTGATGCCCCTGTTCCTTTTGCTGAGGAAACTCGTCTGAACAGGTTTCAACCAGATCAGAACACGTTTAGGGGTCCCGAGATTTGACGCTTCAGATTGCTTAGGTATTTCTAATTTCAGCTGTTCTACTGTTAGTCGACTGCCTTGCTTCCTGAAGGAAGGGTGCACTGCTCTCTGTCCTTCATGTCAGTTGTCGAGTTTTGTCCTCGTTGTGTCTACCATTGCGTATTTGTACTCTTTTCTAATTCGTATATTTCCTCATTGCAAATAAACATGGCAACTCGAAGCGAGAAAGAGGTTTGGCTCATCGGACATCCGAATAAGGAGATCCTGGGTAGCCACCTGCTGACGAAGTTGCAAGTCTTGCAAAAGTGCTTCTTCCATCAAAAACAGGAAAACCTAGGATGGAGAAAATGTCTGAACCTCTGTTTGGATGCTGTGATGGTGTTCTGGAAAAGAGCAAGGATCCCTACTATGAGGCAGGACAGCGCCCTTTGGAAAATGGAAGCTCTGCTCCAGCATTATGACAAGTTGGTGAAAAGCAGGAACAGATCCGAGGAGAGCTGTCGTGTTGCGGAGGACATGTTCAAGGCGGAACTCAAGAACGAAATCCTCGATATTGGTCATTCCAATGCCCTTTCTATGATGACAAACGAGGAAGACAAGCTCTTCTACAAGAGTCAGCAGGAGGACCCAACAGAGAGCAGTATGGGATCAGCAGACATGAAGCTGGCCCAAATAGATAGTAGGAAAAGGCGTCAAGAGGAACAGCAGGAGGAGAGACGACACTGGGAATTCGAGCAGGCTAAGACGGTTACAGAAGCTGCTACTCTTGAAGACAGCTCCTCGTCCTGTCCTCGGCGTCGCCATCTGTGGAAGATGATCCCTCCTTGGCAGCCTCCACATCTGCTTCATGTCCTTCTCCGAGGAAGCAGTCGAGGAACCTCATCACTCAGGATGTGGCTGTCGCGTACGACCGGATGAACATTTCTTATCGTGATGCAGCGATGTCCTATGCCATCATCGCGCAATCCTTGGGGCAGGATTTGAACGAGGTATCCATCTCCTCTTCCACAATGTATCATGCTCACATCAGTCGCTTCAGAAGCAAGCAGCAGAGGCGTATCAAGAGGGAGAATTCTGTTCTGAGGAGCCCTTGGTGTTGCACTGGGACAGGAAAATGCTGCCTGAAATCACAGGTGACGGATCTGTGGTCCGGATTGCTGTGCTGGTCACCAGGAACAGCCAGGAGAAGCTGCTTGGAGTTCCGAAAGTTCCAGCTGGCATGGGAGTGGAGACGGCACGCGTCTGCATTGATCTTGTGCAGGAACACCTGTCCGAACGAATCAAGGGGTCATCATTCAACACAATGGCATTAAACACCAGGATTCACGTGGGAGCCTGCGTCAAGATTGAGGAGGGTCTCAGGAAGCAACTTCTTTACCTAGCATGCAGGCACCATATGTACGAAATCATCCTGGCCCAAGTCTTCCGGTCTTCGATGGGCCTCACCTCTGGGCCCGAGAGTGGGATCTTCAAGAGATTCCAAGAGCAGTGGGGTTCCATCGACTGATCTCTTATCACCACTGCTATTGATTCAGATAGCTGCAGCATCACTGGACCTCTTCAGGGTCTCAAGGACCGAACTGTCCTTGTCGTGAGGGAAGTTCTGGCTTCTGGTCAGCCACGGGATGACTACCAAGAACTTCAAATGGTTATCCTCTTTCTAAGGGAAGAGACTGTCATCAATGTGCCACTGCGGAAGCCAGGAGCATACCACCATGCATGGTGGATGGCAAAAGCCATTTATGGATTGAAGCTGTACCTCCTTCAGGACCAGTTCAGGATGACCAGGTGGGAGCTGAAAGGAGTCACAGAAATCTGCCTGTTCATCGCCCTGGCCTACGCAAAGGCTTGGAGTCATGTGACGAGAGCAGAGCAGGCCTCACGTGTGGATCTGGAGTTCTTGCTGGACCTGGAAATACTGCAGGAAGATGCCGTGATCATCGACGTCGTCAAGCAAGAGCAAGCAGCCATGAAACGACACCTCTGGTACTTCTCCGAGACGCTGGTCAGCTTGGCATTCTTCGATCAAGGGGTTCCTCAGGAAGAGAAACAGTTGAAAAAGAAAATGATGGAAGCCTTTCTTTTCTGGATCTAAAAATTTGGAGATGCTCTAATCAGTTCAAATTTTAAGTCTATCGCAAGCCTACTAATAATAACTCTTATGTGCATTTTTATTCTGACCATCATCCCTCGATTAAATCCACTCTTTTCTCTGCTATGTTTCTTAGAGCATTGAGAGTTGTCAGTCCTGAGTTTTTAGATTCCGAGTTATGCAATATCATGAATATTGGTACAAAATTATGTTATCCTATTTCATTTTTAGATAACTCTCTTAGGAAAGCCAAGAATAGGTATTATAATAATTTAACTGTAAAGGAATTTGAGCATAAAAATATCCTTAGCCTACCTTACCATGTTAATTTTCAATATCTTCCCACTTTACTTAAAGCAACTGGCATCAATGTAGTCTAAGTATAATAATACTGTTAAATCACGCCTAGTAAAGAATAGCCCGGAAAATGTTGTTGGTTGTGTGTATTCGATTGGATGTACACAGTTAACTCAGTATATATAGGCCAAATGGGTAAAATGTTAGATATTAGGGTAAAACAGCTAATAATTCCAATGCTTTGTTTAACCATATGTATAGATGTAATCATAGCATTAAGTGGGATAGTTCTAAAGCAGTTGTTGAAAACAGAGATATAATAGAAAGAAATATTCTAGAATTTCAATAACAGTGCAGGAATGTATAAAATTGACAATATCTTGTTAAAATTCCTTTTGCCTCTCATTAACTCTTGTTAAGTATGTGCTAATTGCTTTGGTTTCTGCTACATTATATATATTTATGGGCATCTTGCCTTCTCTCTTCATTCCCTGATGAGGTGTAGCTCTGAATACACGAAAGACCTCGGAATCATTTTTCTTTTTCCTTGTGGGTTTGCAGGATTCATTCATTTCACATGTTTAATTGTGAAATTCATCCCATGTGTGTGTGTGTGTGTGTGTGTGTGTGTTACAATTGTAAATACTATCAATAAATCTTCAACAACAGTGATTAATTTGTTGGTTTTTGTGTCTACTACTAGCTTAATGTACCGGTAATGCTTTGTCTTCTTATAAGGTTTGAATGAAAAGTGACAACAAAAACTAGGGGGGTCCATATTTAATCTCACTGGTACAGCACACCTAACCTCTCAGAAGCTGTTTAAGAGAGAGAGTATATGTGATCTTTCCAGAAAGGATCACATGAAAATGAAACACCAAGAACATTAAGAGAAGAGGAAGGATTGAGTTGTTAATCATTGAAAATATGGGGATAGTCATATGGAGGATTATGGTAAGTACAGATGAAGGAACTGGGTTTATGCGATATTGAAAACCACAAACCACAATCAGAAATAGTAAGGAATTTTTGGCAAGTAAACAAATTTTGCATGATTCCAGGCTGAAATATAAACAGAGTGAGAGTCGAGAGTTAAATGGTGATGGTGCCCCAACCAGATTTGATAGTTTGGCTGAACTTAAAATCCTATAAATACTGTGTGTGTGTAGTCAATGGAATTGAACTAATATTGACAATGACATTTTCCCAAACCTATGCAGGTTAGGGTGTCCCAAACTCATAGGGGGCCAAATTTTTTTTTGGGATACAAATCCCCTCGTGTTGCGCTCTTTTGATGTTTCCCATTAGAAGTCTTCCTGTAAAATTTCAGAGATTGAAAGAAATTTAAAGGTCCCGAACTTTGAACACTTTATTTCTCCTCTTAACTGAAAGGCAAATTAACTGAAATATTTCTCTCAAAAGTCCCATCACAAAGATGATTATACAAAATAAACATGTATTTTAATCTTAACACATTGTGGCTGCATTATATTTTCTATCTTCACCTCCCATGTAACTCGTATGTCGATCTTCCCTTTGGGAAATGAGGAATTCCTTGTCTTCAAGAGGGATATCTCCCCGATCCAGAGCGTCTGAGCGGGCAACATCAAAAATATCCTCCATATCAGCCAAGAATACATCCCGCTGCATATTGTAAGTCATTCCAGTCTTGTTCTTGTTTTTATGCAAATTTCGATACCTCTGAACCAAAGCTTTCAGTTTAGTCGAGGCATGAACGGAGGTTGTTGCCAGATTCGAGTTGGCTCTAGCCCAGATTTCTAATACAGCCGATATTACAGCCTTGACACTGTTGGAATCTGTCTTCTTTTGGTCGCGGTGATGGTAGAAGAAAAGGAGCAACACGTCCATATTACTTGGTAATCGAGATTTAGCCAGCTCTGCTATCAGAGACCTCTCAAGAAGCCACAACTTGATGTTTGATCTTGTCAATGCCATAATGATCAATTCTGAAAACCAAAAAAAAAGTCATCAAACGTCGGGACCTCTAAATATCATCTGATCGAGTTGAAAATCACACAGCCAATGCTTTAGCCCAAACCACATCCGGGCATGACACGAGTGGTCAGGTCGTGTTAAGAAAAAAATTGGGACACCCTAATGCAGGTAAAATATTAAGTAGTTGTCTGAGGTAATCTGAAGCAAATTTGATAACATTTCTTACTTCATATATAGCCCTGTTTCTCTTTTTGTATTGCTTCAGATTCCTAGGTTTCTTATACACGTAAATAATAAAAGTCTTTGCTATACTGCAACAGAACTCTTAATTATTATTCCCAGGAAAAATAAAATTTCTTTTCAGTATGGTATTCATACATGTAATAACTAGAGATGCACCGAATATTTGATAACTATTTAGTATTTGGCCTATTCAGCCATTTTTCCGAATATTTGGCACCAAATGGTGTTTTTTTTATATTTATTTCCCTTTTCTAATAAAGGCATTTCATCACTACCACGTGACTCATCAGGCTACTTATATGGCTATAGCATAGCTATAGCCATATAACCAAATATGGTAACCAAAATGAGAAAAAAATACACCCATGATTCAGTACTCAAAATTGTATATAGGAAGGTTGTAGTGCAGAAACAAACTTTTCTCCATTTTCTGGATTTAATCTGTTTCGCTTAGCTTTGTAGATATTTCCACCTGTACTGAAAAGTCTCTCACTTTCCACCAATGAGGAGGGAGCTGAAAGATATTTGAGAGTGAGCTTCTGCAAATTCTTGAAACCTGCTTTATTCTGCCTCCACCATCCTAGAGGATCTTTTGATCTTTCTAAAAGAGGTAAAGACAAATAGGTGTTAACTTCTTTGCCAATGGCAAGTCTTTTAGAATTAGTTTTAGGACTCCTAATATTTGATGTAGAGGGTGCAGAGCTTGCATCAGTGTCTTCGTCTACCTTTTCACTAGAATGACTAGATTTTGCCAACTCTAAGAAACAATCATTTAAACTGAAATATTTGGAAAATCCAGGAAATGTTTTACTAATCTCTGAAAGTGAATCAGTGTCAGACAACTCAGGGCTAGGGCTTCCCGTAGATTGTTCTTCAATGCTCTCAATGAACCACACTTTCATTTCATCAATTTTGCTTTTCTGAAATTGTAATTTAAATCTTGGATCTAGAAATGTAGTTATGCACAGCATTTTGTTGGTAAGGTAGCATTCAAATCTTGTCTTAGTTGATTTAAGTAATTCTTCAAGCATTGTTAAAATGCCACTGAAGTTGCTCGATTCATTTTGGTCCATGCTACCAGCCTTTTTCAAAAACAGTTGCAAGGCTAAAATTGAAGGTATGATCAAGGAAGCTGTCGAATTTCTATTACTGTGTTCCAGTGTTAGTATATGTACTTAAACCTTTTGAAGATCTAACTTCTTAATGATGGTCCATTGATAGGGACTTATATCGGTTACATTGTGGTCAGCACTGTAAGCAGCAATAACCTTTTGTTCTAACATCCTTTCCAACATATAGTATGTACTACCTATTCCATCTGGTCTTAACATCTTGTTTGAGCTTGTGCCCTACTACTCTGAGTTGTTTTTGTAGTAATTCAAATTTGGTCATTGCTGATGGTGAATGATTTAGATGTGTAGCTGTGGCTCAACATAGTCAAAATATCTTTTACAGACCTCTGAGTTAATATTGAATCTGAAATGCTAAGTTGCAGGGTGTGGATAAAACAAGATAAGGAAGGCAACCCACTTTTTCTTTGAGTCCTGCAACCATATTGGCAGCATTGTCCCTCAGAATGACATGGATTTTATTGAGAGGAATGTTGAAACTCTCCAGACTGCTCACCAACTGTTCACTAATGTTTAAGGTAGAATGAGTTCCTGGAAAATGTTTGACTCTTAAGACTGCCCTTTGATGCTCAAAGTTGTCAGACAACCACTGTGCTGTTAAACATATGAATGGAGTGTTGGCTGTAGTGACAGTCCATATATCTGTTGTTAGAGAAATATATTTCGCAGATGATACTACATCTTTAACGTTAGTAAATAATTTATCATATATATTAGGGACAATGTTCTCAGAAAAATGTCTCCTACTTGGAATGGTATAATTAGGGCAAGCTTTTTTCATAAGGCGGTTGAAACCCTCATTTTCAACAAATGAAAATGGCTGTAGGCCTATGTCTACAGCAATCATCTCTCCAATTAATTTGTGAAGTTCAACAGCTCTATGGTCATTAATATTCCATAATTTTTTTTTCTCTCTCGTCTCAAATAATGTTTGCTGTTGCTTTGGATCTTTTGGAGACTCAGTTGGGCCAGCATTGCTGGGTGATGCTGCTCTTTTTTCTGCTTTAGATTTCTTTAACCTTTCTGTTTTGTATTCTTCAGTATGTTTACTTTTCAGGTGGTTTAACATTGCTGTAGTTGTGTGAGTTTAGGAAGTCTTTCCCACTCTTGAAACCTTGGCACTGCATAAATTGCACATGGAGCATGTTGGATCACTTTCAAAAGGTTTGAAATAAGCACACCAGCCAAAAAATTAGTCACCACTAATAGCACCGATAGTAGGAAGTTCAAGGTCACACAGATGGCGCTGATGTAGCATTGGTAAGTGACAAGTAGCGGTGACGTAGCACACAGGATCAGATCTGTTTGTGAGGTGGTGAAGAACAAAGTGTGTGTTGGATATAGTCTGCAAAATGGGTTCTGAGGCAGACGTTACTCAGTGGAAAAAAGGAGCCATCGTGTTTGGCAGAGCCCAAGGACACAAAATGTCTGAAGTAGCCCAATTTGTTGGTGTGTCAACATGTACTGTCCAGCGAGTTTACAAAGAGTGGTGTAGTTCGCAATCAACTGACAATCGACGGCGTAACTGTGGCCGGAAAACAATTCTCGACAATAAGGGCCGCCGCCATGTTTCTCGTCTAGTAACTGCAAATCGTTTTCAAACCAGAGAACAATTGCTCCAAGAAACCAATGAGGTTCTCCAGCGACCAATTTCCGAACGGACATTGCGACGAGAACTGCATGCGATGGACATCTGGAGCAGGGTACCACGGAAGAGGCCGCTGTTAACAGCAAGTCACAAATTGGCACGTTATAAATGGGCTCAGAGGCACAAAAACTGGACTGCGGCAGATTGGAAATGTGTAATTTGGTCCGATGAGTCCCGTTTTTGTTTGTTCTCCAATGATGGGAGGCAACGAGTACATCGCAGGTCCAATGAAGCCTTTAATCCTGAATGCATCGAAGGTGTTGTTCAGGCTGGAAACAGAAGGTGAAGCGCAGGACTCTGGCGGAACTTCGGGACCGGCTGATGAACGAGTGGCAGCAAATCGATGTTCAGTACATGCACAACCTCGTAGAGTCTCTGCCTCGCTGGATTCGTGCAGTTATCAAGGCCAGAGGCGCAGTCACACGTTATTAGGTACATTCTGAGAGGGGTGACTAATTTTTTGTCCGGTGTGCTTATTTCCATACTATACTGCTACTTTGAGACATTTCATAAAGCATAAGGCCATAAGCCTATACATACAATAATTGTTAGGTAAAAACTGCTGAAAAAAGGTGAAAAAAGGTAAAAAAAGTATAATAATAATAAAAGTAAAAAAAAACTAAAATAATACCAAATTTTCAATTAAATCATTGTGCTAACCTGAACAAACTTAATCTAAATCTAACCTAACCGTGCCTATAAAAACCTTTCAGGCTTAGGAACCTGTAGTTTGCATTACAAACTAAATTTTCAACCTTTTGCAGTTTGTGGACTTAGCTGCAGGATGCTGTCGCCCATTTGGGCAAAAATAGCAAGCCTACACTATAGTATCCCTAATGCACAAGGAACATTTAGGGTTAAATTACAACTAAAAAAAAAATGAGTATTCAGCTTATTGAAGCCAATTATTCCTATTTAACATGCCGAACATTCAGTTTTAATAAGCAAGCCAAACATTCAGTTTTTAACAGGCTGAATACTTGGTAGGCAAAAAACGCTATTTGGGCTGAATATTCAGTATTTGGCTAAACTGCTATTTGGTGCACCACTAGTAATAACCAGAATATCTTTTTAGTGATTCAAAGACGTAGAACTAAATAACTAAAAACATGTGACGTTAGTGTTTCAAGTACAGGAAAAAAGGTGTTAATCCTAAACTGATGTTATAAAACCATGTGCAGTATTTTTCAAATTTAACTAACCATTAAAACCACTAATTTGACGGTACCTGGATGGGTTTCTCCAAGATATAACCAAAAGGAATGGAAAATTGGAGACACATTGTGGGAGTAAAGGAATATTAAAGTACTCAAATAAATGTTATACTTTAATGCTTGAAAGTGTCAAGTAATAAATAGTGAATATACTAAATTTCAACCAAGATGACCAATTATATCCTTATATCTATTTGTGCAACCTATTTCCTAACCACTCATTCTAGGAAAGCTTTACTCTGCTGTGCAAGTTTAATTTTTTGAATAACTGACCATCTTAACAGAACAAAGGCCAAGGAAAATGCAGAATAGGGAGGATGATGTCCTTATTAATACCTACTACTGCTCCAAAGTAGGCTTTAAAACAAAAAGCAAGCACTGCACACTGAATAATCTAATAAGTAGCTTATGGAGGTATGAAACACACACACAGTTTTAAGTACTGTAAGATGGGGTAACTGGGCCCTACTAAGTTTAAGGTATATAAAAGTATGAATTATTTCCTTAAATTGTAGGGACCTACCTATGCAAAGGTACCTAAAATTTATGGAAGAAATAATAAAATTTACCTTACAATTAGTAGGGCCCAGTTACCCCCATCTTACAGTAGGCCTTAAAATATAAATTTCTTTATAAAAGTAATCTTTTAACTAATATAAAACAACTTTGCAAATGTATGGCAAAATACATATATTTCCCATAAAATAAGATTCTAGACTAGGCATACAAAATAGGCTTCACAAGAATGTTCATATAAAAATAAAGTAGCTAACACAATTAGGCCCTATATGAAAATTAGGTAATTTCCTTTTTAAATCCGAGTGTGAAGTTTCAAAACTGTTTTTAGTTGTACAAACAAAATTAATTTATGTAATAGAAATAAATATTGGTTTTGACTATGCTTTTATTAAGTTTGCACCTCAACACTAAAACCTAAGCAAATTACAGGACACAGGGATCAGAGAAAGATGATAGCTCCCCAACTTCATGCATTCTTCATAGCTATAAACCTTGCACAAGAGGTTTGACATAACAGAAGGATACCACTATTGATATACATTAATGAACACACTACAGAATAACAACAACAACTGCTGAACTTTTTGAAAAACTAGTAAATGCATATTTTTCTATCTTGCAAATATACCGGTGAGTCTGTTTCATCCAAATCCCATCTTAAAAATAGCAGTGGGGGTACTAGCAATTTAACTAAAATAGTGTAGGATGTAGAGCTAGCCTAATTAGGTAAAGAACATATAAACTACCAATAATTGAATAAAAATGTTAAATTTAACTTAATATATATTTTTAGCAAAGTTAAAAAGGAAAGGAACATTAATCCCACTTAATTTCTCTTCTACTAATATTATCAAAATGAACTTTACTGAATTGACAATAATGAAAATAAATACAGAACAGGCAGTAATGCATACATGAATAAAGTGAAATTAGAACAGGGTACAAATCTGGGTACCTCAAAGGTGATGGAACCATAATACTAACCAAGGAGAGCAAAGTGAGGCAAGTTATTGAAAGATAGAAAGCAAATTTACAGAAAGAAGCTCTAGAAAGAGAAAATTTAGAGGTATCATCTTTTGATGAAGTTTTATACATGAAGTAGGAAAGAACAGCCAAGCTCAGTGTAGGAATAAGAAGACCATCTCTTAGTAATAATGGCAGCATACTAATGATGGAGATGATAAAAAACCATGTGACTATTAATGGTTCCTCATTAAATACGAGACAAGCGGGTGTTGTTACCAATAATATGCTTTTTTCATGGACATGGAAACTGAACAAGAAAAATATAAATGAAATATTAATGACGCTGTACTTAAATATATTTGGTCTTGGATAAAGCAGAAGATGTATGCCAGAAGGAAGAACTAATAGGGAAGTTACTGTTAAGCATATCATAGCCATTGAAGCAGTATCAAACATCACTTTTAGTTTGAAAATTATAGATATGCTGCACCAAAAACTTGCTACTTTATCTTCAAACAAGCCTCTTCCTATGGGGAAAATTCTTCTGAGAACATGATGCATCAAATTAAAATCCATTAAGAAAGGAAGCCAACAGCACACAAATGTTCCTAGCACAAATATTCCAATAATAATAAGCTTCTTAGTACAATGTATATAACTCCTTTCTTTCAAGCATTTTCCTAGCAAGTAGAAGAAGAAAGGTAATGCATGATACAATTCCATTTGTTTGTAATTAAGTGCCAAAGAAAAGAAAATTGCACTCATGTAATCTAAGTTTCTAAATATACAAGCAACAGCAATAATAAACAACCCTAATGATACATTATTGTACTGAAAGTGACCATAATCAATTAGATATAAGCCAGGATAAAGAATTAATGCAGTAAAACAAGATAATATGCCTGATTTTGATTTGTACATATTACTTTTTGCAAGGAAAAAAACACCAGGAATATAAATAATAAGATCCATAATTAAGACCGTATATCTCATAAATAACTTGTGATCATAACTTTCATATCCTCTTGAAGTATTGAGAGCAACAAACTCTGGATTTAAGAACTTAGCAACTAAACCACACAACAAACTATGGTATGCAGTAAGAGGTGGGTAGTCAAGTCCCCAGTACAATAAGTCATTATTTGTTGAATTTGTATACCATTCTTGCATTGGTAAATTCACAGTTATTTCTTGCCAGTGTCTCTGAGCTTCATAGTCTCCAAACATAGGAGGCTTTCCAGCTCCTGAATAAGGAAACAGTGATATAGTCCAACGGAGGAATAGTCCAAGAAGAGCAACATTAATAAAGTCATTCATTCTGGCTGCTCTTGTAAATTATGTATGGATCCAATAGGACTGAGAACAACTCTTCTCATAAATTTCAAACCTACAAGAGAAGTAAATAAAATTGTGATGGTTGTACCTGGTAACAAATAACAATAATGAAAACAACATATATAGTAGATCTTCTATATGGGAAAACAAGTGGATCCAGCTTTATTCTACCAGTAAACATTGATTCTGAGAACAAGTCAACTTCAGTTTGAAAAAAGAGCAAGTAGATGGGCTTTCAGAGTTGCCTGCAGATGGGATTTACTTAAAGTGTAAATAAACAAAAAAGTAAACAAACATTAAAACTATATATTAATACCTATATAGTGTAGTTATTAAAATGAACTGTCCTTTGATATATGGTACATAAAACCTAGTTCTGAAAATAATCCTGGCTTCTTACTTTTCTCTCCCCAACTTTAACATTTAAATAAAAGAGGGAAAAACATTTTAATGCTTCTTCGTGACATAGGGAACTACTACAATTTTTTTTTTTTTTAAATAGCTTATTAAAAAAAAATTGATTAATTTGAAAATGTATGACTATGACCACTACAATATTGAACTGACCATTAAATGTCAAACTTAAAGACCTAAAAAAGCGAAATACAGTATACAATTCTCTTTACCTATTGGTCTCATTAACAGTAAGTAGTTCCGTGTCTGAAGCATTTACATAGGTACCCCCATCCCAAGATTAAACAATCTACAAAATATTTGCTTTTTAAACTTTTTCAACTTTAGTGCCTTATACAGGGTGTCCCAGAATTAACTATCTATTTCAATGAAATCGGACAAATTTAATAAAAACTGACATAATTTTGTTTATTACTAAATTATGATACAAAAACAAATAGATTTATAAATCATAAGTCAAAACTTTATTTACTTGAATGTGATAAGCCTTTTTCATCAGTGTCGAACGCAAGATTCTAGGAACTGTTGTCTTGGATATGTTGAGTCTTCGACCAGCCTCCCTAACCGAAGTTGTTGGTTCATCCTCAAACAATTGTCGTACCTGTCCGGTACTGTTACATGCTGTCCTTGGGCGTCCTCTTCCCACCTCGTTGTGTACGGATCCAGTTCTTTTAAATTTGTTCACAAGTTCACGAATCGCTTTGTCTGTAGGACCAGTTCTGTGGAATCTTCTTATAAATTTTTCTCTGATTTCATTACATTGCATTCCTTTGATATGGGATGTTACAACAAAGATGCGTTCTTGTGTACTCATTATTAATAGGGTTCTGAAAGAGAATGAAAATAAAACTATGAAAAACTATGAAAAAATTATGAAAATAAAATTATGAAAAAAATTTAGAAATTTATACATTTTTAACACATATTAAACATGATAAACATAAATAAAAGTGTGTTTTTAAATTTTTTTTCCGATTTCATTGAAATAGTTAATTCTGGGACACCCTGTACAGTACTGTAAATGTGTTTATAATCTTTCATGTTTGTGTGTCAACTTTCTGAACAATTTATTGAATGTACAGTATATAAGAATATATCAGCCTTTTATTTTTAGCATGGTCAACTGGCAAAATTGTCCCAATATTTTAGCTATTTTACCCACCTTATAAACTTCACAAAATAAGCTTTTCTGACTTTTAAGGATACAAATGTATTGGGATAATCCTGAACTTTATATCTACAATTTAATTCACACTAAAATGCAAATTTACCATGAAAAAACTATCTTTTAAAGTTAGTATATCCAAATGTTCAGTATGTAAATATGACAAATGGTTAAACCTGTTAATTAGGGTTCTTCAAGAAAAATGCAAAATTTCACTAGGGGTGCACCAGATATGATATCCAGCCAGATATTGCAAAATATCCAGTATCCAGCTGGATATAGGTCAAGACATTAGAAAATTAACACCTGTATGAAAATCTGCCATATAACAACATTACAAATAATATTTTATATACAAAAAAAAAAGGAAAGCCCTCCAGGGCCAACCCCTAAACCAGTCCAGCAACACTTTTTATATTAAATCAACACAATACTGATGGCAAGAATAAACAAAACATCTGTCCAACCTTAACAATTAGTTCTATTAATATAATCAGAGCTTTTTATAAAAATGTCTAGGCGTTAAATTTTTTAAAAAGATTAAAATATTGCTAGACCCCTGCACTTTCTTTCCATTCTTTTCCCTTTATTTAAAAACAATACAAAACATTACAAGCTTGACAAATTTAAAACAATACATTGAATACAATATAAAATGCCTGGAATGAAATCAATGAATGGAGGGCAGTATTGTGTAGGTCAGATGCCGCCATTCAGCCTGGAGGTCTTGAGAATAAAAAAACTCAACAACAGTGATTTAGAAACTTTTTCCATTGTGGTTAGGGATGGAAAATAACCAAAAAGTGTAAAACCAGTTTTCACCATCGCTATATTCTTAAAGCCAGTTTTTACTGGTTTTCACTGATGGGATTCTGTATGCTTTTTAGGGAGGTAAATGATCAAAATATTAAACAGAAATAAGGTTTTAATTGATTCAATCAAGTATGTGCAACATTTGAATTAAAAATTTTATTATCAAACTTGATTTTTTTAAATAACACTTGAGAAAACAAAGAACATTAAGTGTCTGATCTCACATTCTTTATCGAATCTTTGTGACGAATAAACCAGCAGCTGAAAACACACTCAGACTCTACACTGGTGGCTTTTATTGTAAGCAACGCCTCGTACATTCTATCCAAATTTTCGCTTTATTCAAAGTAGTTTCAAAATATTTGAATTCATTGTTTACATCAAAGGTCTCAGAAGAATCTTTCTTGGGTTTCATTTTCAGTTTGTTCATCTCACACATGTACTCGTTCATAAGTTGATCATCATCATTTACTTCAGGACCTGAGCTGCATTGTGAATCTTCGAGTTTCAAAGTAATTGATTGGACTTGGTCTTCTGTTTCTGAAATCTGGCAAGCTTCTGGGAAAAGCCTCTTAAATGTATGATCTGCATACTTCTTAAGTGCTTGTCTTGAAGGAAAGAGGAACAGTGCTGATGATTCATTTTTCAAGACCTCAGGATTGTGGAGAAAACTCAGCAAGGCAACAGCTTCTTTTTGTCTTCTCGATGAGTAGCGATCAATGAGACAGTGATGTAGCTCAAAAGCTAAAGGATTGTTTTTGTTTTCAAATTTATCCAAAATGAACTTCATGGAAGATTCAGCTTTGAGCAAATTTGCATCTTTGGAACAGAGTCCCTTCAAAACAATTTCCAGCGGACGAAACATGTCAAAGAGGCTCTTCAGAGCATTCCATTCTTTATCTGAAATCATCTCTGTTGAGCGTATCACTCTGAGGGCCTTTGGAATGCAATTTTTGAGTTTCAAAAATCTTTCTATCATGGCCAAAAGACTGTTGCACCTTGTTCTACAGTCAAAGGTAAGCTTCATTTCCTCTTCATTAAATTCATCTTTGACAAAATCCTGCAATCTCTTATGCGGCAGATTTTTCTCACCTTATTACTTTTAAGTAATCTTCTCAAAGTTTTGGAAGAACAATTACGTCATCTATGTCAGACTCAAAAATTGTATCAGTGCATAAAATTTCACACTCATCTTCACTTAACTCATGTGCAGTGTTCATCTTCTTCAATGGCTTCATCTTCAGGGGTCCCTAGGGTCACTTTCCCCTTCAACTGAATTTTCAGCAGTTTTTGAATACAAGATATCCGAAACCGCAAGATGTATAGCATGTGCAATACATTGCTGGTGATCAGGTACTATTTCTCTTTCAAATTTGACCATTACTGAGGCATCATCAGTGGTGCAACCCATGATATGTTTATCTAGGTCCAAGCCAAAGTCTTCCAATCTTTTCCTAACAATTGCAATAGTTTTGGTGTTATCAAGAGAACCATTTATTTTCATGAGACCGAGAGACCAATGTTGATTTTCATCATGAACATTAATATATCTTTGGTTTTGCAAAGATGTATACTCATCCATAGTTAATGAATAACGGATTCCTTGTCTCACCTGATTCTTGAAGTAGTTGACCAATTAACTTCTCTCTTTCTCATAAAAATTAAGCACCATTTTTCTGACACCATTATGGGAAGTTGGATGAGGCTTGTCATATTTTATCTTTCTTAGGCTTTCTTGAATGAATTCACTTTCAGTAATTGACTGGAAACTCAGTCCATCTACACATGCAAGTTTCGAAATTTCCTCTTCTATGGACTTTTTTTGCACAAACTCTTCCACTGTTCTTTGTTTCTTCAATGGCTGATTAATCTGGTCGATGTTTATGCCATGAATATTTTTCATGTGGGATGATAAACTTGAAGTAGAACCTCCACAACACTAAAATTTTGTGACATGTCATACACTCTGCTTCTTCTTTATTCTTACGAGTGAAATGATACCAAGCATTTGATTTCTTTGACATGATGGAGTATCAAATCTTAGAATCTTAACTGATCAATGTGCAATCATCCACATAACATTCAAGAATGAAGCATCAATTATTTACACTTATAACAAACAAAAAACGATACAAAATGATGCAAAACGTAATTACTATGTTTTTAAACATTTGGAAACATTTGTTTCATAGAAAATGGACCTAAGTGATCAGAGACTTGCGCAAAAATGTGAAAACCAGTTCTTATTGTCGGTTCCAGTGATGATTAAAAATTTTCATCACCAGTTAAAAACTGGGTTCCATCTCTAGTTGTGGTGCAGAAACAAGAGCATTTCTCCTCTTTTAGGCAATATTCAGGATCGCCTTGCTTCATAGATGTTTCCATATTCAGAAAACACACTGAAAATACAGAGGATGCGGGTGTGCAGAGAAGCTTTGAAACAATAGTTTTAAGGAGGAAATCAGTCCTCCTACTTCCAAATTTGAACTGGACAGCGTTTCCTATCTACAAGAGGTTCAGATGCATATCGGTCTAACTCCCCTGCAATCAGTAGAACAGAAGCAGTCTTTTTTTCAACCTTTCTTCTCTTGTAACTTCCCCAGATTGCTTTCCTTTTGTGATCTCCATAAAACAAGCTTGAAGAATGTCCTCTTCGTCTTTCCTCTTTCACATAGAAGAACTGGAATTTGAGCTTCTTTTGCTTCCATTTTCATTACCTTCACTTTCATTTGAATCA
The DNA here is from genome assembly GCA_023014485.1 of Bathynomus jamesi. Classification (NCBI taxonomy): domain Eukaryota; kingdom Metazoa; phylum Arthropoda; class Malacostraca; order Isopoda; family Cirolanidae; genus Bathynomus; species Bathynomus jamesi. The sequence goes on from JAJOZX010002810.1 coordinate 313,408, forward strand.
TTACCACCTTTGCCATTTTCAATACCTATGACTTCTTCAATCAGCCAGGATTTAGCCTGCTCTTTTTGATCCTGTTGAAAGAAAGATAGCTTATACCGCGGATCTATTGCAGTTGCAGTCACATAAGCCCTGTTTTTCATTATGTTCAAAGACTTCCCATCATTACTCTCTGACAAGAAACGCGCTCAAAGAGAAGTCAGGAGTTCTCACTTTGTCATTTGAACACCTTGGTCATCATGGCCAATCTTTGAAAGAAATCTTTGTAAAATACAAATGCTTGGGATTACGGGAGACAAAGTTGATTTTTCCGAACTTATTTCCTGAATTAGTTGGAAGAATGGTTTTAATATTTTAAGGAGATTTCGTATCAGTGTCCACTCGAAGGATGTGATGGTAGGTAATTCACTACAATCAGCCAAATACAGTTGCACTGGAATTTTTAATTTATATAATCTTTCTAGCATCAAATATGCACTGTTCCAACGTGTTGGGACATCTTGAACCAATAGGAGAGGCTCAAGATTTTGCTGCACTTGAATGTGTTTGAAATTGTTACAGGCCAAAGGAGAATGATTAAAGTGAGTTGCAAGGCAGAGACTTTTTGCAAGGATATCAATTACACCACTCTGAACCATAATTGAGTCACTAATAACCAGTTGGAGTAAATGAATGCTGCAGTGTATTGAAGGTATTTCAGCCAGGTCACTACCAAGAGCCATATTACTATCTCCATCCCTCACCAATAAATTCCTCTTATTTGCATCAAGATCCCAACTATCCCACATAGAGCAAAATGTTTCAGATATATTCTTGCCAGTATGCGACCCTGAGAAATGAGAGGCATGTAGCACAGCATCGTATCTTTCAAAATCTTTACCTATCCAGTGACCTGATAATGATATAAAACTTTCTTCAGAGGTTGTGCATGTCCATATATCTGAAGAAAAGCTGACATGCTTTACTTCTTCCAGCTTCTGAGCAATTTTAGACTAACTCATTATAAAGCCCGAGGAATTATAGTATTAGAGAAGTACCTTCTGCTCGGTAAGAGATATCTGGGTTGGAGGTAGGCCATTAGATCAATAAAACCATCATCTTTAACTAAGTAAATGGCTGGTTGTCCAAAGCCATCATCATGCCAATTTTACAGTGAATCATCACAGACCTGGAGTCATTGGTGTCCCATATTTTTTTAGATGAAAAGCTTTCCTCTATTGAGAACTGCTTACTCATTTGGTCCATTTTCTTTTCTTTCAGAGTACTACCAGTAGAAGTTGATGGTCTAACCCGTATTCTATCTATGCTCATTTCTTTTGATTCAGTCGCAGCTATTCTTTTTTTGTAATTTTCGTTTTTGGCTTCAGCATACTCTTTTGATTATGAAGGTGTTGTGCTAAAAGACTTTTGGCCACCTTTCTCTGTCCCACGCTTCATAATCTTTTGGCAAATATTACATTTTGCAGATATCGCTAGGATCATTTATTGTATACAGTGACCACACAAAACTTGTCATGATTAATACTTAATAGTTTAATACAACACAAGAACCTGAAAGAGAACAAAACAATTAAACATCTGAATATACTTAAATTATTATTTATCTTATATTTGGAGGGGTGCTTGCCCCCAATGCAAAACAAAACATAGCAATATGAGTGTAAAAATAATATGGTACCTAATAATATATATCCGGCCGGATAGATACAGCCATATCCGGTGCACCCCTAAAAAAAAACCCACTCTAACAGACAAGAGTTTATTTCCATTAGTGGGTTTTTATTATCATAGATTTTACATACTTCTTGGTAACTTTATTAATAATCAGGATAGTATAATTGTCAGAGACTTTTAATGGTAATGATGAGAGTTTGAGACTGATTGAATTCATGGAAGATAATTTTTTACAACAGATGGTTACTGAACCAATGTGCAGTGACAATATTTTAGACATGGTGATGATGAATGACGAAAATATAGTCAAAAGTTTGGAAGTAGGTGAGAGTTTGGGATGTAGTGATCACCAAATTATTAGGTTTAAGCTACTGAAAGAAAACAGTAAGGATAGTAATGTAATAAAGGCCCTGATTTTCGTAGGGCTAATTTTGATAGTTTTGCGGACAGGATTAGATTAATGGACTGAAATAATTTATGGGTAATGACAAATTTTCATTGGAAGGCATTTAAAGAAAGATTTAAACAAGAACTATTATTACAAGAACTCAGTATTAGAGAAATAGTGAGTTCATAAAGAAGCATATAGACTTAATAAGCACAATGGCACAGTAGCTAACTTTAATAGATATACGGTATCGAGCTTAGACATCAGGTTAAAAGACCTGTTAGGAATGCGAAGATAAATTTAGAGATACTTATAGCTGCAAATAGTAAACAATCCAAAAAGGTTTTTTGACTATATCAATAACACTAGGCAACAAATTTCAACTTTTTTTTTGTTACAGACACGTGAACTACTGATTCCTACTAAAGCGCTGATGCTGATTTCAGATCTGATATCAAAATTTCTCTATCACGTCCAGATTTTGTGTAACCGAAAACCCCTATTTTTCATTTTTTTTCTCACCCGCTTCTATTACGAAAGCCGTCTAAGCTACTTTTCCGTGCCAAGTTTTATGTTAAGCATACTTAAATAATTAGTGAACAGGGATGTCTTTCCTCCTTTATTCTGGCTTAAGACAGACAGCGGAATTCCGCTGTATTTACCAACAACATGTTCAGTTCTAGATGGCCAATCATGTTTTTTGTAGTGGTTCTTGTCATCTCTGCTGTTCCATAGACACAAAAAGCACATATGCTTTGTGTAGCCCAACTGTAACCCAAGAAGTAATGATACAACTTTAAGGTCGCCACAAATATTCCATGTGTGGTCCTTATATTTGATGAGTCTTAGCAGCAGTTTCATCGATTCATAAGTCTCATTAAGGCCAGTGGCATGTGCTACAGGTATTGAAGGTTTTTCATTGCCGTTGTGCAGTAATACAGCTTTAAGGCTAGCTTTACTAGAGTCAATGAACAGTCTCCATTCTTTTGGATCATAGCGACAGCCAATCCCTTGCATCAGACCACTGATATCGTGGCAGAAAAAACGTTTTCTTCCTGTAAGTAAAATGATGAAAACTGCAAATGGCGATGGCGGAAATGGGAAACTTTGGTGTTTGGTTGGAGAAGATTAAATTCTTGAAGTCTTGAACCAAGCAACTCTGCCTTTTCTTTTGGTAATTCCAAATCGCGCACTAAGTCATTTAACTCCGCTTGACTTAACAAATGTGGGGAAATATTTGCATCTGGAACATATATGCCATCTTTCCCTGTTTCTATATCACTAGCAGAATCTTCAGATGAACTGCTGTCTGTTATCGTTGCTGGTGGAACTGGTGGTGGATTTGTTTCATCATGTGGTACTGGTTTCATTGCTGATTCGCAGTTTGGGTACGTGATCTTTGATTTGTTTTTCTTTGTGAAACCAGCAATCTTTGTCAAACAAAAATAACAATCATTGAAGTGATTTTTCGGCTCACGCCAAACCATGGGGACTGAGAACGGCATAGCTTTTCTTTTACCATTCATCCAAGCTATTAACATTGCATTGCACTGTGCACAGCAAATATGTGGTGCCCAGTCCCTCTGTTGGTCTCCTAACTTACAGTCAAAATAACACTTGTAGGCAAGTTTAATCTTTGTTGTTATGTTTCTACGTTGTGGCTTAGGTGTATATTGTCCACAGACAAAGCAGAAGTTGTCTGGGTGATTTACACAAGCACGTCTATTTGATGCCATTTTGAATTACCATACAATATCTGAAAAAACGTAGAAAGTAATTATTACGATGTGCAAAATAAAAAGAAATACACACCGTAGTACAAAACAAATGCTATAAAAACACACAAGTCACCACAACCTGTCACTTGCTCATCAGCAGAGAGCTTCAACAACCGTTCTGCTTGACTGTCACGTAGCGACTGACCGTTGGGCCGTTGCCCGTTACTATGCTCTTGACTCAGTGTTGCCAACTCGGGATAAATTTTATTTATCAAAATTGTTCGAATTTGTATATAGTTGGCAAAAAAATTGCTTTAACCTTGAAAAGCAAGTTTCATATTACTGGCATTAAGCCGATTAAAACCAAAATCTGGACGTGGTAGAAAATTTTACTAAAAGTGATTTGCATTTTACACGAAATCTAGACGTGATAGAAAAAATCTAATTATAGATTTGAAATCAGCATACTGAAATTAGCTAGGAGCACCTATTTGGTCTTCTGTAACAAAATCTTTGTTGCCTAGTGTAATCTAAGCCAATAAAAGATAATATAGGCCCTCTAGTGGATGCTAATGGCACTTTGGCTTCCGATGCTCGGGTGAAGGTGGATATTTTTAACAACTTTTTTGCAACAGTTTTTACCATAGAAAACATAAATAATGTCCCTGATGTGGACAATATTGTTCCATTTAGTAGCAAGACTATTTTGAGTGAAATAACTGTTTGAGGGTGAGATTGCGCATTATATCAATAAGCTAAAAATTAGCAAGGCTCCAGGCCCTGGTGCACTTTATTCGAGACATATGAAAATTTTAATGATGATATCATAGGCCCCTTAATATAATTTTTTAACAAGTCACTGGAAGTGGGGATTATTCATGAAGATTTCAAATTAGCTAATGTTACACTCATTTTTAAAAAAGGCAACCAAAGGTTAAAGCGCAAAGTATATGTGGTCAGGTAGCTAACTGGTTAGAAGAATGGTTAGAAGAATGGTTAGAAGAATGGTTAGAAGAATGGTTAGAAGAATGGTTAGAAGAATGGTTAGAAGAATGGTTAGAAGAATGGTTAGAAGAATGGTTAGAAGAATGGTTAGAAGAATGGTTAGAAGAATGGTTAGAAGAATGGTTAGAAGAATGGTTAGAAGAATGGTTAGAAGAATGGTTAGAAGAATGGTTAGAAGAATGGTTAGAAGAATGGTTAGAAGAATGGTTAGAAGAATGGTTAGAAGAATGGTTAGAAGAATGGTTTCATGCCAGGAAACAGAGGGTCGTTGTTGTTGTTGGTTAGCTGATCAGCCCACCCTGATTGAGCAAGCCAGCAGGATGCAGGTAACCAATCACCCTCTCCAGAGTGGACCAGAAGTTCAGCGCACTAGTGATGTTGTGTTGTGTTCTATGTTGTGCTAGAGCAGTACGTCTATCATAATGTGTTCAATTGTTTGTGGTGTGTCCTGGCACAGGTGGCAGATGTCATCTGTGGAGTTGTCTAGTCTGTGTTATATGTCTAAGTTGGGGTGATGTCCACATCAGAATTGTGCTAAGTTAACTCGAACTGATCTGCTCAGGTTGGTCTCTGACCTGTCAATGGGTGGCAGCTGCGCACCTAGGACCACATTCGGACTGAGTTGTGTCAGTGCTTTGTGGGTTAGATGTGTGTGTGTGTGTGTGTGTGTGTGTGTGTGTGTGTGTGTGTTCTGTACTGTGTGATGTTTGTGGGGTGTAGTATGGAATGGAGTATTTGGTTATAATGTCTCTCTGGTGTTACCTTAATGGTGTGAGGTGTTGGTGCATGATTGCACGTACATGTAGTGGCAAGGGTGTTGTGGGTTAGTTGTTGCTGCTGCCATGAATTGTGTTCCCCTCATGTCTAAATGTTCCCTAACTTTCAGTATTTTTGTTTCTGTGTGCAGGTGTTCTATTGGTGTTGTTTGAGTACATCCTGTAATGATACGAAGTGCGTTGTTTTGTATTGTCTGTAGTGTTCACGTGTGTGTTTGAGATAATGGGTGCCCAGCATGGCCTAGCATAGTCCATAACTGAGCAAATAATAGTTTGTATACGAGTGATGTTTCATGCTGGTGTCCAAAGTTTGTGAGTGTTAAGTCTTGACATACATTTGTTTTTAATGTCCTGAATGTGGTTTGCAAAAGATAATGATGTGTTGTATGTGACCCCAAGTATTTTGGTTCTGCGAGTGTGTGGAATGTTGTTGTTGTTTAGTGTAAGCTATGGAGTTATCTGGTGTTCTTTTGTGTTGCTTGTTAGCAAGGTGATGGTTCATTGTGTGTGAGCCAGTCTTGTATACTGTTTATGCATGTTTGTAGGTTATTTGTAGCGGTGTTGATGTTATTGTGGGTGGATGTTAGAGTGATGTCATCTGCATATGATGATAAGGTAAGCTTGTTATCATCTGTGGGTGTTTGAATGTCATGCATGTATAAGTTGAACAATGTTGGTGAGAGAACAGAGCCTTGAGGGACCCTGTTCAGAAAAAGCTTGTTTTTGGATGACTTGCCATTAAATGTGACATGTATCTTCCTGAAAGATAGTTGCTCAGCCACCTTTTGGTGTTATTGTGCATGTTTGTCTGGAGTATTTTGTTTATGAGAGGAAAGTGTGGGATAGCATCAAATGCTTTACTAATGTTTATTGTTGCTAATAGTGTACATTGAGCTGGTCATCTGGAGTTGATGCCATCCATGATGTGCTGCATGAGGTTAGTGAGTAATGTCATGGTTGAGTGGTGAGGTCTGAATCCATGTTGAATAGGTCATAGTGGTAGGTGTGGGTTGGTGATTTGTAAGATTAGTCTTTCTGTTACTTTGGAAGGTGTGCAACTGTGCATAGTAAAGTAATGAGTTTATAGGAAGCTGGTTCTGTTGGATTTTTGTTTGGTTTGAGTAGTGTAATAATTTTACCTTGTTTCCATATGTTAGGAATAATACAGTGTTGGTATGAATATGTGCTGATGTTTGTCAGAGCTAGTATTCTCTGTGGGCCCCAAGTGTTTAAGGTGTATGTTAGATATGTTGTCTGGTCCAGTACCCTTTGAATTCTTAATGTTTTTGATGATCTTGGTGGTCTGGTCTGTATTGAAGGGTGTAATGGTTGTGTTGAGTCTAGGTTTTCTTGTGTCTGGCTGTTTGTCTGTCTGTGTGTGTTTCTGGTTGTTGTCTCTGTTAAGTGACTTATCTTTGCGTAGTGATTAATTAGAATGCAGTGGAAAATTACTTCGAGAGAAGAGTCAATGAACTTTGCAAAATCAGCAAATAATAAAAGATGAAGATTTATATTACATTACCAGCTCGCTTGGAGCTTACTTATGTTACAACAATGCTTTAAGCGAGGGAGACGTACTTAATCTTTCTATAAGTTCTGAGTGAATACCTCATAATTTAAAATTAACAACTTAAAAGGATAGGCCTATTCCTTCAGGTATTTAAGTGTAGTGAATGCCTACATTAATTAAACCGAATAAACTCGTTGTGTAACTCCATCATACCATGGCCCTACATCAAAACAGAAGTGAGGCTCAACGAAATAATAAGGTAAGGCAATTTCTTTCTTTACCATTAGGCAGTGCTAAAATACAAAGGCAAATAAATTTAACATTAACCACAAAAACAATATACAAAGATGTCCTTTGAAGATCAACACATAAGTAACTCTTTAACGAAAAAATGTAGGGTTTTGTCGTTCACTCTCTACTGAAATCTGCTGGAAATTTCCAACAAATGAGGGTAACAGAGAATCAACCTATAGCCCTATATAGTTTTTTCATATGGTGGCCTGTGTGGGGATCGAACCCAAGACCTCTGCATTATCAGCATAGGCCACCATATGAAAAAACTATATAGGGCTCTGGGTTGATTTAAAGAAATTTTAGTGGATGTACAATGTAGGTGTATTTCTTTCAGAAGCGTTAGGAATAACAAGATTAGGAAATCTTTGTGGTGGAATCGGGAAAGAGCTAAAATGATTAAGCTAAATAGTTTGATTAAGAAGAGTAAAAAGGCATAGTGAAATAAATCTAGCTAGAAATAGCAATAAAGATCCAGAGAAATTCTTTAGTTTTTATAAATATAATAATAAAAAGCATGATAGGATTGGCCCAATAAAACATGATGATGATAAGATGTTTGAAAAAATCAGAATATTGTTGGTATTTTTAATGATTATTTTAGCTGTTTTTACTAAAGAAAATTTAAATAACCTTGATTTTAATCCTTTAGATCCTGTAAATTCAGACATTCTTGATCATATTCATATAAAGGAAGGATGATGATGTTAGGCAAGTGATTCATACATTGAAGTGAAATAAAGCTGCTGGACCTAATAATATATTTGCTAGGATTCTCAGAGAAGGGGGAAGAAAGCTTATGAGGCACTAACTATTTTGTTTGCAAGGTCAATTAATTATTCCAGATGAATGGAAAAAAGGTTAGTAATAAGGAGGTAGGAAATTATAGGCCTGTTAGACATCATTGGTAGGAAAGATACTAGAAAGAATTCTAAAGAATAATATTCAACATCATTTGGAGAACTTTAATCTTATTTCAAGTTCACAACATGGATTTAGATCAGGAAGGTCTTGTTTGTCTAATCCAGCAGTGTCCAATACATTCGCCACTCGCCACGTGTGGCAAATAGGCTATTGTGTTGTGGTAATAATATTAATATTTTTTGTAATATTTATCTTTAATATTAATAAATAATTTGAAATGTCATTTGTAATATGTTTTTTAATAGAAAACCATAAATGTGGCTAGCATGGAATTTCTATTGGACACCGCTGGTCTAATCTCTTAGATTTTTTTTTTTTTTAGAATTTGTAACTGATCAGGTAGATAGTGGAAATGATGTAGATGTTATTTATTTGGATTTCAGTGAAGTATTTGACAAGGTTCCACACAGATGTCTATATAAATTAATAGCTCATGGTATATTAGGGTCAGTTTTAAATTGGGTAGAAAAATGGATAGAAAAGAGAGAACAGAGGTTAATTCTAAATAGTCATGAATCTGGGTGGCAGAAAGTGAAAAGTGGTGTACAGTACCACAGGGATCAGTTTTGGGTCCATTACTCTTTATTTTATATCTCAATGATTTAGAGAAAGGAGTAAATTGTAAAATTTCTAAATTTGCTGATGATACAAAAGTAGTTGCTCCAGTTACAAATATAGAAAATTCTTATAAACTACAAAAGGATCTTCATAGATTAGTTGCTTGAGCTAGTAAATGGTAGATGGAATTCAATGTTCAAAAATGCAAAATCATGCATTTTGGTAGAAATAATGAAAACTTTAGTTATGAGATACGAGGGAACTGGTTGGAGGATGTTAGAAAGGAAAAGGATCTTGGCATTATAGTTTGTAGTGATCTAAAATTTTCTGAGCAGTGCTTAGAGGCTAGAAATAAAGCAAATTAAATGTTAGGTATTATTAAGAGGAATGTTAGTTACAAGAGTAAAAAAGTCATCTGTAAATTATATAATTCTTATGTTAGGCCTCACTTAGAATACTACATTCAAGTTTGGTCCCCTCACCTTTGACATGATATTGATATGCTTGAAGGTGTGCAACATAGGGCAACCAAGCTTATCCCTAACCTAAGAAGATTGGAATACAAGGATAGATTAAAGGAATTAGATATGTTTAATTATGAGAGGAGATATGATACAGATGTTCAAAATGTTTTCAGGTTTGGACAATTTAGATGTACATAACTTTCTCACTAGATACTGATGGGATAACTTGTGAGCATAATAAGAAAATTAGAAAACAGATTTGTAGACTTGATCTACAAAAATACTTTATCAGTCATAGAGTACGGTAGTAGATTTTTAGAATGACTTTCCATATGATGTGGTAAACAGTATCTCATTAGTTAATTTTAGAAAAAATTAAACACTTTCATGAGGGAGAGAGTTTGTAAATTGTATACAGTAATCCCTTGTTTTACACAGTTTTGTTAAATGCAGTTTTGCATATACACGGGTAAGCCACGCCATACCTAAAATGCTACATTTGAACAGATAAATATTGCGCACCAGTTCCATATGTAATACAATTACATACTGTGCAGCGCACCTATTGAGTCAGCACAGCAATCCTCACCATCATTTTTGGTTAGTAAAATTGTATTTCTTTTATTAGATTACGTATTATTTATATATTATTATTATATTATATATTATTTAATAACTGTATTTATAGCTTAATACTTGTTAATAAGGTTAAATCAGGCTATACATAGGCCCATGTAACTTGTAAATGGATGTAATGAGGTAAATTGAATGTAAATATATCCTATCTCATATATGCAGTTTTTTGTTATACACGGGTCACACAAGCACAGAACCCCAACATAAAACAAGGGATTACTATATAGTGTATATTCTTTGCTTCAGTTATGTAAGCTGCTATGGTGGTAGTAAATAGTTGTATATTAATTAGGTGACTTGAGTTTGACATCTTACAAGATTTTTTTTTTATTATTATTAAAAAATGTAGCTCATGACTTGGATGACCTTGATAAGCCTGAATGGCTTCATGTTCTCCAAATGAAATGTAAAGTAAAAAAAAAATAGGGTCACCAGTTGGGTGCTAAACTGCAATTTTATCGTTAGTTTTAAAAAAAATTTGGATGCTTTCATGAATGAGATAGTTTGTAGATTGTAAAGTGTATATTCTTAGCTTAAGTCATGTAGGCTACTTTGGTTAGGGTTACCATACATCCAGTTTTTCCCAGACATGTCTGGGAAATTTGAATAATTATAACATTGATTTTTGAGGCTATAACACGTTCTTATTTATAGATACTCAATGTAGAAGACATGTAGTACACAGTATATACAACACATTAATACAATGCGAGTTGGTAGATACTGATACAGATACACCCCCTCTCTCCAGAGTGTCCTCTTTTTTAAAAGTTCAAATATGGTAACAATAACTTTGGTAGCTCTTTAACCATAAAAGGATGACACTACATATTGGTAACCTTTCAAATACATGCATTCATAACTTAACCCTACAAACAATTCTGGTGTTAAAGGGTTAAATAGTTTATGTTAATTAGTTGACTTGAGAGTGACAGTTTGTGCAATTTTATTATGAACTACTGTATAGTTGCTTCAGACAAAAGAGATCCTGCCTTATTGAACTTATAGACCATTGCAATACAATCCTACAATATTTGGGAAAAAACCACAATGTTGATGTCATCTACCTAGACTTTGCAAAAGCTTTTGACAAAGCTGACCATGGAATATTATTCCATAAACTAAAAGAACTCAGAATTTGTGGAAAAATAGGAAAATGGATCCATGCCTTTCTCTGACAGAAAACAGTAATTATTCAGCAAAGGACCCAGTGCAGTTCAAGCACCACAATACATTTTTCTAGTAGTATTTGATGTGCTTTGTTCAAATCTGACCTTCATTTTTTGAGCAAATGAACCAAAATGAAGTTTTGAAATAATCAAGTTTTCATAAGTTGTGTTCATTTGAAGGGTGCAACCTTATAAATGATAGCCAGCATGGCTTTCGAAACGGAAGGTGCTGTCTAACCAACTTGATTGAATTTTATGATGGAGTCTTATTGCATTTGGACAATAAAGAGCCAGTAGATATAGTATACTTAGATTTTGCAAAGGCATTTGATACTGCTCCTCATGCAAGATTATTGGTAAAAGTTAGAGCCCATGGTATAAGAGGTCATACAGCTGACTGGATAGAAGAATGGCTGAGAAACAGAAAACAGAGTTCATCTAAATGGAAATAAGTCTACTTGGAGACCCGTATTGAGCAGAGTCCCACAGGGGTCTGTGCTAGGACCTCTGCTTTTTGTTGTCTATATAAATGATCTAGAGAAAGGCCTATCGTGTAAAACCTCAAAATTTGCTAATGATACAAAATTAGGCCATAATGTTAAGTCAGTAGCAGGAGCAATGACAATACAAAAAGACTTAGAGTAACAGCCTGGGCAGATAAGTGGGAGATGAGATTTAATGTTGATAAGTGCAAGGTTATGCATATTGGGCCAAAAAATCCAGAATTTGAATACAATATGAATGGAATTTGGATTAAAAATGATGATAAAGAGAAAGACTTGGGTGTCACTGTGACTAATGAACTTAAACCCTCAAATCACTATATGGAAATCAGAAATAAAGCAAATGTTAGACTCAATCTCATGCACACACACATTGAATACAAATCACCCAATATTATAAAGCAACTATACATTTCATATGTGAGTAGTGATGTTAAAAAAAAATTTTTTTTTGTCCATGTCATTTTTTTTTGTCATTTTTTTTTTGTTTTTTTTTGTTTTTTTTAATAATTAATATAGATATTGCCAATTTAATTATAAGGTATACTTTTGCAATGATATATATTATAAAAATAAATAAATAAATAATAAAATAGGCCATATGGTACCAGTATAGAATGTCCTTTTCAGCCTATTTACAGAAAAAACTGGCCTCTTTCTTGCACTGAAAGTCTTGTATCTTGAGATCCGTTAAACTTGCGAGAACACTGGCTGGGAGCTGACTGCCCATTGTCCAACCTTTCCAGGACTCTCCCATCCATGCCTCGGATTTTGAATCTCCCACTTAACTATCCTTTAGACCCGTGATGACATATTTTCTCCCTGAGACCATCCATATATATACATACACATACACCCATATACATATATACCAATATATACATAAATACTTATATATACATATTTATATCTATTGTATACCCCATACACACGCATACATCCAGAATTCCAGATACATACGCATGCATACTCACATATATACCTACACAAACTCATACACCTCTATTTCGCCCTTTCATTACCTCCGAGATCATTTAACACATACAGTACGGTAATATCCATACAGCCAAAAGAAACCAATTAAGCACAGACAGAGTAGCAAAGCTAGTATTTAATATTTATATCCCAAAATGCAAAATTCCAAGAAAGTGAAGTAAAACATGGTGCTACCAGAGCTGGGCACTTGCGGTTTTTTTTTGCGGTACTGCGGTACTGCGGTACTACCGTGTTGGTCAGTACCGCGGAAAGTACCGTGGGAAATTTGAATGCGGTAGCGGTACTGCTGTACTTTCAGCGATCCTTTGCGGTACTGCTGTACTTTCAGCGATCCTTTGCGGTACTGCGTTATGCAGTACCAGTTTGGTAGTGCGGTAGTAGTACTGCAGTACCACAAAAAAACGCGCAAAAAAACCAAGTGCCCAGCTCTGGGTGCTACATTGGCTTTGTCAACATCCAAATCTGCAATAAATACCAGTACCTGTGATATTGAAAGTATTTGCTTTAATCAATCTAGTGATAATGATTCTTCAATGGAAATAGAATCAGATAATGAAAGTTAAACAGCATTAGGTTAACACACAGGTTAAAGAAAGAGATGAATATTTTTATTTTTTTTATTTGGAATATATATATATATATATATATATATATATATATATATATATATATATATATAGCACACTGGTATTCTTGCCAATCACAATTATATATATTGTTTTATACCAGTATTATGTATTTTTTATTATGTATATTATACCAGTACCTGTGATATTGAAACTAGCATATATGCTCTACCCAATCTAGTGATGATTCTTCCATGGAAATGAAGGTTAAACAACATTAGGTTAACAAAAAGATTCAAAAAAGGTGAATATTTTTTTTTCTATCTGGAATATACAGGGTGTCTGAGAATTATCTGTACAATTTTTGGCTGTTATTAAAAGTCAACCATGAAGTGTAGAAATTCCAGTATTGTCCCATTTTACAGAGAATCTCATTAAGTTTTTTCTGATACCACGTTTTGACAAGTTTTTTAGAAATGTACGCGGGTGACAGACATTGATGATTTAAAAGCAAGAATCACAGCTGCTATTGAGCGAATTGATGTGGATATGCTGCAGCGTACATGGCAACATTTGGAGTATCGATTGGATGTTTTGCGAATCACTAATGGTGCACATATCGAATGTTTGTAACAACGTTACTTTAATAAAAGAAACCTTTGAAAATACAGATTCTAAATAATCTTGTTTAAGAATTTTACGTGTGTTATCAAGAATTTTATTAAAAGATGAAATTGTACAGATAATGTTCGGACACACTGGAATTTTTTAAAAACTTGTCAAAACTTGGTATCAGAAAAAACTTGAGATTCTCTGTAAAATGGGACAACACTGGAATTTCTACACTTCATGGTTGACTTTTAATAACAGCCAAAAATTGTACAGATAATTCTCGGACACCCTGTATATATTGGTACTCTTTCCAATCACAATTATGTATATTGTTTGAAACGAGGAAGAATGTTTTATGTTCTAGTTAAAAAATATATATACATATAAAAAATGAGGGTTTGTTTTTCCTTTCTATTACTGTATATACTTTGTGTGTGATTCAGTTTTTCTAAAAGATGACTACATATACTAGGTATAACCGTATAAGCATGGTAGTATAGTAAATTATAGGTAATACTAATATACTTATTAGATTAAAGGAAGAAAAATATGGAATAAGTTTAAAACAATAAAAAATAAAAAACAAAAAAAACACTTCGTTTTAAACAAAAAAAATGACTCATCACTATATGTGAGACCCCTCCTTGAATACTGTATTCAATTTAATAGTCCCTATTTGATACAAGATATTGAAAAACTGGAAAAAGTACAGAAACAAGCAACAAGAATGATCCCATCTCTAAGACAATTGACATATAAGGAAAGACTGGCGTATCTAAACATGTTCTCATTAAAAAGGAGGAGGTTAAGGGGTGATATGATAGAGGTGTATAAAATGATAAAAGGGTTAGATAAGATAGATTTTGAGTCTCTTCATTAAAGATCGCAATAACTAGACTAGAGGTCATAGTATGAAATCATTTAAGCCAAGATGTAGAACAAATTTAAGAAAACATAGTTTTACAAATAGAGTAATTAAGTTTTGGAACAGTCTGACAAAAGAAGTAGTGACTTCAGATACACTTGATTCTTTCAAAAGAAGGTTGGATAGTTTGATGTCTGCAAGGGACATCTGGTGATAGTGTTTAAGCCCATTTTTATTGCATGAATGGTACTAGTTTATTTCATATATATTATGTGCATTTAGGTGATAAATCCCACAGCTGAACACAAGTATTGTGGAATATAAGGAGGCAGCATCTTGGGTTAGGGGATACTCTGTCCTTACACACCCTATTTAAAGAGATTCCTCTGCTGAGTGGTGCCTCCCATAGTACTGTGAGGTATTGAAAAACTCATGATCTTCACTTGCCCCGCAAACACCTTTAAATGGGAGACCCAAAATGGATGCGCACACATTTCTACATTACTGTACAGTCTTTACAGCCACACCTACACTTTTCCTCCTAAGTATATATATTGTAATGTATATGGTTATAAATTGTGACTTGGTCCACAATTGATATGGACTGACTTATTTTTGGTTAGCAAGGTACTAGTACTGATGGGCACTATAATGAAATTGACTAGATTCTTTGGATCTGATATATTTACATGTCAGTTATAAATATATATAGTGTAACATATTTGTGGATAGTAGCCTATTATGACTTTGATCCTCTGGATCCAGAGATTCTATCTTTAGTTTTAAATTGATAATTAATTAGTTTTAAATTGATAATTATTTAGTTTCGTAAAAATTGGTTATTGCCAATGTACAGGTAGTTTTTACATAGTAGAGCCACCTCGATGGGCCGAAGTGGACCCTAGTATGCCCACTATAAAAATTTCTTATGTTCTTATGAATAAAACGCATCAAATACAACCAGAAGAGAGTATTGTGGTATTTATTATTATAAAACCTAACCTAACCTATTACTCGTTTACATACCTTATTTTGAAGGGTACAAATTGGCAATTGCCTTAAGGAAAGAAACTATTAAATCAATCTGCACAACATGAGATGATAATTTTCCTTGGTAATTTTTAATGAGGATTCAGGATATATTTATTGTTATAACCGGATGTGACTGGGTCCTTTCCTGAATATTACCCACCAATTCTATTCATTATAATGCTAAACAAGATAAACTGTAACCTAGGAAACTCTCTCCTGTCATTTGCGGATGATACCAGAATACTAATACCAATTACAGAAAAAGAAGACTGTGTAGAGCTACAAAAAGATCTGCAAACTATATATGCATGAGCAGATACAAACAATATGACCTTCAATGAAGACAAATTTGAACTAATTAATTATGGACCAAATAAATACTTAAAAGAACAATTCAACTACACTGGACCCACAGGAAAAGATATTGTACAAACTGATCATGTAAGGGATCTAGGGGTTATATTATCTGAAGATGCAATGGTATTTCTTTACTATTACGCTGGTCTCCAGTAGAAAGTTTTAAAAGCTAGTTTTCAATGTTAAAGACATGACTTAAATATGGGTGTAAAAATAGGATAGGATAGGTTAGGTTAGGTTAGGTTAGGTAAAAAAGGGTAGAAAGTTTTAAGCTTCAATAACTCTAAGAAATCATTTGCAATCATTTGTATATGGTTGTAAATTGTGACTTGGTCTGCAATTGATATGGACCATGACTTAGTTTTGGTTGGCAAGGTACTGGTATTGATGGGTACCATAATGAAATTGACTGGATTCTTTGGCTTTGGATCTGATATATTTGCATCTCAGTTATAAATAGGGTAATTATATAGAAAATGGCGCAACCCGAAGTATGATGTAAAAAACATTTTATTAGGTCAATTTCGATGTGCTGAAGCCAAATCTGTTAACCATTTGGTGTGCAAATGCTTCAAATTAGAGTAAATGTTATTTATATTTTACTCTTATTTTGAAGCATTTGCCTAAAAAATGGCTAACAAGCACATGAAAACTAACCTAACCTAAGAGTAAAATAACCACACGTTGGGCACGACAACTCAGAAAGCAAAACACCATGTTTTTGGAAAAATAGAATTGCTTCTTCATCATTTTCGTAACACTTTACAATAGCTTCAATGTATCTAACAGAACACCCTTCACACTCCATTGCTATACAAACATTAAAAGGCGCATTTTAACCCATTAAAGGCCATAATTATTCTGTAATGAATTTTAATTATATCATGACTGATCTTTTCTCCAGAAGACCTAAGAATAGCGTTACAACCATTGAATAATTAATTTTTACTTATCTTCGGCCTAAAAAATGGCGTCCCATTATTGGGACATTGGCCGTCACGCATAGTTTTTAGGGTAAGAAAAATTAAAAGTTTCAAATTTGTTTATTTTTCTTTTTCTATGAAGAACAAAAATGTAAACAAACTATATATCAAAATGAAAACATGTTTCACTTCTTTTCATAATGTAGACGTATTAATTAACAATAGAAAATAATAAACCAACTTGCATAATGAAAAAATAGTGAAATAAATTGAAAAAGGGAAAATATTTCGTTTTGGAATAGAATTTTATTTTTCACGCAAAATAAAGGCCCTTCTTCTTGATATGCATGGCCAATTACTGTAGTTCATCGATATTATTTAGTGTGGAAAGTTGCAAAGCACAGATCATGGAGTGGAACATCACAATGACTGCAAATTCTTTGTTTTCTTGCCACATAATGCACAGCGACGTTGTGTCTGAATTGGCATCACAAGGTGATTTCCTTGATCAAACCTGATATCTTCACTTACTCTTCCTCCCAAAAGCCTACTTCTTTGTGGGCCAGGGCGTTTACGGCTTGATGGAGAAGGCTTTGAAACATAAGCCAAAACAATTTTCCTTCTTGCATCTAGCAGGGAGTGTGTCTCATCTGGATTTGCATGTTGATAAATCCTCCAAGAGTTCACAATAGCAATGTCAAGCAGTTGCGTAAACAGTGGGAACCACCATTTCTTCCCACGTATTCTGACCCTATATAGGGACACTTGTTTATCTAGTAGGTCTACCCCTCCCATTGATTTGTTATATTCTGAAATAACTTTTGGGATTTGCACTACTATCTCCTTTTTGAGTTTCTGAGAATAGCGTGTAGTAGTACCAGTTGGGTAAACCTGACTGTAATTTGTAGCAACTGCAACTGCAGTGTTGTCATGCCATTTTGTGACTAAAATTTCATTGCTAGAATCAAATCTGTAGTCTATGAACCCTCTTTCTGTTGTTTTCTCCATAACTTTAGAAGGCATAAGTGGACATTTTTTTGTACGATTTTCACGAATTGTGCCAGTTGCCTTCAAACTCCTATCTCCCAGTTCTTTCAAGGTATCAATGCTTGTAAAGAAATTATCAAAAAAGATTTCGTGATTTGCAGCTTCAGCTTCAGGAATTACTGCTGTTAGGTTATTTATAACCCTTATTCCTAGAGGTCCACTGCTAGGTTCACTACCCTTACCAAGATACGGGGAAAAGTTGTATAGGTATCCATCGGAGCCACAAAGACACCAAAACTTGTAGCCAAATTTTATTGGCTTACCCCTCAAACATTTTAGCAGAATGCATGCCATAATACCTTATCATCATTTCATCGATTGACAAATGGGAATCAAAAATGCCAAATTTCTGAAAGTTTTCTCTTAGAGCATCTAGATATGGTCTCAGCTTATACATTTTATCATTTTTATCAATGTTGGCATTGTCATTCAAGTGAAGAAACCTTTTATTTCCTTGAACCTTTGTCTCGACATAGCATTGTAAACAAAGGGCAAACCTGCGTCTGGCGATTGCTCCCAGTACATATTTTGTTGAGGAAGTTTATGGTACCCACTAAGCAGAATAATTCCTAGAAATTTTTCATCTCTTCAATGTTGACAGTAAAATTAGGATTATTTTTCTGCTTAGCATATGTCATACTCTGATCAACAATAAACTTCAATAACTCATCAGTCAGAAATTCTTCAAAAATGTTACAAATGCTCTTACCCTTCAGCCCATCTAGTTTGTCATAACTATTTTGAGAGGGCAGATTCATTACACCTTTATATTTTGGAGAACATTTTTTCCATTTAGGAATTGAACTGGTGTCAATTTTTCTATGCTTACCTGAAGGAGGTTGAGTTGCTGAAACCTCAGTTGATTCATTTGCTCCACCGTCATTGTTGTGAACAATCAACTCCAGCCTACCTGCAACATCTTGAAGAATGCTTTCTTCAGGGAGGTCTTCATCATTGATAGCTTCATCATCTGTCATTTCATCTGGACTTGAAGGAATAATTGCAACCTCCACGTTTTCATTCGATGCTTCATCATCACTCAAGTTCATTAGCGCATTGGCAACTTCATTAGTTGTCAATAAAGATCTTCGTGTCATAATGCTAAAGAGTAGGCCTCTGAAAAAGAAATATCATCATATACCAAGTTTTCATCTTGAAATGTGATTCTATATATATAATATATATATATAATATATAATATATATATATATATATATATATATATATATATATAAATCATAAATGTTGGAGTTTACTAATAAAAGGCCTAGTGTGTAAATTTTGCATAAAATAATTATAAATGATGAAAAGCAAATGAACTACATTTAGATCAAATTGCTAATATCTGGCCAATGTCCCAAAAATGGGACGCAAAATTATAAACAACACAATACTTACATTTTATATTTTACAAATCAGTTGATGCTTTTCTCGTGTTCTCTTATTACCAATACACACTACTAACAAAACCGACCTTCCTCCTATGCCGACAGTGAGGAACTGAGGGCATTCACGTGTTAACGTGTCTTCTCACCAAAAATCGCACAACTTTGGCGCCACCTGGTGATAAAAATTGTCAACCATATATGATTATTTTATGGGATACTTTGATATGATTGAGAGTTACATTCTGAAAAGGAAAAAAATTAATTAATCATTCCTGTAATGATTCTATCCACCTAAAAAGTGGTGTCCCAAAAATGGGACATTGGCCGTTAATGGGTTAAAAGGGTTATAAAATTGCTTCTGTTAAGAACTACTTTGACTCGTGGAGCAAAATTATTGGAACCAAAACATAAATGAGGCAAATGAATGAACTTCAAAAATTTGTAATTTTATTTATAATCTGTAAAAATGTAATTTGCACACCAAATGGTTAACAGATTTGGCTTCAGCACATCGAAATTGACCTAATAAAATGTTTTTTACATCGTACTTCTGGTTGCGCCATTTTCTATATAATAACCATAAATAGATATAGAGTGTACCGTAACATATTTGTAGATAGTAGCCTATTATGACTTTGATCCTCTGGATCCAGAGATTCTATCTTTAGTTTTAAACTGATAATTAATTAGTTTTGTAAAAATTGGTTGTTGCCAATGTACAGGCAATTTTTACATAGTGGAGCAACCTCGATGGGCCGAAGTGGCCCCTAGTGTGCCCACTAAAACAACCTAAGCAAAGCAAATGCATACAGATTCTATTCTTAACATCACTTCGATACATTTGATTTGGGGACGTTTTGGCCGGTAACCCATTTCCAGCGGGGGATGGATAGCCTACGCTATGTTAGCTAACTGGCCTAGTTAGTTGCTCACCAGATATTCTAGATTCAAAATTGCTCTTAGTTTTTCCTTTAAACTTTCTGCATTAATTTCACTCATTCCTAATTCAATTATCGGAGATTACTAAACCACCGTAAATAGTTTAACTGCTGTGGCACTGGAATGTCAAAAGGCAGTGTTCACATTTTTAGCCAAATTATTCATCCGCCAGAATCGTACCACAATCTAATATAATTAATTACTACGTCACTTCATAAAGCCTGTTTTCATTCAAAATAGTTCATATTAAAATTGATTTGCTGCATCACCTCATATGAACAGTACAAATTGCAAATCTCAGTCATGAGTCTCAGTACGAGGTTTCGTCAGTTCTAATTAATTATGTAAATTGTGTAAATAATGTATATTTTAGCTCAAGTAATGTAATCTAGTTCTGTAGCTTCGTAAATAGTTTAAGGATAATTAGCTGACCTGAAACTGATATTCTGCAAAATTTGACTTTAAATATAACTTTAAATTGTTTATGATTTATAACCTTCATAGATCTAAGTAGTGTCAGATTTTCCAAATATAATATAATAATAAAATCAAGGTGGGTCAAGCAGTCTGAAATGGCCGGTGATTTCGGATTAGGGCCAGGATTTGTGGCATATTTTGCTTCTCACGGTTGTAATAACAGAGATTAGAAGAAACAAGAACGATGCAATGTTTCATTACTTTCCGAGAAATTGGGAAATCTTTGTGGGGGGAATAAGGAAATAGCTAAAACGATGAAAAATAAGAAAAGAGCATTGTGGAAGTTTAAAAGTAGTAATAGAGCCTGTAATGCCTGGTCCCCAGACACTTCCATAGATTCATTAGGAATATTTTGAGAATCTTTAGTGTCATGACTGCAAGACGCTTCTCCCACATCATCTGAAGTACGAGGACCGTGAATGAATTCTCCACATCACCTCGTGGCGCAAGATCTTGAACTGACACCTAGATTTTTTTTTTTTTTTCAAAAATGTCTGGATGTATGATACATCTAATGTTTCAAATTTTAGGTGTATTTTCAAAATCATAGATGATTATATATATATATATATATATATATATATATATATATATATATATATATATATATATATATATATATATATATATAAACATTAATATCAACTATCTTATTTTCTTTTAGCTATTGAATATTGATTATATAACTTTAATTATTTACATAAATAAGTTTGCCACAAAATAGTTTTCTTTAATACAAACTTATTTAAGAGCTGCGAGATGAACTTGATATTGAGAGGCAACGTAAAAAGTTGTATGTACAGGGTAACATGTTAGTAAGGAAATTTGGTATAGGCCCTATGTTCAGAATCAGTTAAAATTTATCTTTTTAGAACTTACTGTACTACATTGTATACATTCCATCTGTGGTGGACTTACATAAAAACTGCTATGAATAAACTCTCTGTTGCTTATAATAATATTTTTCGTATGCTATGTAGGGAACCAAAATGGTGCAGTGCCAGTTTTATGTTTACTACGCGTAACCTACCTACCAGCCAAATGTTAATCCGGAAGAATATATGTAATTTCATTATTAGGATCAGATACTGTGTACCTCTCACCAGAGATGGGCACGATCTTGATCTTCAAGATCAGATCGTGATCTTGAAGATCAAGATCGTGATCTGATCTTGATCTTGAAGATCACTTTTATTATGGTGATCTTGATCTTGATCTAAGATCACTTTATTTCTTGTGATCTTGATCTTGAAGATCACTTTAGACTTCAAGATCACTTTTAATTTCAGATTCTTAAATATGCCGCTATGCGAATGTCATTTGTTTTTTGTCCAAGCGACATCTGGTGGCAACTTTGTTCAACACCGACTGTTTATGTTTTCTGTTAGTTGGGTGACTTGCGTCATGCGTGGGCTCATGGAAGGTGTAGTTGCTGTGGAATTTAGGCTCGTAAAAAGTGTAATTTACTGTGCAATTATGTTAAAAGTGTTCTATTAATATATTATTATATATAGGCATAAAATATAGCCTATAGGTCCGTATTCATAATAAATTAATTCTAAACATATTTTATTTACAGATTGAATTTTTTAATAATGAGTGCAATTTTACAACTTCAACAGGCTCCCAAGGGAACCAAATATTCTAGGTTGTCACCAGAACAGTATTCAATATATTTAGATAACAATGTTGGTAATAAGGATCAATCTGTGCCAGTGGCGGATTTAAGGTGCGCGGGGCCCTAGGCCGGTTGGAGTGCGGGGCCCCAAACTACGCAAAGCTAGCTTAATTAACTGAAATGAAGATTTACACCCCCATCCCCCAGTGGTGACCTTACGGGGCCCTCAAATCAATGGGCGAGCGAAGCGTTAAAATAAATTTACTTTTTAAACAATATTCAATTTATTGATAATTAATTAGCCAAATGACTATTTCATAGTTGAACATTTACACATTTGTTTTTGTGAAGCTTAACAATAAAAAATAACTATAATAATACACCATTAACAAAAAATAACTATAATAATACACCATTAACTAAAGAGAATACCACTTGACTGACATGCAAATGATGCAATGAGTGGGTTTTGTTTATTGCAGGCAATTTGTACGGTACACTTAACTATTTCTCAGTCAAAAAAGATTTTTTTCTAGCCTTCTTACTTGCAAACTGTTTGATGACATCAGTAAAATCAAGCACCCTTAATTTCTCATGCTCAATGCTCAACAGGGTGAGTGAAGACAAACGGTCCTGCCCCATGGTGTTTCTTAGATAATTCTTGACTAGTTTCATCTTGGAGAATGATCGCTCCCCAGTGCAGTTTGTGACAAACATGCAGAGATAGAGTCGTAATACAATTTCAACATTAGCAAATGTTTCTACCATGTCATGTCTGTGAATTATCTCATACATTTCTAGTTCAGGACTTTTTGCAGCCTTTGCACCACCTGATGAAGGAGCACTTTCAGGTGAATCTCTTGGAATGGATTTCATAAGGTGTGCAAACTGCAAAAGCTCCGACTCCAATCCAGCCTCCAAGTCCTTAGGATATGAAGACACAAGCTTTTCAGCAGATGCTTTAAGCTCAGTGTTCGTTTTGTTGAGATTTCTGATAAAAACCCAAATTTCTCTCGAAGGTCGCTGTAAGCAGCAATGCGTTGTTGTAGGGCAGCACAGAGCTTGTCAATGATGGGCAAGAATGCAGTCACTCTAAACTTGTCTCTCCCTGTCAGCATAACATCCTCCGCGGAGTCTAGTTCATCGTGGTGACGCTTGCGCTTCCTAATACGCTGCGTGTCGGCGTAGTATGCATCATTACTCGTCACATCACAGGGATCACACTTAGCCATAGCTTTTGCTTCAAAGTCATCGAACTGGGATCTCAGGTCTTTAGCAAATTGTAAAAGAGACTCTAGCAGTGTGACAGCTGTGTTGAGGGAGAGCCCAGATTTTTGCAGCTGGATACTGCTACTCTGAAACCTTTCCAATACTGTATCCCAAACTTCAAGAAGAATCACTGTTTCAAGTTTTTTCAAACCTTTGAGAAGACCACTTGCTTCAGCTCTTGTTTCAGCTGGCTGATTCTGATCTGAGAATAACTCTTCCAGAACAATGATGTTTTCTTTGTGTGCTCTACTGAGAGCAGCTACAGCATCTGCTCGTGCTGACCAACGAGTGTCTGAAAGTATTTTATCAACTTTCAACTTCTTATCTTTATTAGTCTCTAGTACCTCACGGTGTCTCCTCCAACGATAAGTAGATGCAACAAGAAAGGAGTACATATTTTGTACCAGAGCAAACAATGACACTGCAGCAGGACAGCTTTCTGCAGCACACTTAGCCACCAAGTTTAAGGAATGAGCCATACATGGTATGTACTCAGCTTCACTACACTCATTCTTGATTATCTGTTGGGTCCCCAGATATTTACCAGACATGTTGCTGGCATTGTCATAGGACTGTCCTCGGCAGTCGATAACTGGAATGTTCTTCTCTTTAAGAAAATCAAGAACAGTTGTAGCAATATCTCTGCCAGTGTGGCTTAGCATGGGAATAAACTGCAAAAACCTTTCAACTGGACCTGTAGTAGGCAGTACATAGCGGATTGTAAAAGTAAGTTGATCCATGTGTGAAATATCAGGTGTGGAGTCAACAGAAATTGAGAAGTACTTTGCTGTTTTTACTTCATCTGTTATTGAGGACATAACCTTTTCTGCCATTATTCCAATGACTTCCTCAGAAATGACATGGGACAAGTAGGAAGTATGACCACTACCTTTGTTTGCGTGTTTCTTGATATGTGCTGCCAAGAAACTGTCGTATGTGCTCAGCAGCTCTAGAATCCCAAGATAGTTTCCATTGTGTACTGATCCAATTACTTCATCTTTACCTCGAATGGCTAGCCCGCGTTCGCAAAGTAGCTTTAAAACATCTACACACCACCTCAATACTGCTTGCCAGTACTCGCATTCACTTTCATATTGTTGTACTAGATTAGAGTCAATACGGGCACCCGCAGTCTTTCGATATATCATTTCGACCATACTTTTCCTGTGCTGATCTGACCTACTGTGAGATTCTATGACATACCTAGCGTTCTTCCAACCATTGAAGCCAGTTGTGAATGAGCTTTCCACCTTTGACATAAGCTTGCAAGCAAAACAATACACTTTACCAGTTGTTTTAGAGTAACAGAGCCATTTAAGATTAATTTCTTGGCCAGATAATGAATGAGTTCGAGTGAATAATGTCTTTGTACAATGACGGGTTCTGTTTAGCTCTTTCACAGCTGACTCTTTGAAGTCACCATCACAGTGTCGACATTCTGCGCTTCCCTTTTTCAACCAATAGTCACACACATTTTCAGTAATTATTTTAGGCCATAATCCAAGATCCGTTTCAAATCCTTGTTCAGTACCGGTATTCATAACTTTCACTTCCTTTGTGTCTCCTCACTGTCACTGTGTTCAGGTTCAATTGCGCTAACTACACTAGGTTCAGTACTAGTTGTGGCTTCTCCAGTTGTTTCAGGCGTAATTGGTGTCTCTACTGATTCAGATTCAGTTTGACCGGATTCAGTTTGAGTTTGTGATTTTGCAGATTCAGATACTGTTGGATATGTCAACCATTGAGTTATTTTTGGTAGTTTTTTTACTCTTTGGTTTACGTCTGCCTTTTCTTGTCGTTTAACAGAGCCAGCTTTATACTTCCTCCCTTGATCACGATCACGACTTGTTGATTTCTCCATTGTGCCTCAGTGCAGCCTCACTGCCTATCCTGAAACATAAAAACATCAAAAACAAACTATTTACACTTGACCCTCGGTTTAGTATTAATTAATACAGTTTAATTAATCAATTAAATACAGACACTAAACAGTTGTTCGGGTGAAAAAGTCGCTTTATGGGAAAAGTCGCCAGCCCCCACCAGTGGCGACTTTTTCCTTAAATATGTATAAAATGTATTTATTATGAAATCTAAGCTAAACTGACCTAACCTAGCCTAAGTACGTTTCATATAAAAAATTAATTACATTAATTTAACATTTTTCAACTTATTTATGTTATTATAAAGCTGACTAAAACTCCCCCATCCCCATTTATTGACTGGCGACTTTTTCGAGATACGACTTTTACCATTACTTACCACTAAACACACTCACATGTGCACTCCACAGCGGCCTGAATAGAACTAAACTCCCGCCAGCAAAGAGAGTGATACCATAATTATCACTAATCATTAATCAATTGTATTATTTATAGTGGAATCCAACATTATAATTATATGTGAGGGCGCGGGGCCCTCACAGGCGCGGGGCCGTAGGCCATGGCTACTCGGCCCCCCCCTAAATCCGCCACTGATCTGTGCTATTGAACGGAAAATATTTTCAAATTGTCGAAAAAACTGGAAACAGTATCAAAGTTATTTGTAGGCAGTGTACAAAGAAAACTACAATTCTGTCTGCTGGCCTCGACTCAACAAGCAATCTTCTGAGGCACCTCAGGGTTAGTACTACTTAGTAACTAAGTAGTAAGTAGCAACATTAACATAATGGTTCAAGTCATATTTTAAGTGACTGGTGCCATACAAGACTAATGCTACATTTACATAGACGTCATTTGAATATATTGTGCACTTCAGATATTAATAGATTATGGACTAGTAACTACATTAAAAACTGCCGATATCCAACTATAATAAAACGCCAGGTGTATCTGTCTTTCTCTCTGTCTGATCCATGTCTGTAATTTCTCCTATTTAGTTACTGAAGGACGAAATTCGGCTTTCAATTTAACATAGGATAAAAATGCACTGATCATGGTGAAAATAATTTTAGTTAAAGATAACAAAATTTTAGAATCTTGTTAAGTATTAATTTCAACTAGAAGTTGATACTCTGATAAATTATACAGGGTGTTCAAGAAGTCTCTCCGCATGATAATAATTTATTTTCTTGTGCAGAAACTACATTCGGATCTTTTGGGTGAATATGAATCGGAGAAGAAATCTCAAGCGTCCAGCTAAAGAGAAGATGCCAGCGGCAGCAATGCTGGCCCTGCCAAAATTGCCAAGCAGTCAACACTAAGCATGTTCCACATTTCCAAGCAAAAACCAGGACCACCAATATGCAAGGATATCCTTGAAAAGAAGATTCTCTCGCTTGTGGCTAATGGGCTCCTACCATTGAGCCTAGTTGAACTACATGAATTTAAGGATCTTCTTTCATGTTAGTATAACTCAAATATTTTGCTATTTTTTCCATAGCTAATATCTGATTAAATAATTAATCATATTATTTGTATGAACATTAGACTATCGCTAGCCTAGCTAAATATTTTGATATTTTTTCCATAGCTAATCTATTGTATTTGTTTTAATTTTTAAATATTTTTTTCAGACGTCAACCCGGCTGTTCAGGTGCCATCTAGACGCACCCTGGCTAGATCTCTTGCAACAACAACCAGTACAATGAAGGAAGACATACAAGCAAAACTGGCAGCAGTTGACCATGTGTGTGTTACATGCGACATATGGTCAACTAATCACTGCAGTTTCATGGGAGTCACTGCGCATTGGGTATGCTATTGATTTAGTGTATTATTTTTATATAATTGATAAATTGACCATTGGTGATAGACTGATAGTCTGATAGACTTATAGTATAATCTTTTCAATTATTCGACATGTGTTCCTCATTCATTAATTTGGTGAGTCTTCATTTTGCTGTGATTCACAGTAATTTCACACTAATTCACTGATTCTGTCATCTGTCATTGTGTCTGATTCACAGCAAAATGTGGAAGAGTCCATATTCACAGGCTGTGAATATGGACTCTTCCACATTTTGCTCTTATGGGATGGGTCACTGATGTGGTGGTATGGTAGGCGACTCATCGCTGAATTGCCTCCTTTATATCACATAGTTCTTCTCTTCAATGTTTGGTGGCGCAGTTTAGCTGGTGCGTGTCTAACCAATATTATAAAATTAAGCTTAAAAAAAATGTTCATCAAACATTGATTTTATATTCTTACATTACAGATCAATGATGACTTGTCGCGAGGATCAGCTGCACTGGCATGCCGAAGATTTCGTGGAACACATAGCTTTGATAAAATTGCTGGAATATTGGACAGGATCAACTCGGAGCATGGTTTATCTTATAGAAAAGTTGTATCTACAGTCGACACGACAATGCATCGAACATGGTGAAATGCTTTAAAGAGTTCGGTGTTCGTGTTCAGAATCGTACTGACGACATTGATGAAGATGATGCAGATGAAGATGATGAAAAAGATTCAGATGAAGAGTTTAGCATCAGCAACTTTCCTGAGCATTCAGGAGAGCATGGAGAGGAGTCAGTGAAACTATCATCCCATATTCGATGTGCCTCCCACACATTGAACTTGGTAGCACAACTGATGCAGATAAAGGACTGAATTCACCTGGACTAAAGAAAGATAAAGCATTCTGCAATGGGAAAATGTTCGGCGCTGTGGAATGCTGCTGGTAAACCCAAGTCAGCAGAAAAAATACAGGAAATAACTGGCGTCCAATTTAGGTACCCATGCGTCACCCGATGGAACTCAATGTACGACTCATTAAGCCAAATATATAAACATAAGAACGACGTGAATGTAGCTCTTGAAGACTGAATCTACCCATCCTCAAAGACAATGAATTGAATTTATTTCAGAATATTTGTCTGTTCTAAAAACCAATTGCAGCAGCCCTCAACAAATTACAGGCAGAGAAAGAATGCTACTACGGTTGTCTTCTTCCAACAGTCCTAGTGACTCAAGATGTCCTCGCAAGATTGGAGCCTATCCAACCAAACGACCTGTGCTTGAGACACTGCATGCCATTACTGGCAGCAGTCGTCTCTGGCTTTCAATGCCAGATTTGGTCATTTTTTGTCGTTGAGCCCCGAGGTAACTGATGCCGTTTTTGGCCTCAGTATCTCATCCGTATTTCAAACTTAGATGGATATCATTGTTGCAAGGCCTAATTTCTGCGATCAATGAAGCAATCAATCTCAAGTAAAAGACAAGCTGCAAATGGCTGTAAGAAATTGTAATTCTGACAGCAGTGGTAATAGTTCGGTGAACAGACTCATCATCTGAAGACGATTTCTTCAGAACTATGGACGGCTCATTCTCTGCTCCTAACAACAAGGAAGACTTGGAAGTCCTCAATTATTTGCAGGACACCAGTAAGGCACTCGACTCTTTAGATAGGTATCCTGCTATAAAGAAGATCTTCAAGAGGTATAACACCACGCTACCTTCCTCTGCACCAGTGGAACGGTTGTTTTCGTTTGCTGGCATGGTTCATAGCCCCAAACGAAGTCGTCTCTCGGATGGTAACTTTGAACAATTGGTTTTGCTGAAAGCAAATGTTTACAGCGGTTGAACATTAAATTAACACTCTTAACTTGCGGTTTTTACCCTTATATTGTCAGTAATTGCGTACTGCAGTAAAACTGTAAAATTAAATTCTATGTAAAAAATGTTTACTTATATATGCTGACCATTCATTGATATGGGTTATGGACCTGGTGAAATGAGAATTGAGAAAAATAGAACTAAAAACTATATGTAGGTCATTTAATAGTTTTTTCTTTGCTGATAAGTTATGATAATACTAAGTTTTAAGTTTACCACCTGAAAAACTGAAAGGGGAATCGTCAATCCCCGTGGTTTAGATCAGGTGACATGGGTAGGATGCGATGCTTGTATTGCCTCAGCCCTCAGGGGAGTATTAGGAGTGATACTTTTCAGGAGTGATTAACAAAATAATTTGTTTTTGTTTACTCTACAAGAGTACAACTTTTTTCAATTCATATAAAAGTGATCTTAAAAAGTGATCTTGAAAAGTGATCTTCAAGTTCACGATCTTGATCTGGATCTTCAAGATCACATTTTTCTGGTGATCTGATCTTGATCTTCAAGATCACATTTTTCTGGTGATCTGATCTTGATCTTCAAGATCACCAAAGTTGGTGATCTTGCCCATCTCTGCCTCTCACCTATATGGCAGTCTTGATTCAGACAACTGCTGGTTTACAATACCTTATTTTTGTAATGTAGCAAAGATTATATATGCATATTAAGTTGTGTTATAATAAGTGTTATAGCAAGTGGCTATGTTATAATAAGTGTTATAAACAGTGCTTAATTTGTAAATGAAAAAGAAGTGGAACGCAGGTGAAGCCCTCACAGTTAGGGGTTCTGGGGGAGCGTTGTAAGCTCCCCAGCGGGGTCCGGGGCGGCGCCCCGGAAACCAATGCATTTTAAGCGCTTTTTCTGCGAAAACTGCGCAACATGCAAATGAAAGTTCTTCGAATACAGTATTATTTAAAAAAAAAGTTAGACTGTGATTGCAACATCTAAGTGAAATGTTATTTCATCTAAGTGAAACAAAATATTATATGTATTTGAAACAAAATAAAATTGCTTTACTTACATGCTATTGCTATATATAGGAAGTAAATAGAATAATCACATTAATTTCCACATACACCAAACTTCTTTCTGTTTGATCGACTAGTTTTCGCTTTCTACTGTCTGTATTTCGTTGGATTTTAAATTATGAAATTACGTTGCTGACCTTTTTATTAAAATAAAAACCTTTTTTTTTTAATTAGGTTTTAAAATAAACGTACCGGAACGGCGTTCCGGAGCGTTCTGTCACAAATTAAGCACTGGTTATAAATGTTATATATAAGATATCTCAGGTAATAACAATATACATAAAATTGTCAGATAATTATAACTAATGAACTAGTATGCCAGTATGCTAGGTTAAGTGGCTATGTTGGCCTATTTTTATATTTTTGTATTAAGTTCAATGTATACGTAAGATTGTACTTGTATGTTAGGTTCAGGGGCGTAACTAACGGGGGGGACATGTCCCCCACAACTTTTGAACTGAGGAGGATAATATAGGTTTTGTCCCCCAGAACTTTTCATCTAAGTTAGCTTACGTGAAGGAAAATATTTAGTTCTTGAAATAATCTATGATGAGTAAATCTTTAATTATATTAGTCCTATTAGTAGGCCCTATGCTGGAAAGTATTACTGATTCAGTACTAATACTGCAGTGATAGATACTTTAATGAGACATCTAGTTATTTTTTACTTTAATTATTGTATATATTGTTTTCCTTTAATGTTAAGTATATACTTGATATACATAAGGTAGTTGTGAAAATGCTTCTTTGATTTTCCTATTACTCGAAAGGACTGGTATTTAGATATCATTGTTATATTCTATCGAAAAAATATGCCTTGGAAGACCAAATTTAAGAGTCTAGTGATGTAAAAAAACCGTTTTTTTTTGTTTTTTGTTGTTTTTTTTGTTTTTTTGTCGTTTTTTTTTGTTTTTTTTTGTTTTTTTTTTGTTTTTTTTAATAATTAATATAGATATTGCCAATTTAATTATAAGGTATACTTTTGCAATGATATATATTATAAAAATAAATAAATAAATAATAAAATAGGCCATATGGTACCAGTATAGAATGTCCTTTTCAGCCTATTTACAGAAAAAACTGGCCTCTTTCTTGCACTGAAAGTCTTGTATCTTGAGATCCATTAAACTTGCGAGAACACTGGCTGGGAGCTGACTGCCCATTGTCCAACCTTCCCAGGACTCTCCCATCCATGCCTCAGATTTTGAATCTCCCACTTAACTATCCTTTAGACCCGCGATGACATATTCCCCCCCCCCCCACGAGACCGTCCATATATATATACATACACATACACCCATATACATATATACCAATATATACATAAATACTTATATACACATTTATATCTATTGTATACCCCATACACATGCATACATCCAGAATTCCAGATACATACGCATGCATACTCACATATATACCTACACAAACTCATACACCTCTATTTCGCCCTTTCATTACCTCCGAGATCATTTAGCACATACAGTAATATCCATACAGCCAAAAGAAACCAATTAAGCACAGACAGAGCAGCAAAGCTAGTATTTATATCCCAAAATGCAAAATTCCAAGAAAGTGAAGTAAACATGGTGCTACATTGGCTTCGTCAACATCCAAATCTGCAATAAATACCAGTACCTGTGATATTGAAACTATTTGCTTTAATCAATAGATCTAGTGATAATGATTCTTCAATGGAAATAGAATCAGATAATGAAAGTTAAACAGCATTAGGTTAACACAAAGGTTAAAGAAAGAGATGAATATTTATTTTTTTTATTTTTCTATTTGGAATATATATATATATATATATATATATATATATATATATATATATATATATATATATATATATATATATATATATATACACACTGGTATTCTTGCCAATCACAATTATATCTATTGTTTTATACCAGTATTATGGATATTATACCAGTACCTGTGATATTGAAACTAGCATATATGCTCTACCCAATCTAGTGATGATTCTTCCATGGAAATGTAGGTTAACAAAAAGGTTCAAAAAAAGGTGAATATTTTCCTTTTCTATCTGGAATATATATACTGGTACTCTTGCCAATCACAATTATGTATATTGTTTGAAACGAGGAAGAATGTTTTATGTTCTAGTTAAAAAATATATATACATATAAAAAATGAGGGTTTGTTTTTCCTTTCTATTATATACTTTTTGCGTGATTCAATTTTTCTAAAAGATGACTATATAGTATATACTAGGTATAACCGTATAAGCATGGTAGTATAGTAAATTATAGGTAATACTAATATACTTATTAGATTAAAGGAAAAAAAATATGGAATAAGTTTAAAACAATAAAAAACAAAAAAAAAAAAAAAACAGACTACCTTCGTTTTAAACAAAAAAAACGACAAAAAAAACAAAAAAAACGACACAATAAAAAACGACTCACATCACTATTTAAGACATTACCTACAGGATAGCAGCACAGAAATTCATCGCAGAATTTTTCATCATTATAGTTGCCCCCCCCCCCCCACCCCACTTTTGAAAGTTAGTTATGCTCTTGGTTAGGTTAAGTGGCTATGGATTGTGAATGATCTGCAATAAAGATGTTTTGTTTTGTTTGTTTGTTAAAGATTTTACCTGGAGGCTGAATTTGTTTTGTGATAATTCTTTAATCTTATCAATTATTATTTAGGTGTAATAGTACATGTTGATTCAAATTTCAAGGTGTATTTTTTAATTTTACATGTATAATACACCTAAAATACACAAAAAAACAGACTAACACTGTTGTCTCCCTGCCATCGGGAAAGCTGACATGAGTGTACTGAGGATTCGCTTCCAAGAGCTCCACCTCCTCAACGGCATTACATTACATGACATTTCATTTAGAAAACATGAAGCCACTGGGGCCTATCGAGGTTATCCAAGTCGACGCAGGGTCGTATTTGGACTGTCTGACATGACGTCTCAGGAGAACAGATCCTGGTGAAGATAGTCAAGTAGGGATTGAGTAGCCGCTTGTCGATCGGCGTTGAAAATTGAATAAACGCTCGTGTGGTGTGGCGTTCGTTGCAGTTGAGAGCATTGTACATATAGAGTGCAGCGCATCCTGCAGGACGAACTCCCAGTGAGTGATAGGAAGACGTCGTAATTTGAGAGCATGAGTCACAGCCTTCCAAATCACCACTGTAATGCTCGCATTGGCCGTTTCCTCGTGGATTATAAGGAGTAGTACGGCTCGTTGAAATGGCTCGACTGTGTAAGAAAGTTTGCAACTCCGCTGACATAAAGGAAGTTCCTCTGTCGGAATGTATGAATGCAGGAATGCCAAAGATGGCGAACAACTGACTCAAGCATATGATTACTATCTGAGCTCTCATGTCGGAACATAGGAACACAAAGGGAAAACGAGAGAACTGGTTTATCACCTTAAGCAAGTATTTGTTACGTGAGGATGATGGTAGCGGCCCCTTAAAATCGATGCTGAGCCTTTCAAACGGTTGTGTTGCTTTGATCAAATGGGATAGTCGTGGTTGATGAAACCTTGGCTTGCATTCTGCACAAACGAGAGAGGATGCAGAGATTCTCTTGACATCCTCAACCGAGAACGGAAGGTTATGAGTTCGTACAAAATGCACCATTCGTGTAACGCCAGGGTGACAGAGAGAGTTATGCAGTTCAATTAATGTATCAGAATTCATGGCAGGACAGAATGCGCTAGAAAATGTATTCACTGAGATGTTATCCTTTCCAGTTCGATACCGAACATCGAAATTGTAGCAGGCGAGCTCGATTCTCCATCTTTGGATTTTATAATTTTTAATCTTGCCCAATTGCTTCGAGTCGAACATGAATGCCACTGATTTTTGATCCGTGATCAGGATAAAGTGGCGACCAGTCAGATAATGCCGCCGTTTACGCAGTGCCTCTACAATGGTGTATGCCTCTTTCTCCACTGCCGAATGTTTTCGTTCACTTGTGTTCAGCATCCTTGAAAAGAAAGCTATTGGCCTTCTGTTAGAAAATCTAGAAGAGGAAGAGCCATTGTTGTCCCAAGGCGATATGATGACTAAGCGATTGATGCAGCATTGCTTGTATATATTAAGTTAAGGTGTATATATATATATATATATATATATATATCCATCTCATAATTGTAAGGTTAGTGAAAAATTCACTTAATTTAGAACTAGCATTTTTGGGGCTCTTGTGGCATCATTTTTGGGGCGCTGCGCGTCCTTCCTACTCGCTTGTTGAATGCGGCACTTATAGAGAGCTCTCTTGCAATTCAGTATGGTTGTTTAGATACAAGATTGTTGCATCGTGCAATGGTGCAGGTTGTGTTGTTGTTGCAAGGTTTAGAAGCAAGACCATAAATAGTGCCCCTTTTGTTTTTTATCTTAATTTTATGCAACTGAGGCCGAAGGTAGGCCCACATCGAGTCAGCAACCCTGAGGTAGGATCTAATAGGACCTCCAAGTCCGTAAGTTTTAGTGTAGCTTAACTTGGGCTGTAGGTTAAACTGGCCCTTCAGAGCTTGGCCGTTCACGGCTCAGCTCGGATTCTGAACCCAATAAAATAAAATAAAATAACACCTTCCACCCTGGTTGAGCGTAGCAGCAATCGCAAGATCCGAAACGTCAGTCTCAACAACAAACGGAATTGTTTGAAATTGAATGGAATGTACTACATAATTCTCGATTTCTGGCTTAAGGTTTCTAAAGGCTCGTTGAGCTGCTTCACACAGTGGAAATGAGTTGGCCTGCATAACAGGCGAGGCCTTCTGAGAATAATTTGCAATCCACTGAGAATAGTGTAAGAACATGCCCACAGCACAGCGCAGCGAACTCATGTCACGAGGAAGCGGAAGCTCTCGTAGTGGTCGAAGTCTCTCTGAGTCAGGCTTCATCTTACCGTCGGAGGTGACGGTAATATTGCCCAGATAGGCATACAGTAAGTGCAAACGCGATGAACTTAGCTATTATTCATTGAAAGCATGCGACCCCGTTGGTGACTCCAAATGGGATTCGCCTAAACTGATAGAGCTGCTTGCAAGCCTCAAATGCTGTGTAGGGTTTGTCGCCATCTTGAATGGGAACTTGATGATAAGCAGATTTCAGATCTATGGTACTAAAGAGTCGATACTGTACTGCATTGTTAACCAGCTCATCTATCTTTGGAGAGGATAAGCATCTAGTAGTGTAAATCTGTTAATAGTCTGCGAGTAGTCCATTACCATACGCTTCCTATGTCCATAGGCGTATGGGACAGCACTTTACTGGTGGGGGGCGGAAAAAATTTGCCCTAAAAATTTTCAGGGTGCTCTGATTTCCGCATAAGCACTATGTGCAGCATAAAATAACACAAAGGTTAGAGTATAAGTAACATATATTAAAGCCTTTTTGATATAAAAACCAATACAATTTACAGAAATGAGATAAAATTTTGCAACAGCATCTCTAAATGACAAGCAGTGGCGTATCAAGGGAGGGGCGAGAGGGGCGACCGCCCCGAGCGGCACTTCCCGAGGGGCGGCAAGTTACTGTCAGGCGGGCGCAGTATGCAAAATTTTGGGTTTTTATTTTTTAAAATGCAACCCTCCAACCCGTGCAAGAGGATGTACGCAGAGAATTTTTTGAAATCATGGATCGTTTATTAGCAGAAATTGAAAAACGCACAGTTTGTCTTAAAAACATGAATGATCGCTTTGAATTTCTGTCTCCTTCGTACCTTTTGAATCATCCAAAGATGAAGAAATTAATACCAAGGTCAATAATTTTTCTTCCATCTACAATGACATTAATCCAGGAAGTCTACTGGAAAGAAATAAAGCGTTTGCGCAGACATTTGCTCAGTTTTCGAAAGCATAAGCGTCGACGATGATCCAAAGAACTGGATATGTTAAAACTACTTCAGTGGATCGTTAAATGGGATCTAGTGAATCTTGCCTCATATAACAATTGTCCTCCGGAGTCTGTCTAAATACATGCATGTCCGTGGCAAGTTGCGAACGAAGTTTCTCGAACTGAAACTTATAAAACTTACCTCAGGTCAACTAAAGTCATCTAGACAGAGCAATTTGGCGATTATTTCAATTGAACGCGAAGTTGCAGAGACAATGGACATAGAAAAAAATCATTCATGAATTTTCTGTTATGAAAGTCCGAAAATTTAACTAGGCATTTTGTTTAAAATTGAAGTTGCTTTATTTAAGTTTTTCTTCCAATAAAAGTTTTGTTCAGAAGTGTATTTTTGTAAAGGAATTGTTTTTAAAATTGAAAATTGTTGCAAGGGGGGGGGGGGGGGTTGGCATTTTCGCCCCGAGCGGCAAAAAGTATTGGTACGCCTCTGATGACAAGCAAAACTACGGCATTGCAGTTGATATAGAATTCAGTAAGTCCTCAATTTACGTTTTAATTATTAACTACAAGTATAGTAGCAAGTAATTAATTCACCCCAAGAAGTAAAAAACAAAACAAAGGAATGTCAGGAAAAATCTGCCCTGAAAATTTTAGTATTTGCTCTGAAAATGCTCAATTCCCTAGTCCTGGGGGCTGTCGCCCCCAGACCCCCGCCTCATACGCCTATGCTTATGGCGTTCATTTGTTGTGATCACCACTTGCACTCGCCATGGCGATGTATTGGGTTTGATGATGCCCTCTGCAAGCAGCTTCTTTGTTTCAGAATCATTGAATTATCTATCCGAAGCACTGTACTTTCTCGACTTAGTGTCAATTGGCTTACAATCTTTGGTAAGGTTTGCAAAAAGTGATGGAGGAGGAACCGAGAGGGTGGCGAGTCCACAGGCATTCAGTAGAGGTTTGGCCCCTCCAAATCTACCACTGACATACTTGTGTTGTTTCATAAAATCTCCGTAATTTACCAGACAATAGCCAGCTATCTGAGTACTGAGAGATGTAGAAACCATTGATACTGTACTAGACCTAGGACGCACAAACAAGTTGTATTTCTTGACAAGCGTCTGACATATGAAGCTTTCAGAACTACCTGTATCAAAAATGGCACTAGCCTTATTACCATTTTCACTGATGGTGACAGTTGCTTTAGACAAACTTCCTGTTGATGCGACATATGCATGGGAGGGGGTGGTAGAAGTTGACCCGGGGCCGGGGAAGCTGAAGTGCCCAAGAGCCGCATGGTGGCTCAGAGGTTTCATACTGAATGAATAAATGGGTAAAATATAAAGAATTTTTTTTTCATTACCCATTGGTGTAATCGACCTCACATATAATCTATACAACGTCAGTGTAGAATATTCTACAACAGTTCTTAGGAAAATGCTACGCTTGGTGATAACTTGCGAATTTGGCATAAAATTTGCCGACAGTACACTATTCGGCCTGGCAGTTTGCTTAATAGAGTGTGGAAAATTTATTTTTACACTTATGTTTGTTTTAGTTGAATATTT
Source organism: Bathynomus jamesi (assembly GCA_023014485.1). NCBI lineage: Eukaryota > Metazoa > Arthropoda > Malacostraca > Isopoda > Cirolanidae > Bathynomus > Bathynomus jamesi. Next base: position 351,115 of record JAJOZX010002810.1, read on the forward strand.
TTCATAAAATAAAGTTAGCTAGTTTTGTAATACTCATATTTTATCCATTTAATATCGTTTAGATGCAATGAATTATTAAGTTCTGTGACTGTCCATTTTTCAGAATCTTTGCCATTTTTATTTGTCTTGGATTTTATACTGACTAGGTATATGATATTTGTTCAGTGCACCAGTCTGTGTTAGTGTGTTCATATACTTTATGAATTTTTTTAAATGAATATTCTTTTGCCTCACAAATAAAACTAAATATTTTCTATTAACATTTAATCCTGGTAACACTAATATCATTTTTGTTTGTTACAGATTGTATTTTGGGTATATTTATGTGACTATGTCTACCGACAAACACAAATCCCGATTTCAAAAACGCAAGGAACAAAAAGAAAGAAAAGAATGAAACAAAGGAAAAGTAATCAATTACTAAATTTTTTAAAGCTGTTGAAGAGCTTGCCACCTTAGGCAAAGCTGCACCATCTAATGAATTAGCTACAAATTAAGTGATGAGGGACAAGAAGATACCAGCATAAAATTGATAAGAACTAAGCCTGCTGAAGGTGTTGCCAGTTCCAGCTTGACAGTTAGCAAGACTAGTGAAGTACCATTGCCATCGGAGTGGAATGTATACAAGATGATGCTAGAAACAATTTCTCAGATAAATCTCAGGACTATGCTGCTCAGGAACAGGATTTAAAGGATGTTGGACTGTGACCTAACCACATTACGGATTCTTTACGGCAAAAAATAGTGTCCTCTGGTGCACCAAATCATGATGATATGTTGACTATTGCAAAATTACTTCCAAACGATATAAATGGTCATAGTTTTCCTGTTTCTTTGCTTTATTCAAAGTCAGCAAGTAACAGAGAAAGAATCATCGAGACTGGCTTGTTTGGAATCCTACAAGCAATGCTCTTCACTGCTTTCCATGCTTGTTATTTTCTACTTCGGAAGAAAACTTAAGGCAATATAGCAGTGTACTTGCAAAACGGGAAGGCTATTCACCATCTATGAAACAATGGAGAAAGCTATAGGCAAGACTTCCTGAGTATGAAAAAAGCCTGGATCATAAACTCAGCTACTGTAAGTGGAAAACATTAGAACAGTCAATTTTAGGACATGAAATTGACAGTGAGATTAAAAAACAAATACTTAGTGAAGCTGAAGAATGGAAAGCGATTTTAAAGAGACTATTGGCTGTCACTTTACATCTTGCAACAAGAGGTTTATCATTTCAAGGTGATAATAATGTGATAGGTGACCATCGCAATGGCAACTTTCTGGGGACTCTAGAGTTGCTAGGTCGTTATGACAGAGTGACTCATGAACATTTGGCTAAAGCATGCAAGAGCATGCAAGATCATGCTCATTACTTATCATGGCAGATCCAAAAATGAATTTATAGAATTATGTGGTAAGGCTGTGCTGAAAGCCATTTTAGACGAAAGAGATAAAGCCATCTATTATTCTCTTACAGCTGATTCAACTCCAGATCAGTCAGAGGCGGATTTAGGGGGCGAGGGGGACGATCGCCCCCAAACCATGACAGTTTGGGGGGGGGTGAAGAAAGTGAAAGAAAGAAGGAGATCGGAAATATAAAGAACCGACAATACAAAATTAGAGTGAAGCATCCTATACAAATAATCGCTGTTGCAATATGCAAAAGAGTGCATATTGGGGTACATTGATGTTCAAAAGTGAGCCATTTAATATATATTTTTATTTAATTGCTCCTAATACTGATGCTTAATAAAATAATAATGTAAATGTTGTTGCGCTACTTTTATGCCTCACTGGAGCTTACTGTCATCTTAAGGAATTGACTTCTTTGACCAAAAATAGATACCTTCCTGCATTCTTTATAAGCAGAACGAATATGTGATAATCGTTGGTAAGTCTTTCACACCAGTTGCCTGCCAGTGTATTATAATCTCAGGTTCTGGAAGGTGACCGTCCTCCTCAGGGTATAAAATAAGCGTGCAGTGTTCCCAAAATGTAGTGTTCATTGTAATTTGTGTAGTGTTCATGCTGATTTTTTTACAAATCATCATTTTTACAAATCAACAAATCATCATTAACTGCACATAATCAGCATGAACACTACACAAATTACAATGAACACTGCACGCTTATTTTATACCCTGGTCCCCCTAAAAATTGTGCTCTGGATCCGCCCCTGCTCCAGATGCCTTCCATTGTGAACAAAATGTTCTAATTCTAAGGTTTGTGGTTGAAGATCAAGAAGAAACACATAAATTTGAAAATCGTGAAAGGTTTATTGAGTTTATAGACTTTGATAAGAGAACTGTAGAAGAGATAAGTGATATATTGGTTTCAAGATTAGAATATCATAAAATTCCTCTGGATGATTGTAGGGGCCAGGGATACAGCAATAGTTCCAACATGTCAGGAAAGGTAAAAGGTGTCCAGGCATGTATTAAAAATAAAAATAAATTTGCCGAGTATTCTTCCTGTGGTTTTCATACACTAAATCTTACAGGGGTTCGCGCATCAGCATTATGTCCTGAAAGTGTTACATTCTTTGGTTGTTCAGCGTTTGTCTGTTTTTCAGTGGTATCCCCAGGGCCGGATTTATGACTGAGGGGCCCCCTGGGCGGTGGGACTGGGGGGGGGGGCTCTGAGCTGGGTAGTGAATTGTAGAGACCCCGGGTAGGGCCGGGTTTAGGATGGAGGTCACTAGGCAGTGATTGACCGGTCATCTAATTACAATAGTTCTCACTTCTCCATGCCCACTAGAATCTGAACTTCACAGCACAACTTTTTATTATTTGAAACACAAATACAAACGTATATCACATAATTTTAATTCCATAATCTCTATCTCTATCTCTAATCCCTTCTCTATCTATCATGAAATAAAATTATGTGATATTATCTACATCTATGTAAAATTGTTAGCTGGGTTTGTTTTCAAATTGCAATATCCACTTGTGTTATGGAAGTTACATAAAGTGGGATGTGCATAGATGCATTGCCCATCCTGGTAACTGCGGTGCCCCTTTGCATGATATTTACATTCGATATTTTCTTCATTTCTAGTTCTTGTCTGTTTATTTTCTTTGTTTTTAGTTTTAGTCGTCATTTTATCATTATCATTATTTTTATTATTATCATTATAATTTTCTACGTTTCTAGTTCTTGTTGGCCGTTTATTTTCTATGTTTTTAGTTTTTGTCGTCTTTTTCTCATTTTCCTGTACAGAATACAACAAAGCACACTTCAAAGGCATTTTGCATTTATTTACAATGAAGAAACTTTAATTAACTTTAAATGCTTTGAATATTATTCCGTTATTTTTTAATTTACAGTTGAGTTATTACGTCATCAGCTTCCAGCATCTTCGATTGGCTGCAAAAATATCCTCCGGACGAGTTGCATGATTATAATATTGCAATTTTTAAGGCCCAGTAAAGCCTAAAGCTTAAGGGCCAAATAAAATAAAGTAAATATACATGAAAATCTATCTGAAAATCTAACACGGAAAGAAGACTAAAAGAAAGAAAAGAGACAAGTAAAATCTGCGATATGCAGATTTTACTTGTCTCTTTTCTTTCTTTTACAGTAATGTCTTCTTTCCGTGTTAGATTTTCATTTGTCCCTCTCTCATCCCCGCCCAGGCACGTCGCCAGGTCTATAATCATAGGGGGGCAATTCATAGATGTAGGGGTGGCAACACACACACACACACACACACACACACACACACACACACACACACACACACACACACACATATATATATATACAAAAACAAAAAGTTTTATTAGCTTTAGCTATGGCTACACACAATTATTCAGAATAAATTAAACAACTGCTAGTAGTAGTCATAATAGTGGTAGTAGTGGTAGCTTTCACTCAAAAACTTCCTTAATTTCATTTACTTCATTTACTAGCATCACAGAACCCTTTTCTACTTGTACTGATACAATGGGCTTCATAACTCACCTATTTTAGACGATACAAATGAAAAGGCACAGGACAATGGCACGAGTTTAAATTTCGAACTCACTACTCAGAATGTCGAGCACGTTATGTACAATAACTATCGATACCGCCACGAAGTTGCAGCATCAATGCGGCGCCAAATTCAAGATAATGTTTATGCCAACTTCTTGTGAGACCGTGAGACCAATGTTCCATCAAAGGTGTGCGCGTGTGCGCGTGCACACGCGTTGTGAAACCCGCGCACACAGCAAAATAAAATGCGCATAGGCTCAAGCGTATCATGAGTCACGACAGTAAATGAAGTAATTTAAAAAATATACCGTCACACAAGGTCTGACCATTTGCATCAACATACTCTATAGTCGCTCTTTTAAGTATTAACCCCTTCCGCCCGACTTCGCCGACGTCCGCGCAATTACGCAATACTGACTTTTTTTATTCTATGTATTTGCATTTTTTTCTTTTATACATTAACGCATTGAATATAAACCTTCTCTTTCTTATTTTTGCATAAAAACGAATAGTAATTATCTCATAATTCATAAAAAATAAAATTATTTTTTATTTTATTCCTATTTTGTGAATGGATAAAATCATGTATTAATCTTGATAGTGTATTTTAAATTGTTAAATGCTAAAAATTGTTTTGAGAAATGATAACTAAAATAGTCATTTTCAATTAATGTTATTTTTATTTTATTTCTTTATTTTGTTGAATTTTACTATTTTTATTTTATTCATATTTTTAGAATGGATAAAATGTTTTCTTTTTTAAGAATATATAATATTGTAAACAGTTTTTTTAATATCCATTTAATAGTACCGTAATGATGAAGCTATCACCTTATGGAAATAATATTTATTAAGTATTTAATGTTTATATATATATTTAATTTTGAAGATAATAGCGCTCAGAAAAGTTTGCACAATTTTTCACCATGAATCTAAATGTATGCACAACGAAAATTTCTTGCGCACACCGACTAAAAAAATTAGAGGGAACATTGCGTGAGACCGTATTTTTTCCTCAACGTTTAGTACAAGTGTAGATCGATATTCAAGGAGAGAGAGAGAGAGAGAGAGAGAGAGAGAGAGAGAGATGTAAGTAAATTTGAATTGGACGAATTGTAAACCACAACTATAAACCATTCAGCTTTAGTTTTGATGATAGTTATTTGACTTGGGGGGGGGGGGGCTGTAAATGAATTTGGGGGCAGTGCTCCCCCATTGCCTCCACCGTGGCGACGGGCCTGTCTACACCGTTTTGCTTTGGAACATTTCGGTACTCTTTTTTTCCCCATTATTTTCTCCTTTTCAGTAGCATTCGTTTTCGTATTCTCCATTTCTTTAAATACCACAAATGAGTTTACAGTCTCAGTAAATGCGTTACACAGAAATTTGATCCCCGTAATTTGCTTGCGTTTGACACAAGGGATATTTTCCTACCATCTCGATTCATACAGATAAAGTTGTGCAGTTTTTGACAGAAATCAAACCTGATTGCCACATTTTGAGTTGTTTCCAAATTACACAAATTGCAAATTAGGTGAGAAATTGAACCCATGGTCTAGAGCAGTGTTTCCCAACCGGGGGCCATGGCACATTTGAAGGGGGCCACAGAAAAATGTTAAGATTTAGAGGGGCCACAGACTCCATGAAGGGGGCCACAGGACTCAACCTATTGAAGCCTAAATTATAGTTAGGCCAATAGATAATTTTAATTTATGTAGTTGAATTACATTTAAAAAAATTATTAATACATATATTTTCCTTTTTTTTAGATATTTTATAATAGAATTTGAATTTATCTGTAAACAAATATTTTGCATCTTACAAGCTTATTGTGCGGCGCACTCCATTGTGCGCTTGATCGTTATGCGCCTGGCAGCGTTGTTGACTTGATAAAAATACTTCAGGTTGAAATCCTTACAGTCTGTTTACCACGTGGATCGTCGCTGTAGTGTGTAAGTAGCTCTTATTTGTTTACCCTAATATTGCGAAGTTGTAGTAATTTTACGTTTTTTTAATTTATAATAGATTGCTATAAGTACAGTATTTCTTTTGATTATATTTTTTTAGAATTAATACATAATATAAGTAAATAACTGCAAATTTTTTTTAGCCACTGTTTAGTTTTTGTTATGTTTATAGTCCTATGTGACAAATAATATTGTACCTGAATACAAATAGTTGTTTTAATATCCTTTATATATATTTGTTTTTGTAAAATAGAGTTAATCTGCATATTACCTACTGAAAATAATGCTTATGGGGGCCACAGGAAAAAATAAGGTTCCTAAGGGGGCCATAAGCCAAAACCGGTTGGGAACCACTGGTCTAGAGAATATTCATTATTATTGATTGGTGTCTTCATGTTGATGCCTTTATTTTTCATGTATGTGTTTATGTTTTGTTTGTATGTTTCAGATTTCCATCATTGTTTAGCGTTATGGATATTGGTCAATAAACGTAATAACAAAAAATTGAATCTTATTTATGATGGAACTTTATACAAAACAATAGTGAATCTCAACAGGTCAACATGCCCGTGGTGAAATGTCCAATTGAGGGGTGCGCATATGAGACCCCCGCCCACAGCGACGCCATTGTTGCAGCACTCCTCACAGCCCACTGCACTGTCCATTCCGTGTTCGCTGCCGGCACCACGGCCCAAGTGGAGAAGGTGAAGAGACCAACAATATCTTCAGTCGGTACGAGCGAGGAATGGTCATACTTCACATCGCGATGGATAGACTATGTGGATGCCACCAAAATCACGGGTCGCAACAAAGTGGTGCAGCTACTGGAGTGCTGCGATGAACCCCTTCGCAAAGACCTCACACGATCAGCCGGTGGTAGTCTGACAGGGAGAAGTGAAAGTGAGGTGCTCGCAGCCATAAAGAAACTCGCAGTCAGAGAAGAGAGCACCATGGTTGCTAGAGTGACGCTGCACAACATGCGCCAAGACCGTGACGAAACCGTGCGTTCATTCGGCGCCCGACTCCGTGGCCAGGCAGGGTATGCAAGTACATCGCCAAATGCTCGAGCTGCGATGCGGATGTGAACTACACGGAGGCCATCTTGCGCGACGTCCTGACCCGCGGCATTGAGGACCCCGAGATTCAACTGGACCAACTCGGTAACACGAATCAGAACATGACATTAGAGCAGGTCTTCTAGTTCGTCGAGGCCAAGGAATCCGGCAAGCGCCCAGCATCACATCTCCTCGACTCTCAGGCCGTCAAGGCTGCTAACAGCGCCTACAGACGGAACAAGAAGGACGCTCTGAAGGAGATGACAGTCGGCAACCATGAGGTGTGCTCATATTGCGGCAGGAAAGGGCACGGCAAAAGTGCCCCAGGCAGGGTCCGAAAGAAAGACTGCCCAGCCTATGGCCACACATGCAGCCACTGCAATCGTGAGAACCACTTTGAAGCAGAGTGTAGGAGAAAGCACAAACCATCAAGAGTCGAGATAGTAGCGAATTCACATGCAATATGCGAAGAAGGTGCTGTATTCGCGGCCCTCTGCTCGATTGCCACAACTGGCCGACGCCACATCAGGAGAGTCATCGCCCTTGACCATCATCTTTATCATCGCCTTTCCGACACATGAATTAAACAAGCCCCCAAACCTCAGCCATTCATAAACCTCACAGTGACAGCAGTCGATGAAGATTACGCTGCATTCGGATTCGAGCTAAAGGCCGCGCCCAAGATTGCTACACTCGGTGCGATGGTTGACACCGGCTGCCAGAGCTGTCTGGCAGGCATCACAGTCATCCACCGCATAGGCCTCAAACAAGCCGACCTTATCCCCGTCACGATGAGAATGCACGCCGCCAACAACGGATGCATCAAAATACTCGGCGCCGTCATCCTGCGACTCTCTGGAAAGGACAAAACCGGCAAAGTGGTAACAACTCGTCAACTCACCTATGTCACGGACAACCCCGACAAGCTGTTCCTCAGCAAGGAGGCATGCATCGCTTTCGGCATGATCACCGACAACTTCCCGATGATGGGTAAGACGTCTTCGCATCGACTCGAGGCAACCTCGGCAGCCGACACCGCGAGCGATGAGGTGCCGGCGAGAGATAGTGCTATCAGCAGCGAGAGCGGTCAGACTAGCACATGCGACTGCCCGATACGTCAAATACCGCCCCGGCCGCCATCACAACTACCGTTCCTGGCGACTGAGAAGAACCGCGACAGACTGCGGCAGTACTTGGTCGAATACTACAAGTCAAGCACATTTAACACGTGTGTGCATCAGGCGTTGCCAATGAAGGAGGGCCCTCCATTGAAACTTATGGTGGACCCTCTAGCTGACCCGGTGGCATATCACACCCGGTACCCGTCCCTCTTCACTGGCAAGATGACGTCAAGAGTGGACTCGACCAAGACGTGAAATTGGGCGTAATCGAGCCAGTGCCGGTCGGCGAACTGGTGACATGGTGTCACCGGATGGCGGTGTGCGCCAAGAAGGCACACGAAGGTACTTCAATAAGTATCCGCACTTTTTATTTTCGTGATAATATAGTATATACTCGTATAATATATACTCGTAATAACGAGCCAAACTGAGATCTATAGGCTTATTTAGGCTAGCAACAATGTAGGCTTATTTAGGCTACGCGTAGCTGTCACATATCGTACGAATAGTGAGCATGGCTGCGCCGCTTTCAATTCGTACTCTGGAAGAACAGAGATCCATAGTTCGTTTTTTGTGGGCAGAAGGTGTGAAAGGAGCTGAAATTCACACGCGTTTATGTGCTCAGTATGGGAATAATGCGTTACCACGGCGAAGTGTGTACGAGTGAATTCAAATGTTCAAAGAAGGTCGGACATGTGTGACAGATGCTTAGCGCTCAGGACGACCGTCAACATCAACCAGTGGTGACAAGCAGGAAGAAGCCAGAGCCATGATTTTCGATGACAGAAGATTAACAATATAAGAAATTGCTTCTTCATTAGACATCAGTCAAGGGTCAGCCTATTCGATAGTTCATGACATTCTTGGCTTTCACAAGGTTTGTGCAAGATCGGTGCCTAAACAGTTGACAGAAGAGCACAAGTGTAATTGTATGTGTGATAGCGTGGGGTAGACACCCCAGTTAGGTTACTTAGGTTCTAGCAAACAATCAAAAGCACTTACCGGTGCGTTGAATTAGGTATTCCTTGAAGCCTACCGTTTTATTCCTGTGTCCCACAACAGCCTACCTAACTCTCTCTTACATTACCAATTTAGAAGCTATAGACATTACCCCTACACTACACTTAAGTACGAACAACTTCCTACCCGATTTGTCACCTTAGATTCATCACCTAATTTTACTCAGCACCAAAGATTAGGTCAGATAGGAAAAAACATGTCTAGGCCAGACCAAAGCAATACGAACAGCCTCTTGGTTCGTTTATGGCTTGGTCTTGCCATTCAGCTTAGATTTAGTGATATTTACTCTTTAGTGACTTTTAGACTATATACATATATATATATACATACACGTCACCTCACTCCTCCCCTACAAGTTTAGTCTGTCAGGGGGATGAGGGACCCTAGACGACCTGCGGAGCGGGGTTGATGTAGTAGGATCAGGTGCAACCTGTATAGGCGGGCAAGTTGAACCATTTTCCGGAGGATCAGTTCTCTCTTCCGGAAGACTCTGGTCCTTCCGCACTTCCCGTTCCCATATCTGGTCCTGATGGCGTTTAATAGAACGACCATCTTCTAGTTGGCACTTGAAGGAAACAGGGCCCGTTCTCTCCTGCACAGTTGCAGGAACCCATTTTGGTCCAGCCCCATAGTTGCGAATCACAACTGGATCATTAGGTTTCGCTTCTAGAACTCTCCCTCTTTTAGTGTCGTGGTACAACTTCTGTTTTTCCTGATGGCGTAAAACTCGTTGTTGTAACATTTCGTTTGGACGTAACAAATCAAAAACTGAACGAATTCCCCGGCCAATCAGAAGTTTAGAGGGAGACACCCCTGTCGTGGTGTGTGGTGTTATTCGATATTTAAACAAAAATTTATCCAACACCACTTGCATTTCCTCCCCACGAGAATGACGCAAGGCCGACTTGAAAGTACGGACCATGTTTTCCGCGAGACCGTTAGTAGACGGGTGGAAAACACTAGACCGGACATGTCTAATGCCATTTAGGTGGACGAAGGAACGAAATTCCTCACTGGTAAAACAAGTACCATTGTCGGAAACCAGGACTACGGGTAAACCCCATCGAGCGAAAACTGAACGGAGTAAGCGAATAGTAACACCCGAAGTCGTGGAAGTGGTTGGAAAAATTTCCACCCACTTAGAGTAGGCGTCCACAATGACTAGGAAATAAGTATTATTTATAGGACCTGCATAGTCAACATGGATCCTATGCCACGGTATAGTAGGCCATTCCCAAGGATGAAGTGGACTTTTCCTTGGGAGATCTCTGTTCTCTAGGCAGCTTTGACAGGAACGAACCAATGATTCGAGTTCTCCATCTAAACCAGGCCACCAGAAATAAGCTCTCGCCAGCTCTTTCATTTTTGTTGCGCCCATGTGTTCAGCGTGAAGTTCCTTCACTAAATTCGACCTGCCTTTATTTGGAATAATCACTCTGTGGCCCCATAAGAGACAGCTATTTTGAATAGAGAGGCCAGACTGACGCTGAATAAAAGGCTGTAATTCACTCTCAACCTTAGTAGGCCAACCAACTGAGCAGAAATGGATGACCCTAGACAGAATAGGGTCTGATTTTGTCCACTGCTCTATTTGTACTGCAGATACTGGAGTGGATTCCAAAAACTCCACCAAGTGAACCCATTCTGTAGGTATAGGTACACAATCATTTGGATTTTCTAAGGGCAACCTACTTAGCGCATCAGCCGTACCTAGAAGTTTACCTGACCGATGTACTAAGTCAAATTTATAGGCTTGTAGAATCAGTGCCCATCGTTGAATCCTACCTGAGGCCATAACTGGAATATTTTATTAGGTGAAAATAAACCTAAAAGAGGCTTATGGTCAGTAATTAGTTTAAATTCATGACCCCATAGATAGAAATGAAATTTTTTTACTGCAAATACTAAGGCTAATGCTTCACGTTCCACTTGTGCATATCGTCTTTCCGTCTCAGTTAGTGTTCTAGAAGCAAAAACAGATAGGCCTATCTACACCATCAATGTGGTGAGATAACACTGCCCCAATTCCATAAGAACTGCTGTCTGCTGAAACTACGAGAGGAAGTTTAGGATCATAATGCACTAGGAGAGTGGACTTTAGTAGTACGTCCTTGGAAGCCTCAAATGCTTCCTTTTGAGTTTTCTCCCATCTCCACTGTTTCCCAGATCGTAATAGCTTATTTAGGGGTTCAAGGAAAGTCGATGCATTAGGCAAAAATTTCCTATAAAAGTTTAGACCTAAATAAGCTTGTAACTGTGTGATGTTTTGTGGAGGTGGTGCCTTTTCTATTGCTTCTAGTTTATCCACCGTTGGATGAATGCCTGAGGCATCTATGCGGAACCCTAAATATGAAACCTCGTTAGTGACCCATGAACACTTTTCTCTCTTTAGCTTAAGTCCAGCATCCCGGAGTCTTTTTAGAACCGTGGTTAATCTAGTTAGGTGTTCTTTTTTAGTCGAACCTGAAATGAGGACATCATCTAGAAAGCAAAGTACCCCTGGAATGTGACCTAGAACTTGGTCCATTGTCCTCTGAAAAATACCTGGAGCCGATGCTATTCCATAGCATAGCCTATTGTACTTAATAGGCCTCGGTGCGTATTTATGATAGTTAATTCTTTAGAGTTTTCATCTAAACTTAGTTGAGCATAGGCTTGGGACATATCGAGTTTTGTGAAATATTTACCCCAGCAAGAGAGCTAAATAATTCATCAGGCTTGGGTATAGGATAGCAATCTAGAAGGACGGCTCTATTTGCTGTTAAACGGTAATCCCCGCATAACCGCACGGACTTGTCCGGTTTTAGTACAGGAACTACTGGGGCAGCCCACTTAGCGTGTGTGACTGGTTCAATAATTTATCTTTTAGCAGCCTGTCAATTTCTAAATCTACCTTCTCCCGCAGTGCATGCGCAATTGAACGAGCCTTACAAAATTTCGGAGTTACATTAGGATCTACTTCTATGCAGACCTGATGGCCTTTTAGGTTGCCTACTTCAGGCCCAAAAATAGAAGAAAACTCCCTTAACAATGAGTCTATGTCAGATGGATATGAGAGTGTATGCACATCTGCCTGACCCCTTGGCAAGATTTTGTCAATTGGCATTTCCAAAGCATCAATCCAATCACGGCCTAGTAGAGTAGGCCCTTGCTCATCCACCACTAAAAGGGTTAAGGGATGAGACAAAGTTTTCTGGTTAAGTGTAACTGTGACGTATGCTTCTCCACAAATAGGTATTTTTATGTCCCCGTACTTCTTCAAAATCGTTTTAGATGCATGTAGTTTAGGTGTGTTTTTGAAAATCTTATCAAAAACTACCTTGGACATGACCGTCCGGGCAGCACCCGTATCCAATTCTAGAGGAACTGTAATTCCATTTAGGCCTACCTCTACAATATATGGGCCTGTATTTTCCCCACTTTGCTGCTCATAGAATAGGTACTCCACTCCAATGTTCGAAGTATTTCCCTTTTGAGGATTTATACTAGAAATGTTAAAATTAGAATTTTCACCCTTTGTTTTCTTTGAAAAACACACTTTAGCTATGTGGCCTATTTTACTACAGTTTCGGCAAACTGCTTCTTTAAAAGGGCAATCTTTCTTCCAATGGTGTTTTCCACACCCTGTACATGGCTTGGAAGGCTTAGTAGAATTAGTAGGCTTAGTCGTATTCGCCTCATACCTTTTATTTGCCTGTCTAGTAGGCTCGTTAGGTCTGCCAGGCCTAGAAGATTTAAAGCTATTTACGTGTTGGGCTTTATTACTATGATTTCCAAAAGCTTAACATCTTTAGCAGCTGCTTCTCTAGCCGTAGCTATTTCTACAGCCTGACTAAAAGTTAGGTCCTGTATGGCTAATAGGGCTCTCTGGGTAGACTCCTCTTTGAGACCCATTACAAACCTATCTCTTAGCATTTCATCTAATTTGTCCCCAAATTTACACGTACGGCTGTGGCTTTTTATTCCTGCAACAAACTCTGCAATGCTTTCATTTCCCATCTGATGCCTTGTATGGAAAAAATAGGTCCTGCTCCAACCAGATTAGCCTAAACACAACCTAGGCTACGTTGGAGTTGGAAGACCTAGGCCAAAGATGAACTAGCCTAACTATGTGTCCATAAACAGGACTTCCATACACTTTTGTTAAACAATTACAGCTGAAATGTCAGCTTATTTAACCTAAATTTAATAACCGAAGGGAAATTTATGAACTTCTTACCTTGAAACTGTTATAAATTTTTATCTCTTAACACCAGTAAAACATTTTTATTCCGGCTTTTTCCGTCGCTGTCGATATGCTTAATCAGCTTATGCTTCTTCAGCTTCTCGCCCTGTTATTCTGCTTATCCCGATCTTTTTCTTCTTCTTAAAACCGTGTTGCTATTTCTAGCCATGGGATCTTTTTCCTTTTCATCCCATATTTGTTTTTTCGTTGGTGTTTATTTAATTTTTCTCAGCAAGAGTTCATGTTCTCCTTCTGAGTTATTTTTTATTATTATTATTTATTTTAATGTCAATATGGCTTATCCAAGATTAGGTGGGTCTTCCATTTCGGTACTCCCAAATTTTCCATACATTGGGGCCAGCCAGAAAGGAAAAATTGCATGTGAAACCCAATTTTTTCTTTAATATTTATTAACCCATCTTAGATTACCTATATTTTATGTTTTATTTGTTATTCCATTTTTGTTTTTCCTCACTTTTTAATATAAAAAGTGTAGCATTTTATAAAGTCCTCACCCTTTTCAAAATGAAAGGGTGTTGCATTTTAGTTTATTTTCCATAGGAAATATTACAATACTCCAGCCCTTATCTTTTGTTGTAACATCTGCCTAGCTCGTAGAGCAGTTGAACGTTGTGGTCTACTATTTGTGGTATAGGTTATTGTAGTAGTAGGACTAGTTACATCATTTATTGAACAGGTTAGGTTTGGTATAGTTTGGGTCAAATTTTGATCATCATCAGAATCTATTATAGATTCATCATCTTGATCATTTTTGTTAACAGTAGTTGGTCCTACTTCTAGGGGGTATAAGAGTGATACATCTCTTATAGTTTCACCTGAAGCAGTTTTAAGTTTTACAACCCTGGTTAATCCATCTTCCCCAGTTTTTAGTTCTAAAACTCTACCTAATGGCCAACACTGTCTTGGTGTATTTTGTCTAATTAGAACTACATCTCCTACCCTAATTTTATTAACCCAGTCTTTGTTTTGTATATATTTATGTCTTTCTCTCAACCCAACAAGGTATTCATCACTCCATTGCTTTTTAAATTTTGTTTTTATATTTGTTATTTGTGATAATCTATTTTGCAAATCATGATTATTATCACTCCAAGGTGGATCATCCAAGGAGATATTGTAATCAGGTAGAAGGTTAATGACTTCTCCCTTAATCAAATGATTTGGGGTGAGAGGCTCTACATCATTAATATTATCCCCTACATAAGTAAGAGGTCTGTTATTGACAACATTCTCAATTTCACTAATGAGAGTGAGAAGTTCAAAGAATTCAATTTGTTTTTTACCTATTGATTTCTTTAGGCAATTCTTTATTGTTTGGATATTCCTTTCCCAGATTGCTCCATACCATGGTGAGCAACAGGGATGTATTTCCATTTTATTTTGTTATTTTGTAGATATGTTATGGTATGTGAATTTTGTAATATGTCATTTATTTGGTTTTCACCAGCCTTGAAATAGGTTGCATTATCTGTCCAAACAATTTTGGGTACAGAATGCTTAGCACAAAATCTTCTAAAGCTATAGACAAATGATTCTGCGGAGAGATCACTCACTACGTCTAAGCTGACTGCTCTAGAAGATGAACATGTGTAAAGTATGATGTACATTTTTTGTTCTGTTGTTCCCAGACCAACAGTCAAACTTCCTGTATAGTCTATGCCAACTGTTTCAAAAGGCCTATTAAAGGTGACTCTCTCTGTTGGCAAATCAGGAGGATTGGTCTTCCTGAAAGATCTGGAATGAATCCTTTTGCAGGTGACACAGTTATTCAAAACTGTCTTTACAGTCATTCTGCCTTTGGGTATCCAATACAACTTTCTAATGGCATTTAATGTTTGTGGAACGCCCATGTGATAAAGTTCATTGTGTTTCTCTCTAATAATTAGGGTTGTAATGTGATGGAACCTAGGAAGAAGAAGGGGTTGTTTACTGTTATATGTGATTTGTGATTTGTTTAATCTACCCTTACATCTTAATAAGCCATCTTTGTCAATGTAAAGATTCAAGTTTATTACCACAGAGGGTACTTTGTTCCTTTGTTTACCAATTGTTAAAAAATCTATTTCATTTTTGTATTCTGTTTGTTGTATGTGGTTAATCCAATATTTGGTAGCTAGACTTGTATACATTTCATTATCATTATTTCTTTGTTTATTTATTTTTTTAAACAGTTGTGAATGAATCTGAGACAGTAAGATGTTACCCTTACAAGTTTGCCAAAGTCAGAATAACTGTTATAATCTAATAGTGGCTCAACTTTATTTGTGGTTATCATGTTAAGTTTTACATTAATTTGTTCTGCTGGCCACATTGTTTCATCCTGAATGAATTCAGGTCCATGAAACCAATTTTTGTTGGATTTTAGTAATTTACAGGATAATCCTCTTGTGAGAAAGTCTGCAGGATTTTGTTTTGTTGGAATGTATCTGAAGGTTATGTCCAAATTTTGTCTAGCTTCTTTAATGTCTCTTAATCTGTTACGGACAAAGATGTTTTTTGAGTTTAACTCATCAGAGTTGATCCATGCCAAGCAGATTTGACTGTCAAGCCAAATATATGTAGTTGTGATGTTTACATCATAATAGACTTCATGGAGAAATACTGTTATTTTTACAGCTAGATAACCCGCAAGTAGTTCAAGCTGAGGAATAGTTTTCTTTTGTTTTAAGGGTGTTACTTTCCCCTTGGCATAGATCAAATGGCTGCCATCCTCACCTACAAGGTAAGCGCAACAGCCATACACCTTTTCACTGGCATCACCAAATACATGCAAGGTTTGAGGTGTATCTCTGTGTCCACAAACTCTGGGAATATTTATGTTTTGTAATTTATTGAGATCTTTAGCTAACCTTTTCCAGCTATCTTGTTGTTTATTGGTTATAGGATCATCCCAGTCTACTTTCTGTTTCCAAAATTCTTGTAAAAGAACCCTGGATCTGATAGTAGAAGGAAGGAGTAAACCCATAGGATCAAATATTTTTGAACTTTCGGATAAGATCTTTCTTTTTGTGTTAGCTGTTGTATCTAAGGTGTAGCCTTTTGTGCAGAGTGAATCATGAACTTTAGAATCTGAGTTCAAATCCCAGATCATGCCTAATGTTTTCACCCTGTTTGTTGGTTCTGTTAATCCTTTGTCTTCTGATTTTATTTTTTGATTTAGTCTCTCATTATTTGTGATCCACTCTCTTAATTCAAAATTACCTTCTTTCATTATTTTATCTGCTTTTATGTAAACTTCATTTAATTCTGACTCTGTTTTGGTTGATCCTACAAGGTTATCTACATAGAAGTGATCTTTCAAGAACTGAACAGTTAAATCATTTTCATCATACAAATTTAAGTGATGTTTGATGGTTAAAGCCAGTAAACTAGGACTTGCATTTGCTCCAAACAAAACCACATTAAATTTAAATGTTTTAAACCCTTTATTTAAGTCATATGGATCATTAAACCACAAGAATCTTAGTTGATCTTTGTCATAGTTATTTTTCAGATGAATTCTCAAAAAAGCTTTGCTTATATCACTTTGAACTGCATAGTCATCTAATCTAAATCTTAGAAGGATTTTTACAAGGTCTGAAATAAGATTAGGCCCCTCTATGAGACAGTCATTCAAGCTATGCTTATTGCCATCTTTAAGACTACAGTTATACACAACTCTAAGTTTTGTTGTGGGTGCATCCTTTCTATAGACTCCTGTGTGAGTAAGATAATGGCAGTTGTCTTTTTTAAAGGGGTGATCTTTAACTTCTTCAATGAAGCCTTTTTCTAACTGGTCCTTGAAAACATCATCATACATTTTAATTCTCTTGTCATTTTTTAATCTTTCATCAAATTATAGAGATGACCTTTAGCTACCTTTAGATTATCATTTAATTTTGGACTATTGATCTTCCAAGGTAGTTCAATTGAATAATGGCCATTTTCATACATGATGGTGTTTTCAAAATTTTCAGCCATTAATTGATTTTCATCTGTATGATCACCATCTTGCACCCCCACTGACTCTAATAGCCAGAGCTGTTGTACACCTTTATCTAATTCTTCAGTTGTTAATGATTTATTTAATATTTCAGTATTTATGTCATTATTTGAGTTGTGTAAGACCTTGTCATAATAGGGCAAGTTTGTTAGTCATATATTTTTATTTTTCATTGTTATTTTATATTATCTATGTGTCCCAGTGGAGCTATACCCCAGTGAGTATCTAGAGCAATCCCATCTCCTATTCTGACTATGCCCTTCTGAATTAAGTGAATATAATCAGCTCCAATTAACATTTGAACATTATCTATTATATCATCATTTAAATTTCTATCTGCAATTTTATATTGCTTTTTAAGTTGTTGTATTACTTCTTTTAAATTTGGTATTTTAAATTTTTGTTGACCAACTTGTTCAATGACTACTACTTCTATGTTTGTTGTTTTATTCTCTGTGGGTATATCCAGATCTAAATTGACTGTATTATATTTTTCTTTCTGTTCATTTTCTTTGACAAATGATGTTATACACAATTCTTGTTCATTTTTATGAGTTTGTAGGCCTAATTGATTAACTAATGATTGATCTACAAATGTTTGTTGGGAACAAGAATCTATTAGACATCTTATAGGAGTTGTCCCACCTTCTTTATTTTTTAAATCCAAGGTTATTGTAGGTAGGAGTACACTAGAATTTTTATTGACATTATTTATTGATATATGTCCATTAAATGTTTTTTCATTTTTCTTTAGGTTTTGTTTATTTGAATTTTTAAATGAATCACAAAGACAAGAGACATGATTTAAACTTCCACAATTAACACATTTGAATCTTATTTTTGTTTTGCAGTCTTTGTTAGTATGTCCTGCACCTGTGCATTTAGTACAAAGGTTTAACTGAGAACACCTATTTATCCGGGATTCTAAGTCTACATATTTAGTACATCGTGTGCTATAGTGATCATCAGCCGAACAAAATTTACACTTACGTACAAATTCTGTCGTAACATTAAAATTTCGTAGTGTAGGAGTTAGACCTATCACTTTTTGTTCTGATTTGTCTTTTTGTTGTGGTTGTGGTTTTGTTTGTATTTCTTTGTTTGTGAATCAATCTTTGTTTGTGAATCATCTTTTTTGAATCATCTTTGAAGATTTGTACATTGACAAAACATTTGGAAATTCATTCCTTATTTCATCAAGGGTAGGGTATGTATTTCCCGTTATTCTTTGGAAAATATCCCTAATTTGGGTAGGTAAACAATCAAATATTATGGCTTGGATAAACCATGCTGATTTCTCTAGATCTATATCATTATTTTGTAGATGACCTAACATGCATTCAATTTCACAATAGAAATTGTACAGATCCTGATGGTTATCCTTGGCTGGTTTTATATTTTTTAATTTTATTGCTAAATCATTTACTATTTCTTTTTTATTTAGGAAATTTCTTTCTAGTAATTTGAGAGCTATTTTATATGAACTGCCAATTGCCGGTAAGGCATCAACCAGTTTTAGGGCTGGGCCCTTTAAATAATTAAGGAGATAACTGAATTTGTCAACATCAGATATATAATCTTTGTTGCCAATTAAACTATCAAATTTTTCTAGAAAAGACTGAAATTTTGTTCGATCACCCTCAAATATTGGTACTTGTAATGTTGGTAACTTGGCTTTTAGTTGTTTATTGTCATCATTAGAAATGGATACATTTCTGAAGGCCTCAATCAAACTTTGATTTGTAGCCTCTAAATTATTTGGTAGATTATCTAAAGCAGCATATAATTCATTTATGTGAGAATCTATTTCAAAAATATTCTGTTCTTGTTCACACAAAAGTGCTGTATATCTCTCTTCACCAACATTTAACGCATCAGTTTCTGTAACAATTTCCTCATCTATAATTATTATTTCCTGTTTAATTCTATTTAAACCACCCAAAATAGTATCATAATCCCTTTTATTTGGATTTTCTTTGCTATTAAAGGTAGTTAAAAGCCTGGTAATGACTCCCTTCCTTGCTGATCTCTTCCTTTTTAATGATTTAATCGTTTGCCTCAATTGCTTCACATTCAGCCATACTTTTTTTTTTATTTTTCCAAAATTAAGTCCCCAAAATCCTAAAACCCTTTCAACTCTATAAATAAGCTTTATTTTGGTTAAATAGGCTAGGCTTCTGATTACCCTTATTCTAGAATTTTACCACATTTATGACCAAATGATAAGTTTGAAGCATTTGAATTATTTCTTATTTTTATTTTTAGTTAGGCTTCGTAATTTATTATTATTTATATGTAGTATTTGAAAAAGCCAAACATGGAATAAATTCTGTTCAGATGTCAAAATGTTTGATAAGGCGTAATTTTATTATTTTTTTTTAATTTATTTTATTTTATTTTATTCAAGGTTAAGGTTTTCACAGCAAATAACCCTTCCCCACACGGGCCACCATTTATATGGAAAAAAAGGTCCTGCTCCAACCAGATTAGCCTAAACACAACCTAGGCTACGTTGGATGGAAGACCTAGGCCAAAGATGAACTAGCCTAACTATTGTCCATAAACAGGACTTCCATACACTTTTGTTAAACAATTACAGCTGAAATGTCAGCTTATTTAACCTAAATTTAATAACCGAAGGGAAATTTATGAACTTCTTACCTTGAAACTGTTATAATTTTATCTCTTACACCACTAAAACATTTTTATTCCGGCTTTTTCCGTCGCTGTCGATGCTTAATCAGCTTATGCTTATTCAGCTTCTCGCCCTGTTATTCTGCTTATCCCGATCTTTTTCTTCTTCTTAAAACCGTGTTGCTATTTCTAGCCATGGGATCTTTTTTCTTTTCATCCCATATTTGTTTTTTCGTTGGTGTTTTTAATTTTTCTCAGCAAGAGTTCATGTTCTCCTTCTGAGTTATTTTTTATTATTATTATTTATTTTAATGTCAATATGGCTTATCCAAGATTAGGTGGGTCTTCCATTTCGGTACTCCCAAATTTTCCATACCTTGAATAAAATTTGAAACGTTCATAGATGAGAACTACTCGGGGTTTGTAGTGATCGGTTAGGGCCTGTACCAATTCATTATTGGTGCAAGTTTCCGGTGCTTTAGGAGAAACTAGGTCCATAACTAAACCAAACGTTTTAGGGCCTATTATAGTTAAAAAGGTAGGTACTTTCTTAGCATCCGGAATGGAATTTGCCTCGAAAAACAACCTCACCCTAGTGGCATAAGCTTCGAAGTCCTCCCCATTGTCTTCGTAGGGGCTTATATGGCCAATCACCGACATGCTAGAGCAAAACCGAATTAGGCCAACTCACGTGAAGTAGGTTAGGTTAGGTTTAAATTTGGTCTAGTTACTGAATAGTGAATTTTATTAGAGTTAGGGCTGAATAGTGAATTGTATTAGAGTTAGGGCTGAGTAGGAATTAGTTTTAGAGTTAGGGCTGAGTAGGAATTAGTTTTAGAGTTAGGGCTGAGTAGGAATTAGTTTTAGAATTAGGGCGGCGGGACCTACGCTATAGTACGGTAGCTTCTCCACACAAACAAACCAAATCGGACGACCCACTAGTCTACATCCAATTTTCCAAACAACCACTTGAACCCAATAAGCCAAATTAACCCAATAAGCCAAATTAACCCAATGAGACAAATTTAACCCAATGAACAAAATTTAACCAAATGAGCCAAATCCCATCCTCGTCGCCAAATGTGATAGCGTGGGGTAGACACCCCAGTTAGGTTACTTAGGTTCTAGCAAACAATCAAAAGCACTTACCGGTGCGTTGAATTAGGTATTCCTTGAAGCCTACCGTTTTATTCCTGTGTCCCACAACAGCCTACCTAACTCTCTCTTACATTACCAATTTAGAAGCTATAGACATTACCCCTACACTACACTTAAGTACGAACAACTTCCTACCCGATTTGTCACCTTAGATTCATCACCTAATTTTACTCAGCACCAAAGATTAGGTCAGATAGGAAAAAACATGTCTAGGCCAGACCAAAGCAATACGAACAGCCTCTTGGTTCGTTTATGGCTTGGTCTTGCCATTCAGCTTAGATTTAGTGATATTTACTCTTTAGTGACTTTTAGACTATATACATATATATACATACACGTCACCTCAGTATGGATGTCTGCTCTCGCTTTTGGCGCGGTATCATAATGAAAGTGAAAACTTTTTGGAGCGCATTATCACTGGAGATGAAACCTGGATCCATCACTATGAACCAGAAAGCAAACGACAGAGCATGCAATGGAAGCATCCAACATCTCCCGTTGCAAGGAAGTTCAAAGCGCAGCCGTCAGCAAGTAAAGTTATGCTAACACTATTTTGGGATACACGAGGCCCTATCCTCAGGGGCGTACCCAGAAATTTGCCAAGGGGGGCGAACTTGGAACTAATCATAGAAGTATAATTGAAATAGAGATAAATAATTTTTATGTACGTTCATGATGAGCTTATCGTTCAGTTAAAGATGATTAACTAGCCACTGCTAAGACACATTAGGAATAAAAATATAAAAATTATGATAAAAATCTGATTAGTAACATAATATTCAATGCAAACCGCAATTAGGATGCTCAGATTTGTATTAACATAAGAATAAAAAAGTGCTAATTTCGAGATTAAGCATTTCCTTGGACTGTTTCCTTTATAAAAGAAAATTATTCTCAGGGCCAGATTAAGAGTTTTCGGGATCCTAAGCCATTTTAGATTTTTAGTAGTACCTGAGCAATTTTACTGAGATTAACAGTACTTTGATCATCATGCTCTGTAGAACTACTGTGAGTTTGGACATTTTTTCTTTTGAAAAATTTATAAAGGTCCATTATCTTCAGTCCTGTGACACCTGCAAATAGTACTCTACAAAGTTACAAATAGAAATAGGAATTATTACTAACCATAACATTAAAGTCCATTATAATGAAATAAAAAATCCAAACAAAATCCACACAAAATTTTGTGTGTGCAATACAATGTAAAAAATTGTAAATTAAATGAAAACTTTTAATCTAAATTTTAAAATGTGTAAAAAACTGAATACCAAACTTTAAAAATAACATACTTAATGTTTCATTTCATTTATTAGTTACATGTTTGAGACCAAGCGGCCTTCACACATGATCACACACACACATTCATACACACAAAGTTTTAATCATTACTTAAAATTATCAAAATTTAGAAAGTTCACAAACTAAATATTTAAATGAATGTAAACAAAAATCGATAAACTGTGGTTGCCAGATGCCATGAAAAATGACGCAATACTCATGAAACACAAAATCGTTAGAAAACTAGCTAACATTTTTCGATTGGCGCATGAAATTAAATATGTAAAATATTTAATTGAATATGTAAATTAAATACGCAAAAATAATCAAAATAATAATTAATAATAAAATAATAAAATTAATAATGAAATTAAATATGTAAAATATTTAATTGAATACTTATGTAAATTAAATATGTAAAAATAATCAAAATAATAATTTATTAGCTCAAGGTGGGGAGGGGGGCGATCGCCCCTGTCGCCCTCCCCTTCGGTACGCCTCTGCCTATCCTTGAACATTATCTAGAGCGTGCAACTACAGTACAAGTGCATCGTATTCTGACATGCTTCGGAATGAGTTAAAGCAAGCAATTCGCACAAAACGGAGAGGGAGATTGTCGGAAGATGTTATTCTGTTACACGACAATGCGCGCCCTCATACCGCTGCACAGACTAGAAAATGCCTTCAAGAACTTAAATTTGAAGTTCTCGACCATCCAGCCTACAGTCCAGACCTGGCACCCTCGGATTTTTACCTGTTTGGACCACTAAAAGACGCTTTAAGAGGTCAGCGATTCCAAGGCGATGATAACCTGAAGGAGGTGGTGCATGACTGACTACGCACACAGCCAAAAACATTCTTTTGTGATGGCATTAGGAAGCTGGATCGCTGGACTAAGTGTATTGAGAAAAAGGAAGACTATGTTGAGAAGTGATGTGTTTATAATCTATCAGATGTGAAAATAAAATTGTGAAAATAAAAAGTGCGGATACTTATTGAATTACCCTCGTATATATATATATAACCTTTGGTTAGCTTCCGCCCGAATTATTCATTCTGACGAAGGTCAAGCTTTTCACTCCACCTTAGATCTACAATGTAATTAACGTGGAATCCGAACCACGCCCACCACCAGCCCAGCGTCTTAACCACTAGGTTACCCAGGGTACCCATTTATCTACTAACCACTTTCTTTATTGTGTGGAAGGATGAACAGCTGAGTTTTGCTGCGCGCCGGCTGCAGTCACCAGGTCTTGAACCTGGGGCCGATGGATTCGTAGTCAGCGACGCTAACCACTACACCACCGAGGCAAACCCACCCATAATGCAAACCCACAAGGAAAAAGAAGAATTATTCCAAGGTCTTCCGTGTATTCAACAGTACACCTCATCACTCGTCAGGGAATGAAGGTCCATTTTCTCACGAGGTATACTGTTGAATACACGAAAGACCTTGGAATAACTTTTCCTTTTTCCTTGTGAATTTGTATCATTCATTCATTTCATGTTTAAATATGAAATTCATCCCATATATACAGGGCGTCCCAAAAAAATGTATACACACTTTAAATAATTATAAAGGCAGTGTTTATTAAAATACATTTCATTTTCAAAATGTAATAGAATCTACAGACATTATTTAATTGTTTTGTCAACGCCTGTTTTCAAACTGACGTCCGTTCTGGTCCAGGCACTGCTGATAACGCGAAGCAATGGAATCGCAAACATCACGAAACATTTCGTTTGGTATTTGTGTGCATTCTCGTTCAATGGCTGCTCTCAATTCAGCGACTGTTGCAGGTTTTATAGCGTAGACTTTGTCTTTTAAGTATCCCCATAAAAAAAAGTCTAGTGGTGTGAGGTCTGGTGAACGCGGAGGGTATTCTACGAAACCCCTTCGTCCAATCCACATCCACATCGTGCCAAGTACCACTCGCAATACTCCACTCTTCGGTCCGGATCATCTTCATTAATAGCATGGACTAATCTTGGAATGTAACTTTTCCATTGACAGCGCTTCAAAATGCGTTGGACAGACGATTCTGAAATTCCTACCTCACGACTCGCTTGCCGCACAGATTTTCTTGGACTTTGGTGATACGTTTCCAGTACTCTTTCTTGCTTTGTGGGGCTTGTCGATGTCCGTGGTCTTCCGGAACGCTTCTTGTGGACATTCTGAACAGTTCCATCGGCTTCAAACTTATCTCTAATTCGAGTGATGGTAAGTCGCGTTGGTGGATCTGTTTGAAACTCCCTCCTAAACTGTCTTTGCACTTCAACTGCGTTTTCACACTTCCAGTAGCATTTTAGAATGAATTTCCTTTGTTCAAAGCTTAGTCTGACTGCCATTATTAATTCTAATGGGTTTAACTTGGAAAGAAAGAAACATCAATTGAGCTATCAGCTGTTAAAGTGTGTATACATTTTTTTGGGACGCCCTGTGTGTATATATATATATATATATATATATATATATATATATATATTATATATATACATGTTGGGCACTAAAGCGTTAATCTGATAACAGTTAATTAACGAAGTTAACTTTTTTTAACGGACTATTAACGGAAGTTAATTTCCATTTATCGTTATCGGACCAGTTAACTTCCGATAACTCGATATTTACTCTGTTAAAGTCCGTTAACACGTTAACTGCGAGGAGTCATTCACGGAAGATCACCGCTCCGCGAATGAATTCAAACCGCCATAACTTCAGTCTGCTTCCAGATCTCGCAAGGGGAGGTTGGGGAGGCCCAAGAGGTCAAGACTGGCAGTTGGGCCTAACTTTGAGAAGTTGGTCTTTCTGAAGGGCAACCAGCACATTGTGTCATAGTCTTTAAATGTGCCTAAAATTTAATTTTACCTTTCAGTTCCCGCCATAATAATTCTCTGGTACATTAAAATTTAGTTAATGGTTAGTGGTTACAAGGGTTTCAAAACATGTAATCAGTACATTTTTTATTAAAAATAAAAAAAGTTATTAAGCAAAAAAGTTGCAAAACTTGATAAAAATACAGTTAAATACCTATTTATTGTTGGATTTTGCATAAATAAACATTTTCTATGGGTTTTAAAGCTTTTTCCTTGATTTTTTTAAATGTTAGTAAAGAAATAGTTATCGTTAACGGATTATCGTTAACTTCCGTTAACTTTGTAGTAAAATTATCGGATTATCGTTATCGGAGTTAAAAATTGGGGTTAACGGATTATCGTTATCGAAGTTAACTTTTTGGTTAACGGTGCCCACCACTGTGTATATAATATATATATATATATTAGGGTGTGCCCAAAATTAAACTTTATTTTTTCTAATACCACATATCTTTATTTTGTGGCAATGAATGAAAAACTAATATAGACAAAATTTTATTGAATTTAGTTAATATTAACAGGGTGCTCAATTCACTGAAAAGTTCCACTTCAAAAAAGTTGTAGGCCTACCATAACTAAATAAATTCCATACTTTTAAGACTTTATTTCAACTTGAGCTTAATTATTTTCAAAATTTAACATAAAATATACTTTTGGAGTCTTCTGAACATTCACTTAAGCCTATCTTTTTAATCTCTTTGTAGGCCTATACAAAAACTACACACATAATATATTTTACACATAAAATAACCACAGGTATATTTTTTGAATAACACTTATTACCATACATTTTTTAGTAATATTTCTTGGCTTTGGGGTTTTGTTTCCTATGGTGTTCTACAACCTGCAAAAGGTACTGTTTTTGATTTTCATCTGTTGTTAGTGTTGCATTGAACTTCGTAATGAGAGCCACACCACGTTCTGCAAGATCATTTACAACTCTCAAATTTTTAACTTTTCAGGATCTTCATGAAGAAATTCTGCGAATACTCCTGTGATTGTGAAACATGATTTGGTTCTTTGCGTGCAAAAATCAGGTAAAATTTTGTGAGAAGGATCAAAGGGCTGAATCCTACGCACAAAATCTTCATGGCAAGGAACTTCATTTGCATTTTTGGCCATCATCCTTTTGACATCAAATGATATCTCATGATCAAAAAATGCAAGAGCAACATTTACCTCATTTAAGTACCACAGGTGGCGTCCAAAGACAGTAGTAAGAGCATTTGATAGATTTTGATTTCTAAGACAGTTCAGCTCTTGAAAGAGCTTCAGATCATTTGCTGGAGCCTTTATGGCCACAGAGCTTTGGAACCATGCTTTTAAATATATCTTTACAAGAAATATATTAAAATTTAAAAAGTTTACCCATTTCCTTTCTGAAGCTGTATTTCCTTTTAATCTCAAATTCGGTATTTCCTTCTGTAGATCGAATTGATTTCTAAACAACCACATTTTCAGAGAGTAAATGGCTCTTGACATCCATCTTGCTCGATGGAGAGGACCTGGACGCTTAAAAGAAATACCTGTGATTGGAATCCCGCCCAAAAATATGATTGAGAGCTCCAGAAGCTCTCGATAATCATCCCGAGGCTGTTGTTCGTGGTTGCGTTTGCGAACATGATAATGTCATCTTTAAGAGCAATAATTTCTTCTGCGCCAACATCTGCATGGGTAATAGGCCGATACTCATTTTGAATGACCTTTGGCTAGAATTTCTGGAAATGCTTGAAAATCTCTATGTTTGGAGATTTTGAGTTATCGTTCAAGAGTATCTCATATGCTTTGCACAAAACAAGCTCATGAATGTGATGTCTGCATGCCAGAAAAAGTATATCCTTTTTAAGGTATTGCTCTAGTATAGTGCATGTACCTGCCCTTTGTCCAGTGTTGCTGGCAGTGGTATCGAAACTTAAGCCAATAATTTTATGTGTGATATTCCACTCTTCAATTGTTTCAATTACTGCTTTAGCGACCGTCTCTCCAGTGGAATCAGGAAGTTTTGGGACACTCAGTAATTTTTCAACACCATTTCCAGAAACCGCGATTGGTAAGCGATCAACATTTGTCTGATCTTGACTTGTGAGGTCTGGTAACATTTTGCCATCCCAGCGTAAAACAAAAGGGACATGAGCATTGCCGAAGGAGTTTTTTATTTCCAGCGCACTAGTTTTCCGATATTTGGCTCTAGCCCGATGAATGGCCCTGTGACTAATTATCATGTCACCAACGTCATGTCCAAGACTTTGTGCTACGGCACTGATAATATGCGATGCACTTCTACTTCTTGTTGGTGTTCTGTCCAGTGCAGAGACAACTGCTTTATAGGTTGAAGTTGAGGGAAGGCAAATATCTTCATCGCTGCTGGAACTGATGCTACAAACAACAGTTGCGACAGTTTCTTGCATTTCTGAATGAGCTTTCAAACGCTGTGATTCCAGTGCTCGTTCTCGCTTCATGATTCGTTGCTGTTTCTTGACGTCTTTCTTGTCTATACCTGCCATATAACCTGATCGGCCTTTCTGTCTTTGAGCAATAAGAAAAGCACGGTCTTCCTCTCTTTTGGTTAGAGATAGGATATTTTGATGAGCAATGTCAAATAATGTACTTAGAGATTCGACAAACTTTTGTTCCTTTGAACACCGAGTCTCTGTTTTCTTACTTTTATTCTTTTTCAATAAATTATAATCATCAACAAGTTTATTAATCAGTTTGATAACATAAGGTTTGTGGCTCGTTGCAATTTTTGCCTTGTCCCATATATTCACCAATTCCTCTGCTACTAAATTTATAGACTCCTTACGGGAGCATTTTTCTTCGTGCAAATGGAAAAAATAAACTGACAAAATTTCCCTTTTTAACAGATAAACAGCTTCTTTACTTCTTCTAGAAGACATAATTTTGTTTAATCACTATAAGGATCGAATATCATATTCTAAACACAATCTGAAAATCTGAAACAGAAAAACACAATTATATATATATATATATATATATATATATATATATATTATATATATGGTTGTATACGTATTAGAGGTCTGCGCGGGCATCTTAACTTGACCCGCACCCGCAAGTATTTTGAAGTGAGGCCCACATCACGCCCGCAATGTGGGTACCCGCGGGCAACCCGCGCAGGCCTCTAATACGTATACACACATGTAAGTGTGTTTGTGAGCGTGTGAGAAAAATTAGCATTGCCTATCTGCACCGACGTAAGGTACGCGAGTGACTGAGAATGACAGGTTTAGACCTGAGCTTTTGAAGTCGTTGAGCACCCACTTAATATTCATTAAATTGAACAAAATTTTTCCTGAAAAGTTTTGTTTCGATATGTAACCAATTCACATTGTGTGCTAAGCTGTAAGTCAATTTTAAAATTTTGTCATATATACAATGGGCACACCCTAATACCACGCGACCACAAAAATTGTCCCTGTTTTTAATCGCTTATTACTCAGTCATTATTGCAGCTTCACAAATGAAATAAAAAGCATTCGAAAGAGAACATTTTAAAGTTTTAATTTATTCTACATGTGTTCAAAGTGACGTCCCTGGACATTCTTACATTTCACACAACGGGAAAGGAAGTTATTTATTACATTTTCCAAAACGCTGCATTCAATGGACTGTACACTCTCTACCACCGCTTGCTTTAATTCTTCGATAGAGGATGGCTCTTGCCTGAATACTTTGTCCTTGACAAATCCCCAGAGAAAAAAGTCCAAAGGTGATAGATCGGGAGATCTTGCGGGCCAGGGAAACTGCGAGCGATGAGAAATGAATCTTTGTTCAAAAAATCTTGTTAAACATTCCAGTGATTGCCTAGTTGTGTGGGCTGTTGCTCCGTCTTGCTGAAACCACTTGTTACTGCAGTTTTCTTGTTCAAAAACAGTGTTCAGCATTTCTACATATCTTTCTGAAGTTACTGAAAGCGGTCTCCTTGTCTCTGGGTCCTCAAAAAAGTAAGGACCATAAACCTTGCTGCTACTCAAACCACACCAGACAGTAACTTTTGGTGAATGCAGAGGTTTCTCCAAGTGTATATTTGGCTTGTTTTGTGACCAACACCGGTAATTCTGTCTGTTGATGAACCCATTGAGATAGATGTGGCATTCATCACTGAATATTATGTCACTTAATCTTATCTGGTTTTGTTCAATTATTGTTTCAATGCGTTCACAAAACATCAAACGACGCTGGTAGTCTTGTTCGCTAAGCTGTTGCAAACACATAATTTTGAATGACTTCATTCTCAAATCCAACGTGATTATTTTCCGAATGCTCTCCCGTTTGATTCCTGTCACAGCTGATAGTCGTCTCACAGATTTCTTGTTGTCCGTTTCAAGCTGATTTGCGACTGAATCAATGTTTTCAGCGGTTCGCACACCTTTGCTGCGCCCAGAGTTGCCTTTATGCATGTTCTTGATTGAGCCGTGATGTTTCCATTTTGCGAAAATCCTGCGAATCGTTTTAGGATCTATGATCCTTTGCTGACCGTATTGTCGTCTGAAATACCGTTGGGTGGCAACTACCGAGCCATGTTTGATCATCTCTTCTGCGATGAAAACACGTTGCATGTCCGACAAATAACCCATGATTGTGGTGGATAAAACTGTCATTTTTTTATAAGTACTGATTTCGTATCCAGGATATCGAAAAAATTTCATTTGTGAAGCTGCAATAATGACTGAGTAATAAGCGATTAAAAACAGGGACAATTTTTGTGGTAAAAAAAGACGGAGCAACAGCCCACACAACTAGGCAATCACTGGAATGTTTAACAAGATTTTTTGAACAAAGATTCATTTCTCATCGCTCGCAGTTTCCCTGGCCCGCAAGATCTCCCGATCTATCACCTTTGGACTTTTTTCTCTGGGGATTTGTCAAGGACAAAGTATTCAGGCAAGAGCCATCCTCTATCGAAGAATTAAAGCAAGCGGTGGTAGAGAGTGTACAGTCCATTGAATGCAGCGTTTTGGAAAATGTAATAAATAACTTCCTTTCCCGTTGTGTGAAATGTAAGAATGTCCAGGGACGTCACTTTGAACACATGTAGAATAAATTAAAACTTTAAAATGTTCTCTTTCGAATGCTTTTTATTTCATTTGTGAAGCTGCAATAATGACTGAGTAATAAGCGATTAAAAACAGGGACAATTTTTGTGGTCACGTGGTATATATATATATATATCGGGTGGTCCGAAAAAAATGACGCATTTTTTAAAAATTAATATCTCAGTAACCCCCTTCCTTATCATGACAATTTTTATATGCAAGATACTTTCAAACTTCTTTTTTTGAATGCAAGAAACGGAATTCTGATATCTTTTAGTTTTCTCGCAATTAACAAAAGTAACAACATGGGTCAAAAAAACGAATATCATGAGAAAGGAAAAATTTAATCAGAAATTTAACTAATTAATTTACAGTAAATGATCGATTGGACCACCACTCTGTTGACACACTAATCTAAGTCTTTTCTTCCACACAAAAATAATACTTCTTCATTAATGCCAATTTCTTGCCAAGATTCAAGTATTTTACTTTTTAATTCTGATTCGGTGAATTTTTCTCGTCGACCTCGGTAAACCTTCTCTTTTTAGTAACTCCCAAATTGAGTAGTCCATAGGATTACAATCTGGGCTTTGTGGTGGCCACTCATTTTCGTTATTAATTTTGGTGTATTGCTAATCAGAAACGACTGTGTGGCGTAGCTTGTATGCGACGGTGCTCCATCTTGTTGAAATATGAAATCATTTTCTTGATACAGGCGACGACAATCCGGCAACAATTTTGTTCTTAAAAGTTCAATGTAATTTGCAGAATTCACCTTTGTCTTTTCAGTTTCAATAAAATGAACATCTGTCTTGCCATTCCAAGAGACCCCTGCAGATATCATAACCTTTTTGGAGAATCTTGACGTTTCATGATACAATCTGTTTATTGAAATGTCACACTTTTACCACGCCCGTAGACAACATCATTTTGACGGTTTCGCGGAATTTCTAGAGTGAAATCTTTTTCATCCGTGAAGACTATCTTTTTAATATCAACGACAGAGAAAAATTATCAAGTAACTTTCTGCACCTTGTTTTTTTTTCTATCCTTAACAGTATCACTTTTTCTAGAAGATACTATTCTTTTGAAGGCTTTTAGTTTTTGTGCTTTAATTATTCGGTGTACAGAAGTCTTTCCAATATTCAAATGTTAGCAATTGTCTTTGTGACAAATGACTTCCTGGTTTATCTTCTTGAGAGCAGATTTTATCGTTGATGTAATCCACATTTTCTGGAACGAAGCTGTTTTAGGTCTACCGCTTCCTGGTTTTCTGGCAGTACTTCCCGATTCGCGAATCTTCTTTAAGAGTCTTTCCACTGCACGCCTTTTCCACTTTTTTGCCGGGAAACTCTTGCAATAACCTTCCAGTCTTCCATCCTTTTTCACAGTAACAATTTTTAATGAGAATACGATCTTCCTCTGACAACATCATTAAGGGTACTGACGAATTGTTAAAAATAAAAATATCCACAATTTGACTTGTTCATTCCTGTAGAGTTTTGTAATAACTTGCAAAAATATCGCATGATATCGTATAAAAATGATATCGTATAAAAAACGGATATTATATTGCGATTTTTGTTTTTTTGACCCATGTTGTTACTTTTGTTAATTGCGAGAAAACTATAAAAGATATCAGAATTCCGTTTCTTGCATTCAAAAAAAGAAGTTTGAAAGTATCTTGCATATAAAATTGTCATGATAAGGAAGGGGGTTACTGAGATATAATTTTTAAAAAATGCGTCATTTTTTTCGGACCACCCGATATATATATATATATATATATATATATATATATATATATAATATATACTACCACGGGGTAGGGACGTGTACAGAAATTAAAGAAAGGGAGGGAGTTTAACTCAACGGCGTAGCCCCCGAGCGGGGAAGGGGGCGGAAGGGGGTGTCCTCCCAGCTGGAGAAAATTTTAGAAATACAGTACAATACTCAGAAACTCGTTCTGGTGATATGTGGAGCATATAACTAAGTATTGAATTAACAATTCCTTTGGAATTTATAGGAACAAATTAAATTTTATAGGAACTATGGAATTTATAAGGGGTGGGCACCCTGCACCCTTTTGGACACGCCCCTGACTATCAATCCTGATAAAACTAATTCATTTAATACATCTCAAATTCACTGTAATGAAGGTCTGCAGTAGGGACCAGTTATCTACAAAATCTTGACCTATATTAACTCATCAAAATGTTTATCACATATTACTTTCCGTTTTATGTTAAGGACAAATTTTAGGTACAGTGCTTACAAGAAGTCTCACGCCTCTGTCTCGTCCCAAGCTCGTCTGTTAGGTATAAAATGGGCAGTCCTTATGGCAGCGGAGGTGTGTTCGGATTGGTGCACATAGCTGCTCTAACCCAATCAATGACGTCCATTATTACGTCACTTCTGCTACATTTTAGTGTTTAAAATACAAATGATTAAGAAGCAGAATGACCAAGTTTCGGGATGTTGGGATGGTTATGGAGCAATCCTAGTCATCATAATATTAGCTGGGCATTACATTATACCGTCTCAATATATACTGTAGAGTGTAGACTATAGAGAACGACTAATTCGGCAAATATCCCAAATCATGGCATGATACCTAAGTTATTTTGACGCAGGTCTAAATTATTTGCTCAAATGCAATGATTGATATTAAGTAATTGTTGGGAATTGTTGTCAATATTGTTGTTTGTGATACATATCCTACGTGAAGAATCTAATGACCAAATTCCTCAGTGAACCTCTCACGCGCTCGCATTTCGAGGAAGTCACGGTCGTCTCACTAATAGATAGTTTATCCATTGTTTTAAGTGGTAACCTATTCCATCTTATGAAAGTCATTAGTCTAAAGCAAGACTGGTGGGCCGTGAATCAGAGAAATTTGCATTTGATTTGTTCATCGTAATTATTACGTAATATAGTATACTGTATATAGTAGTATATAAGAGTTTATTGGTAACATATCATATGACAATTCCCATAAACATGTGATGGCCTCGATGTTGCCAGTTTTTATTTTTTTCCTGAAACTATTACCTTCTCATAGTTTGTTTCAACAATGCATATATTATCATTTCCACGAGCGTAGACATTGTAAGAAAAGATTCTAACTAAGGATAAATAAAGTTCTTTCATGGTCACAATATACCTATACTTTTATAGATGTCAAACATAAAAATATAATAAAATTCTATATTAACATAAATATATATTCGATACACATTTACGTCATGGCTTTAACATCAATATTTCGTATAGCTTCCTCCGGCATCAATAATTTCTTGCAATCGTTGCGGCATAGAAGAGGCCAGATTGTAGGGAATGTTTGGTGTTCGGCGTAAGCTCTCCCAACTATTCCTCGTGTGAGCTAAAAGTGCTTCAAATGTTCTTTCATTGCGTTGCTCCCATTCGTTAATCATTATTGCCCAAAGGTTTTCAATCGGATTCATATCAGGAGAACGTGGTGGCAGAATTAGATTAATAATCTCTGGGTGATCTTCGTACCACGCTCTCACAACGTTACTCCTATGAATGGGACTGTTATCTTCCATTAAGTAAAATGGTTCCGGCGCTGGAACCAGATACGCACGAACACTGGGTAGCAGCACTTCTTCCAGTATCTGGCAATATTGCTGTCCAGTAAAGCGTCCATCTACTTGAATCAATGCTCCGATACCATAGCCAGACATCCAGCCCCACCCAACCTCGTTTCCTTCGACATAGCAACGCTTACCTCCATCCTCATTCCACTTCCTTCATTAAACCTATTATCGCTTTTACTGTCCCTTCCTTCCATCCTTCAATGCCAGCGTTCTTAAACCTAGCACATAAATTATATAATATGGAATCTAACACCTTAGATCTCTACGCATTCATGTTACTTGAAGACGCCTGTGTCTTAGGGAAATCTAAGTGTTGAGAGTGGGCTTGAGGGGTAGTCTATAGATTATTACAGATGACCTTGAACGCTCCAACTATTTAAAAATGATTATTTATTAGGCACATCATATGGCATAATACACACATGAATTTAAGTATCTCTTATACTATAGGAATGGAATTGAATCCTACCAGAGTTAAAAAGTCGCAAAATATGATAGATTAGTTTGTATTAAGAGGTTACTAAGAGAAAAGGATTTGGGATAGAGCGGAAGGCAGAGAGTATATTTTCCCCGAGTTTCGGTTATTATTAACGTTATATGGATACATTGCCGATGTCCCTGCTGAAGACCTCTGATGGGATGCGGTGTGATCAGAGAGAGAGAGAGAGAGAGAGAGAGAGAGAGAGAGAGAGAGAGAGAGAGAGCTTTTAAATCACACCTTTTAAATGGTTTCTGGGTAAGGGCTTCACGTATGTTATTTTAGTCCAGGGTAGTTTATGTGGAGGTGTTAACGTAACTTGCACTTGGGACTGTTAATTGTAAGACAACTACCATAGCTGGGACTGAGACACGTTATCCCCTGCATACTCTATATATATCTATATACAGTATGTCTCTATATATAAATAGATAGAGTGATCAACACAAAGCTAATGTGGACGTCATTGATGGGGTTAGAGCAATTATGTACACCAATCCGAACACACCTCCGCTGCCATAAGGACCGCCCATTTTATACCTAACAGACTAGCTTGGGACGAGACAGAGGCGTGAGACTTCTTGTAAGCACTATACACTCTTCCACAATTAGATGCCCAGATATTAAAAAGGTCTTCATTTTTAGAGAAATTAAAAAAATTGTACTGTTTGTAGAAGTTTCTACATTGGTACAGAGTACAGCACAGCACATTTAAAGGCATTTTGCATTTATTTATAATCAGTGCTGGGCACTTCCGCAAACACTTCCGCAAACCGCAAATTCCGCAATCGCAATTTTAACTATAAAAAGTATCCAAAACATTAAAGAGGTATAAAAAGTTTTTATATCTTTTTAATGTTTAATGTTTTAGCCTTGTTTTTATTAAAAACAAGGCTAAATAATTTATTACAATAAATCACTATTGTAGAAGAAATAAAAATACTACATATATTGATATATTATATTGAACAAAAACACCTCCTGCAAGTAAATAGTAAATAAATTAAATAATAAATTTAATCATTTGAATTTCATAAATTTTGAAAGATTGCGGAAATTTGCGGAAAGATTTGCGTTTGCGGTCTTAGTTCCGCAACGCAAATTCACTAATTTGCGATGACTTTGCCGCAAACGCAAATCCGCAAACGAAAAACATACTTCCGCAATTGCGGAATTTGCGGTTTGCGGAAGTGCCCAGCTCTGTTTATAATAAAGAAACTTTAATTAACTTTAAATGTTTTGAATATGATTCCATTAGTTTTTAATTTACAGTTGAGTTATTACGTCATCAGCCCCCAGCATCTTCGATTGACTGCAAAAATATTCTCCGTACGAGTTGCATGATTATAATACTGTATTGCAATTTTTAAGGCCCACTAAAGCCTAAAGTTTAAGGGCCAAATAAAATAAAAAGGCCAGCTTGACACTTATTTATGTCATTGTAAATTGTAAAACCAATGTATTATTTTATTATTAATAAAGGTTATTCAATATTAATTAATTAAGGAATTATAAATTAAATACATAACTTTATAAAAATAAATTTTGTACATTGAAATTACTTAATTAAAAATTGTCTGATTCACCCTCATTTAATTAAAAAACATATTACCCCCTATTCGGCTACTCACTCGGGGTTAGAAGCACAGACACTTTCAAATCCTAGACTGTGGTATGCAGGGTTGCCAATTCAGCTAAAATTTTGCTGTAATCTAGCTAAAGCAAATGTTCATCTAGCTAATAGCTAT
This sequence comes from Bathynomus jamesi, assembly GCA_023014485.1. Lineage (NCBI taxonomy): Eukaryota > Metazoa > Arthropoda > Malacostraca > Isopoda > Cirolanidae > Bathynomus > Bathynomus jamesi. Next base: position 387,325 of record JAJOZX010002810.1, read on the forward strand.
AATTCTAGCTTATTTCGAAGTTAATCTAGCTAGTTCTAGCTAATTTAGTGCCAAATTTGAACTCTATTAATTAAAATAAAATAAAATTCTAATTCGGAATTGTCTGTTCAAACTTTGATGGAAAATACGTTTGGGATCGTAGAAAATATGTTTGGGATCGTATTTTTTACACTGAATAAAGATACCTATATGGGTAAGAATATAATTGACTGTTTTTGGTCAATTTTAATTAAGAAGAAGAAAATATGTCGCGTTCTCAATAAAATGCGGTTAGTAACATATTTACTTTTTAATTTCGTACTTATTAATTGTTTAATTTAGTACGCATTTATTACATTTCAGTATGCTTAAAAACGTATTTATACGTTTAGCAAACCAGCATTGGGATTGGTTGACTCTGTCTTACTGTCTCTAAGTTAGTCTTTCGTCATCGTTCATAGAGGTTGTATCAGTGTTGTGCCGTATATATTTCTTTTCATTTAACTTTTAATTCACGAATGTTTGAACCCTTAATCATGCCAAAACAAAAAGTGTATACACAAAAATTTCGCAGAGAATGGCTTACGAACGAATTATTATTACTATTTCCAACAAATTTATTTTGGCTATACTTTTAGCTAATTGACTAAAAAAATCTAGCTAATTCTAGCTATAAACCAAAAGTTTCATTTGACAACCCTGGCTGGTATGAGGTTATTTGGGAACTTGCAGTAAGATAGTCATTTGGGAATAGTAACCATTTGTTCATATGCTTTAAAATAGAATTAAATAGGGATCTAGTCATCTACATCAGCTAGTTCTTTGCTTCTCGAAGGGTGACTAAAATAAATTTAAGTTGTTTGGCTCAGTACATTTAATTTCATTTGGAAAACATGAAGCCACTCAGGCGTATCAAGGTTAATTTATCCAAGTCATGAGCTACTCGGTGTCTACAATGTCTTATTCCCCCATTAAAATACTAACTGATTTTTGTTTTCCTTTCGGACCCTTTGGAATGTGTGATAGCAGCAACTATACGATTGAACAATGCACATTGGTTAGTATCTTGGTCCATGAGCGATCATGTAATGGCAAAACCATTGAAAATATTCGTGGTGACTTCCAGGACCGATTCAATCATGCATCTTCTCCAAAAAGAACTCTATTGAGATGGGAAACGAAACTGTTCACAACAGGAAGTGTAAAAGATAAATCAAGAACTGGCAGGGCATCAACCAGGCAAGAACAGTGCGCATTCCAGTGATAAATGGGTCGGAACGAAAAACAAAAATCTGTTCGTATTTTAGGCGATAGCCTATTTTGGCATCCCAAATTATTTAACAATTACAAAATGAACGAATACCGTCCCAAATACAAGCAATTTGCGAATGTGTATATTTAGTTGTTTCCTGACATTATTGACTGCTCGGTTAGGTCAACTGTACTTCGAAGAGAATCTTTAGCCAGAAAATTAGGTAATGCAATACTTCCAGTAGGGAATTCAGGAAGGTTAATAAAATTAACAATAGTAATCTTACCTTGCTAAATGTAATGGAGCAGTGGTTCCCAACCTTTTTTAGGCTGACATCCCCTTATGTCCATCAGTATTTGCTGGTGCCTCCTCATAAAGATAATAAGCATAAGTGATTTATTAACAGAAGGTAACAATTTTACAGTTTCCTAGCACCCACCTAAGATTCTCAAACGTTCCCTGGGGAGGGGCGCCCACGTTGGGAACCACTGTAATAGAGGGTGTACATAGTGCAAAATACATTGCAGAATTGTGGAAAAATCATTATGAAATCCTATTTAATAGCGGTCATTATGCAGAAAATGACATGGCCTGAAGTTGAATTCAAAAATAAATTTTTCTAGTGTATTTTGGTGTGCTCTGTTCAAATATAACCTTCATTTCCTGTACAAATGAAAAGAAATATGATTTTTGGTACATTAAAATAATATAAAAATATATACGGTATATATATTTAGTGTATTTGTAGTCAGGGGTGGTATGATGTCATGTTACTCTGCAACTTAATTAGTTTGTTTCTGTTCTGGCTATTTTTTTTTTCTAATTGGATTCAGTTTGGTTGTGTTTGTGATAGAATTATGATGTGCCATTCGTGTGGTTTCGACTTTGAGAACTTGATTTGTCATGTGCCCTCGATGATAATACGAAAAGATCAGAAGATATTTAGGTGAAATAACCAATATTAACCTGTTAGGTTAATTGAATGCCTGGTTAGGTTAATTGAATGCCTGGTTAGGTTAATTGAATGCCTGGTTAGGTTAATTGAATGCCTGGTTAGGTTAATTGAATGCCTGGTTAGGTTAATTGAATGCCCCAGTTAGGTCAATTGAATGCCCCGGTTAGGTCAATTGAATGCCCCGGTTAGGTTAATTGAATGCCTGGTTAAGTTAATTGAATGCCTGGTTAGGTTAATTGAATGCCTGGTTAGGTTAATTGAATGCCTAGTTAGGTTAATTGAATGCCTAGTTAGGTTAATTGAATGCCTAGTTAGGTTAATTGAATGCCTAGTTAGGTTAATTGAATGCCTAGTTAGGTTAATTGAATGCCCCGGTTAGGTCAATTGAATGCCCCGGTTAGGTCAATTGAATGCCCCGGTTAGGTCAATTGAATGCCCCGGTTAGGTCAATTGAATGCCCCGGTTAGGTCAATTGAATGCCCCGGTTAGGTCAATTGAATGCCCCGGTTAGGTCAATTGAATGCCCCGGTTAGGTCAATTGAATGCCCCGGTTAGGTCAATTGAATGCCCCGGTTAGGTCAATTGAATGCCCCGGTTAGGTCAATTGAATGCCCCAGTTAGGTCAATTGAATGCCCCGGTTAGGTCAATTGAAGGTAATTATGTGTTTTAAGTAACTCAGTCATTTTACACACCAAAATACATTTTTCTAGTAGTATTTGATGTGATTTGTTCAAATATGACCTCCATTTCCATCGGAAATGAGATCCAACAAAGTTATAGTCCAACAAAGTTATAGTACTTTGAAGTTTGGCTCATTTTCAAGGGAAATGGAAGTCAAAATCTAAGCAAAACACATCAAATATTACTAGGAAAATGTATTTTGGTATTAATTAACCTAACCTTACTTAACCTAACCTAACCCTACTTAACCTAACCCTACTTAACCTAACCCTACTTAACCTAACCTAACCCTACTTAACCTAACCTAACCCTACTTAACCTAACCTAACCTTACTTAACCTAACCTAACCCTGGTTAACCTAGCCTAACCCTGGCTAACCTAGCCTAGAGTATATTAAATCCTCAAAATAATATTCGCACCATTCACATGTCATCGCCACAAACATCGGTTAATATTCGTTTTAATGCTTTGTTCGTTTTCGATAGAAGGAGACATTCTATGACAATTTAACATATACATTCGTATTCAGGACACCTTGAAACCTCAGGGAAACTGATAAAAATCAAGGAAATGTAATAATTATTTTTTATGAAAAAAAAAAAAATTTAGACGTAAAAAGCAGCCATTATAGGCCATTGACTGAGTATTTAGCTCTTAACGCTGTTAAAATTTTAACGAACGTCGCCCTCTCCAGTTTTATGGGGAGACATCTCGTGGCAAAATTAGGAAACATAGGTCAAAACAACCAATTACATCTCGTTTTGGTTTCACGTGACCTTATCCAACCAATCAGAGACGTACATTTTGAATCTCTCATAATGCATACTCATTCAAGAATGCTTTTTCAGTGTGGTTTTCATTATGGTTTGCGGAGGTTGTGATTGCCTGGGTTTTTGGTACCTTGGAACGCAGTTCCAAAAAACTACTGTTGTTTGCGGTTCCTCAGAGAGACGCAACAACTCTTGTTCGCCTGATCCAGCAACATATTAGGCCTGGGACTACAATCTATTCCGACGAGTGGCGTGCGTATTCTCAACTTGGAAATCTAGGCTACATTCACCGGACAGTCAACCATTCACAGCTGTTCGTGAAAGACACCGTTCACATTCAAAATATTGAGCATTGTTGGAAAGACGTGAAGAGCTGGATATTACGGTCTGGCAACAAAACCCAATCAGTTTAGGTCTGTTTAGGTTAGGTTAGGTCTGGTCTGTTTAGGTTAGGTTAGGTCTGAACCAAAACACATTTTTCTGGTGTTTTTTGGTGTGATTTGCTCAAATCTGAACTTCATTTCTTTGGGAAATGAGCCGTTTTTGAGAAATTTTCAATTTTAAAATTTCTAAAAAATGGCTCATTTCCCAAAGAAACGAAGTTCAGATTTGAACAAATCACACCACAAAACACCAGGAAAATGTGTTTTGGTTCAGAAAGGAAGAAAAGCACTAAAACGAATAATTACCCAAACATCTATCAAAAACTAACAGAAGTAGACTAGCAACTTAAAAGGCCTAAGAACTTAAAAAATCTAGCTCATATATCATGTTCTCATGATGTCACCAATCAAAATATTGGAAGGGCGGGAAAAAAAATGCAAAAATGTCATAATATTCAAATGTACATAATTTGTTAAGTACGCATCTGCGAGCATAGTGACATATGAAAATGATGAGAAAATTATGCTTTAATATTTTATAATTATATTTGCTTTCGATATTCTGAGTGCGATAAAACTCATATTAACCCAATTGAATGCCCTGGTTAGGTCAATTGAATGCCCTGGTTAGGTCAATTGAATGCCCTGGTTAGGTCAATTGAATGCCCTGGTTAGGTCAATTGAATGCCCTGGTTAGGTCAATTGAATGCCCTGGTTAGGTCAATTGAATGCCCCGGTTAGGTCAATTGAATGCCCCGGTTAGGTCAATTGAATGCCCCGGTTAGGTCAATTGAATGCCCCGGTTAGGTCAATTGAATGCCCCGGTTAGGTCAATTGAATGCCCCGGTTAGGTCAATTGAATGCCCTGGTTAGGTCAATTGAATGCCCTGGTTAGGTCAATTGAATGCCCTGGTTAGGTCAATTGAATGCCCCAGTTAGGTCAATTGAATGCCCCAGTTAGGTCAATTGAATGCCCCAGTTAGGTCAATTGAATGCCCCAGTTAGGTCAATTGAATGCCCTGGTTAGGTTAATTAAATGCTTAGTTAGGTCAACTGTATGCCTTTGAGGGCCTTGATGATTGGTTTATTTAAACGAAAATGATGAGAGCAAACTTTTCTGGTTAATTCTGAGGTGTTTTGCATGTTTCCTGTGGTACGGTAATGTGTCATTTATGAAATCTCATAACATGAACATGTTAGGTTATGCTTTATTGTGTAAAATGTAGTCAAAAATATATTTTGGTGTGCTTTGTCTGAATATGACCTTCATTTCTTGCGCAAATGAACAGAAATACAGTTGTCATTGCATGGCCCAAACACACATTTCTGTTCATTTGCACAAGAAATGAAGATCATATTTGAACAGAGCACACCAAAATACACTAGAAAAATATATTTTTGAATTGAACTTCAGGCCATGTCATTTTCTGCATAATGACCTTTAATTGTCTTGGTGGTTATGGGGATAGACTAAATATATACCTAAATTAGAATGCTCTGAGGAGCTACTAATTAATGACTCAGAAATCTGGCAGGCTGGCTTAGATGATGACAAAAGTTGTGGCCTAGATGGCATACAAGCAAAACATTTAAAATGCTGTAGTCCTCGTATAATACCTATGCTTGCAATGTGCTTCACAAGCTGTATGATACATGGGTACTTGCCACAGTCCATTTTGTCAGTTGTATTGTTGCCAGTTGTTAAAAATAAGGGTGCTAGTATCTGTGATAAGAATAATTATAGGCCAATAGCACTTGCCAACTGGTATACTTTCTAAGGTGTTTGAATACCGTATGTCATTTATAATAGGATACCTAAGTACTTACTTGCAGACTTATGACAATCAGTTTGGCTTTAGAGTGAAATATGGTACTACAGTATGTGTATTTATATGCTAAAGGAAGCCATCTTAAAGTACAAAATGTCAAGTAGCAATGTACAGTTGACCCTCGACTTACATAATTAATCCATTCTGAGATGAGTTACTTAACTCGAAAATGACGTAAGTCGAACCCCAAAATACATGTAAATTGGGTAATCCATTCCAGGACCCCCAAAAAAGTATTGAAAATAATAATAAAATTAAATTTTTTGATAAAAACAGTGTATATAAACAGAATTATAATGGTAATTAATAATCATTATTAAGAAACACCATCTGTAAAAGAAAATACATATTAAAAATTAATAATAAAAAATTAATTTTAGACTTATTAATTTGCCAAATTATTAATCACTTCATACAGTATCACTTTATATAATGCACAGTAAAAATAATAATGAAATAACGTGAAATACCTGGTGTCCTGCCAGTGAGTGGTCACGCACTGCATTTGCAATTATGCAGCTATTATGCAACGTGAAATAATTATGTAAGACGAATCAATTACAGTCGATGGGGGGCTTCTCATAACTCAAAATTACATAAGATGGTGATGATGTAATAGTCTTCCTAAATGCGCAGCTCCAACATCAATTAAGATGAAGTCCATCTTCGAGGACCAAGTCCCTCCTGCCGTAGAAACTGTTCCAAAAATTCGCAAAATGCACTCTTTCCTGTTGGTAAAGAGACTTTAGGTTATTGTTAATATAGGTCACCTTGCTGTAGAAATTGTTATGTTGGATAATTTGAGGAAGTATACCTGTTAAAACAATCTTATTAGTTTTTTCCTTTAATCGCTCTACTAAGTCCCTGTACCTAGCCAGCAGTTCTTCCGATCTAGAATTTAAAACGTTATTAGTACCATCATGAATAACATATGTTGTGTCCTGGGTGGTACCGTCTGTTAAATGCTCAACACTATTAGTTATATCCTCCACCCTTGCACCAGGGTAGCAGTAATGGTGCCTATGATGAGGGTTTCTCCCACAGAATTCCTCGAGCTGCCTTCAAACAATGGAATCGCCAATGAGTCGTATTTCTGGTTCATCAGCATTTTCGAAACCTAAAACAGAAAACTTATTGCTTGTTATTACTGGTAGACAAGTCTTAGGTTTTCTCAATGGGGCTCCATTACGCACTCGAATGAAGGGTTGGGAACTAGGGGAAGAGAGAGGGCTATTAGTGCTATTTATATTATTAGTAGAAACTGAGGCAGGGGGGGGGTTGTAACTGGAGTTTCAAGGGATTCTAATTTTGCCATCAGGAGCATCACGCTTTCTTCAAGCCTCACCCTGGCCTCCCTCTCACGTTCTAACTCATTCCTCAGCACTTCCATGCTTGAGCACCACCTGCAAACTAACTGTTCATTATTATTAGCCATTGTAAACACGTAAGCAGCAAATTTCCCTTCACAGCGACTGCAAGTACTTGACATGGGTGCCATGCTTTTAATTAGTTAAAAAACAAAAAACAAAAAAATGAGCGTTTGGAAATTAATGAATTACAATGTAGGTCTACCGCATGCTTATTGTGCCATCACCTGCGAAAACCCACAAAAATGTTCTTGTAACACAATTTTATGCTAAATGAATATATAATTAAGCTACCTACGAAAGATCTGTTGAAGAAAAAGTATTAAATGAAACTTATCTGTCCGCTATTCAACTGACTTAATTCCTTTTTTCCCACGGTGGGTGACCATTCGGGAGGTCAGGTAGAGTGTGAAGGGAAAATGAACCTTAAGAAACCTTGTTTCTGATAGATTTGAAAAACAAAAAAGGCAACCAAGGGAATTTCAACCTTATGAAACCTCGTGTAGTAATAGATTCGGGAAACAAACAAGGCACTAGCCTTGGTTTAGTCAAGTAATATAGTAATGAATAAAGTCAATAAATGAAATATATTCATTAATGAATGATTAGTAACACGAAGTAATTTAGTTAAGAATGCACCAAACACTATTTTTTTTTTTTTAAAGACAAACAAAAACCACTTATTCACTTGGTAACACTGGACACTCGATAAAACACTTCTGTTCACAAGGAAAGACTGATCACGATGTGACGATGTTTTTCGATGTAGGACCGTGGTACGATGGAGTTACACAATGAGTTGCTTTGATGTAATTAATATAAACAGTCACTACACTTAAATACCTGAAGGAATAGGCCTACCCTTTTTATAGTTATTAGGTTTTATATTAAGCGGATTTCACTCCAAATTTTTAGGAAGATAAAGACATCTTCCTTGCTTAACACATCGCTGTAACATAAGCAAGCTCCAAGCGAGCCGCTATATAATCTGTGTCTTTTATTATTTGCTGATTTTTCAAAGTTCATTGACTCTTCTCTCAAAGTAATTTTCATGAGTCAGCAATGAAAAATGTTGAACACGAAACAAATTTGGTTTTCTTGTTATGCAGGCCCGATGCCTACATATGGGTTCTATGTATGTATGGCAATTATTTTCATTCCCAATAGGCTATGTCACGAATCCTGAGGCAATTTTGTAGATATTTAATTCAATTAATAATTTATATTTAATTATGAAATAAAGGTACGACATACGATACTATATTATAAACATGTATAGTTTTTCCATAAAATTAATGAAGAAACTGTAAACAAAGTATTTGAGCTCCTTCAGTGAACTCCCCATGCTTTTTCCCAATTTTACTGAACTGCTTATGTTCAATTTCTTTTTGTGAGGAAACATTTTTTACCTTACATTAATGCAATTACATTTTTGGTTACATGTTGAAATAAAAATAGAATATTTTTTAATATTTTGCTGTAAAATATATTACTGCTAGTCCTATATAAAATATATTGTTAATAGCCTAGGGATATATTTATTGTCTATTTTATGAGATGTAAAATGTTTTGTTTGAATTTTTAGTTAAATATTTGTATATTTTTTACTACAAAATATAAAGTGAGGTTTATACAAATTAAAAATGTTAGCTAGCCTAGCCTAGTGTAGGACTTCACTAATTATGTCTAATTTTAATTTATAATGCCAGTAATTATATGTTTTATTGGAAAGTTTATTGTATTATTTTATATATATTTTTTTTAATAAGATTTTACCTGAGGCTGAATTTATTTTGTGATAATTCTTTAATCTTATCAATTATTAATTTATTATTTAGGTGTAATAGTACATGTTGATTCAAATTTCAAGGTGTATTTTTTAACTTTTACTTGTATAATACACCGAAAATACACAAAAAAAAGTAGCTACAAACTATAATGCCAAGATCCCTTTCCTTTCTAACATCCTCCAACCAGTTCCCTCGCATCTCATAACTTAACTGGCCACCATGGGAGTAGCAGTGGAGTGAGCCTTGCACTTATCAGCCATATCTACTGCACCAATCACTGCACAAAACACTAGTGATGTACTGATACCAAAATTTTGGCTGATAGCAATACTAATACTGATGCTCCAATACTCTGAATAGACCAATACTTAGCCGATACCAATACTACTACAAAATACTTTGAAATTAGAAAATTACTCCTAATAAAGTCTGATTCTCAAAGTGAGCTGTTCATGTTTAACCTCTGTCACCTCGAGACAGTTGACACAGATGTCAGGTCATAATTAAATGTATTTAAAAACCATATGTTTAAGAATTGAAACTATATAACATGAAGATACATTAAAAGGTAGAAATGATACTAGTATAATTATGGAATCCATTTATTTGACTTTATTCATGAACCAAATAGCTAAATCAGATAGAAATACAGTAACTCACCTGAGCTTAAGTAGACACCAGACAGTAGTAGTAAACTAAAAACTCTAAATTTGAAAAATGAAATAATTTACGGTATACAGAATCAAGTTGAATGTTAAACAAACCATACCTACAAGTGATTTATGATACCTACATGCTGTTACTGAATGAATATATAAATTAAAAAATATATATATACTAGTACTACCTCTTTCATAATTCATATAATTGACAATTTGAAAGAATAACTTTATAATAATAAGGATCACAAGTTTATAAATCATAAGACAAAGTAATTCCATTGATTTCATTATTATTCCATAACTTAGTAAGTTAGTAGATAGGCACCTAATTTACATATTACAATCAGTGTGCATAATTGAGTAGTTCTTATTCAGGAATACAGTAATTTTTTTCCAGTATTGCATGAGTGTTTCTAACAGTAAATTGCAATGTGACAACTTAAAATACAATAATAGGTGAATATTGGGGTGGGTGGGTGGGTGAATAACTAACCTGGCATTGTATATTGCATAATTGCGCTCTAATTCTTATAAAACTAATCCTTTTATTTGATTATTAATCAGATTATTAACCCAGACTCCAGAGATGTTTAAAAAAAATGTGAATAGAATATTATATCATAAACATTATAAAATAAATCCTTAAGTTAAACTATAACTTAAAATCCTTAAGTTATAGTTCAGAAATTTTCAAATTCCTCAGTATTACATTTATGAATATCTAGTACCTATTTTTAAATTACCAATGTTGAAAGTCTTTCATATGTATGTTAACACTGAAATAAAAAATAGAAAGCAGTACAACAAAAAATTAGGAAATTTATAGCTCTTCATTGTATGATAGAAGAAAACACTAGTGATCCTAATGATTGTAATCCTTTTAATACTTTAAACAAGTTTAATCCTAATGTATATTTATCTTCAGAATCTAATTAGAAAATGCTCCAGTACAATTCAAAAATATGTGCATTATGTTATGACTTGATTTTATCATTGATATTTCTATAATGCAAGATGTTTTTATTCAAGAATTCTTCAATGAATTTGGCAGAACAATTTGTAATTAACCTCTCGCATTTCATTTTGTTTCACTAATCAAAATTCAATATTCTTAGTTGTAATTAAAAAATGTGAGCATTTCACCAGGGTTGGCATGGAGACAATTCCTATTGGGGGGGGGATATGTATTTCCCCCAATGCTAAACAATCTTTTACGCTCTATTGATGATGGCAGAGCTGATAAATATTTGTTAGCTGAAGCACTTGATGATGGGAACATACATTTGTTTGTCTTCCACCAATCCAAGGGATTTTCTTCACGTGGCTGCATTTCTGTTGTGAGGTACCTCTCAATTTCAGTTTTGATAGTTCTTGAGCTTGAACCATCATCTTGATGAAATTCACTTCCACCACTAATTGGTCGTAACACTTATCAAAATCAGTCACTTAAGTCGTCCATTTGAGCAGCAGTGTCTAAGTTTTCAACTTCTGAGTCATTTCTACTGGAGTTTGTACGGCAGCTAACTTTAACAGATATATCGAGCTTAGACATCAGGTTAAAAGATCAGTTAGGAATGCTAAGCAGAATTTAGAGATACTTATAGCTACGGATAGTAAACATAATCCCAAAACGTTTTTTGAATACATCAATAATTGTAAGCTGATAAAAGATAACATAGGCCCTCTAGTGGATGTTAATGGCATTTTGGCTTCTGATGCTCAGGTGATGGTGGGTATTTTCAATAACTTTTTTGTGACAGTTTTACCGTAGAAGACTTAAATAATGTCCCTGACGTGGATGATATCGTTCCATTTAGTAGCGAGACTATTTTGGACAAAATAACTGTTTACGAGGGTGAGATTGCGCATTATATCAATAGGCTAAAAGTTAGCAAGACTCCAGGCCCTGACACTTTTTATCCCAGACATTTGAAAGATTTGAAAGATTTGAAAGACGTTATTGTAGGCCCCTTAACGAAGATTTTTAATCAGTCATTCGATTTTGGCTTCTGATGCTCAGGTGATGGTGGGTATTTTCAATAACTTTTTTGTGACAGTTTTACCGTAGAAGATGTAAATAATGTCCCCGACGTGGATGATATCGTTCCATTTAGTAGCGAGACTATTTTGGACAAAATAACTGTTTACGAGGGTGAGATTGCGCATTATATCGATAGGCTAAAAGTTAGCAAGACTCCAGGCCCTGACACTTTTTATCCCAGACATTTGAAAGATTTGAAAGACGTTATTGTAGGCCCCTTAACGAAGATTTTTAATCAGTCATTCGAAACAGCGATTATTCCTGAAGACTTCAAGTTAGCTAACGTCATGCCCATTTTTAAAAAAGGCAACTGCACGGAACCTAGCAATTATAGGCCCATTAGCTTAATGTCAATTGTAGGTAAACTTTTGGAATCCATAGTTAGGGATTGTATCATCGATCACTTAGAAAGTAGAGAATTGATTAATATTAGTCAGCATGGGTTTTGATGCCATAGATCTTGTTTAACTAATTTGTTAGAATTTTATAACGAAATAGTGCGCGAATATGATAGACATAGAGTAGTGATGTTAAAAAACTATTTTTTTTGTCAGTTTTTTTTATTTTTTTTTTTTAATAATTAATATAGATATTGCCAATTTAATTATAAGGTATACTTTTGCAATGATATATATTATAAAAATAAATAAATAAATAATAAAATAGGCCATATGGTACCAGTATAGAATGTCCTTTTCAGCCTATTTACAGAAAAAAACACGCCTCTTTCTTGCACTGAAAGTCTTGTATCTTGAGATCCGTTAAACTTGCGAGAACACTGGCTGGTTGCTGACTGCCCATTGTCCAACCTTTCCAGGACTCTCCCATCCATGCCTCGGATTTTGAATCTCCCACTTAACTATCCTTTAGACCCGCGATGACATATTTTCCCCCCCAAGACCATCCATATATATTCATACACATACACCCATATACATATATACCAATATATACATAAATTACCTCCGAGATCATTTAGTGCATACAGTAATATCCATACAGCCAAAAGAAACCGATTAAGCACAGACAGAGCAGCAAAGCTAGTATTTATATCCCAAAATGCAAAATTCCAAGAAAGTGAAGTAAAACATGGTGCTACATTGGCTTCATCAACATCCAAATCTGCAATAAGTACCAGTACCTGTGATATTGAAACTATATGCTCTAATCAATCTAGTGATAATGATTCTTCAATGGAAATAAAATCAGATAATGAAAGTTAAACAGCATTAGGTTAACACAAAGGTTAAAGAAAGAGATGAATATTTATATTTTTTTATTTTTCTATTTGGAATATATATATATATATAAACACTGGTGTTCTTGCCAATCACAATTATATATATTGTTTTATACTAGTATTATGTATTTTTTATTATGTACATTATACCAGTACCTGTGATATTGAAACTAGCATATATGCTCTACCCAATCTAGTGATGATTCTTCCATGGAAATGAAGGTTAAACAACGTTAAGTTAACAAAAAGGTTAAAAAAAAAGGTGAATATTTTTTTTTTCTATCCGGAATATATATACTGGTACTCTTGCCAATCACAATTATGTATATTGTTTGAAATGAGGAAGAATGTTTTATGTTCTAGTTAAAAAATATATATACATATAAAAAATGAGGGTTTGTTTTTCCTTTCTATTATATACTTTTTGCGTGATTCAGTTTTTCTAAAAGATGACTAGTATATATACTAAGTATAACCGTATAAGCATAGTAGTATAGTCAATTATAGGTAATACTAATATACTTATTAGATTAAAGGAAGAAAAATATGGAATCAGTTTAAAACAATAAAAAAAAAAAAATAATGGACTATCTTCATTTTAAACAAAAAAAAACGACAAAAAAAATGACAAAAAATGACAATAAAAAATTATTCACATCACTAGCATAGAGCGACTGACATTATTTATTTAGATTTTAAAAATGCATTCGATACAGTTCTGCATAAAAGATTAATTGCGAAGGTTAAAGTGCACGGTATACATAGGTAGCCAACTGGTGAGAGGAATGGCTTCATGCTAGGAGACAGAGGGTCATTGTTAATGGTAGTGAATCAGGGTGGTTGGATGTAGGTAGCGGTGTCCCACAGGGTTCAGTATTAGGCCCATTGCTATTCGTAATCTACATTAATGACAGATATAGGATTGACTAGTAACGTCTCAAAATTCGCGGATGATACTAAAATAGGTCTACAGATCTACAGAAGCTAAGGCTAACAAAGACCCTAAGATCCACTCTAAGGTTAGCCCGAGAGAAAGGAAAGAGTAGCGGGTTAAGAGAAGAGAAGAGAAGAGAATAAGGGGTTAAGTAAGAGCAACACCTATCACTCATGGGTTAACATTCATTCAGAAAAAGAGGAAAAGTGTCTCACCATCATCATCCGCCGGCCACTGCCGACAAGTCAGAAAAATAGTCGGAGAGATTAGGAGAGGGGTGAAAGATGAAAAGAAGTAAAATAAGAATGCTTACAAACCATGCAAACACAGTCTTAACTCACAGTCATACCATGCAAGCAAACTACAAACATGCAAGGAAAGTTACAGACATGCAAAGTAAAAAAAAAAAGTAGGTAAAGTTAAACAAAAAGTGGGTTAGTTTACGCTACGAGCTACATCTGCGTTCGTGTTAGTCTAATTTTTTTTTTCTTTTCCAAATTATTTTTTTATTTTTTTTTAATATTTTTTAATAATTTAATTGCTGGCATCACACGCTGGCATGTCACAAGCTGGCATCCATCGTCAACAGACTCATCCTCGAGCACCACCACCAGAGCTTCCGTTGCTAACTTTGTTTTTTAAATTAAACAACGCTAATACCCTTAAAATGTCTGTCAAGACGGTTCTCAAACATATTAACGCTGGTAGAATGAACGACTGACGCGGGAAGATTATTCCATTTATCAATTACTTTAAACGTAAAGAAGTTTTTAGTGATATTAGTAATGAAACGCCTGCCACGCAACTTAAATCCGTTATTGCGAGTATTACTATTATCGAAAGTGAACAATTTATCAAAATTTACGTTATCGATGTTATTAACAATTTTGAAAACTTCAATAAGCTACCCCCTTAATCTACTAGTTTCGAGTGAATACAAGTCTAACTCTTTAATCCTATCTTCATAAGGCTTATTGCGCAATGACGGAATAAGTTTCATGGCACGACGCTGAACCCTTTCTAACCTATCAATATTCTCACGCAAGTACGGGCACCAAAACTGAACTGCATATTCTAAATGAGGCCTGACTAGGGACTTGTAAAGGGGCAATATAATATCCTTTGATTTAAATTCGAAATTACGCGCTATGAGCATTGACGAGGAAGTAGATTTAGGCATACGTGTATCTAAGGATTTAAAAGTTAGGAACCAGTGCCTGGAGTCTTGCGTGAAAGTTAATAGAATGTTATGCCTCATAGCGCGTAATTTCGAATTTAAATCAAAGGATATTATATTGACCCTTTACAAGTCCCTAGTGAGGCCTCATTTAGAATATGCTATTCAGTTTTGGTGCCTGTGTTTGCGCGAGGATATTG
Source organism: Bathynomus jamesi (assembly GCA_023014485.1). Lineage (NCBI taxonomy): Eukaryota > Metazoa > Arthropoda > Malacostraca > Isopoda > Cirolanidae > Bathynomus > Bathynomus jamesi. Next base: position 402,587 of record JAJOZX010002810.1, read on the forward strand.
ATAGGTTAGAAAGGGTTCAGCATCGTGCCACGAAACTGATTCTATCATTGCGCAACAAGCCTTATGGAGATAGGATTAAAGTGTTAGACTTGCATTCACTTGAAACTAGTAGATTAAGGGGGGAGCTTATTGAAGTTTTCAAAATCTTTAATAACATTGATAACGTAAATTTTGACAAACTGTTCACTTTCGATAACAGCAATACTCGTAATAATGGATTTAAGTTGTGTGGCAGATGTTTCATTACTAATATCGCTAAAAACTTCTTTATGTTTAAAGTAATTGATAAATGGAATAATCTTCCTGCGTCAGTCGTTCACTCTACCAGCGTTAATATGTTTAAGAACCGTTTAGATAGGCATTTTAAAAATATTAACGTTTAAAATAAAAAAACAATTTGTAACAGGAGCTCTGGGGGTGGTGGTTGAGGATGAGTCTGTTGACGATTAATGCCAGTGTGATGCCAACAATAAAATAAAAAAAATAAAAAAATTAGACTAACATGAACGTAGATGTAGCTCGTAGAGTAAACTAACCCACTTTTTGTTTAACTTTACCTACTTTTTTTTTCTCTTATCCTCTCCTTACTTGCATGTCTGTAGTTTGCATGGTATGACTGTGAGTTAAGACTGTGTTTGCATGGTTTGTAAGTGTTCTTATTTTACTTCTTTTCATCTTTCACCCCTTTCCTATTCTCTCCGACTATTTTTCTGACTTGTCAGCAGTGGCTGGCGGATGATGATGGTGAGTCTTTTTTCTCTTTTTCTGAATAAATGTTAACCCATGAGTGATAGGTGTTGCTACTTACTTAACCCCTTATTTTCTTCTCTTAACCCCCTACTCTTTCCTCTCTCTTGGACTAACCTTAGAGTGGATCTTAGGGTCTTTGTTAGCCTTAGCTTCTGTAGATCTTGTTTCCTCTTCTCCACACTTTCTATAATCTCTCTCTCTATGTTTACTAAGTGGGTTTTAGATGAACTATCAGTTTCATTCTTGAAGAGAGAGACTTTATTTCTTGGATCTAAAAATGTTCCTATTATCATATTGTAGTCTGAGATATTTTGAGAATCTACTACTCATTGATGCTTGAAGAGCAGGGGTACAACTTAACACAGAAAATCTTGCATCTGTTGAAGCTTTAGCCACGAACATTTGAATAAATTTGATTTGAGGGATGATTTCTGAAGCAATGCAGCATCTTTCACTCAACCTGACAGTTGTTTTGTGGAATATTTTCAATAGATATGAGAGTTTTCCAATCAAATTCCACTTGCTGGTGTTGAACAGAGGAAGGTTGGGTGCTTCAAAGCAGTAATTGGCTATTACTTTTTTTTTTTTTTCCAAATATTCACTCAAGCATAAAGTAAGTGCTGTTCCAATGAGTAGCAACATCCTGTATAAGCTTATGCTATGGGAGGTCATTAGGGTGCATCAGCCTATAAGGGGTGAAATTTCGAACTTCGGATATTGATTCGGCCCTATGATATTATGGTTACAATCCCCAACAAACCTTCAGTGTCCACGTTTCAAGCTGTTCTGACAATATTTAGTGGGTCCACCTCGAAGATGAAAATTTGACAATTGTGGAATTTTATGGTTTTACTAGAAAATTTGTGTAAGCGTGGTAAATTTTGTTTGAAAAAAAAATTGTAAATATAGTTAGTTTTAGGCAAGTTTTAGCCTCAATTCATGAAATTATCTGTCTTTTTAGACTTTTTTTTGTATTATTCTGAGAATCATGAAGTGAGTTACCAGGATGCGGGATGAGGACCCAACTTGCCAAGCATCCCACCAACCACCTCCACCTATTAAAAATGGTATTTCATGATAAAATACTTGTAAAAATTGATTTATTGCTTATTGATATCTTAATTCTTCTTTGTCCTTTTTTCTTTTAAAACAGATGATAAAGAAGCTTGTCTCTTTCTCAGATTAGGAGTGGCTTTTCTGTCAGCTTCTACAACTTGGAGAGCATTTTGAAGATGTTCTTCAGTCCTTGCAGCCTCATAAAAGTCACTGCATAGTTTTACTGCCCTCTCAGAGCCATCATTTATGACATTTATAGCCAAAAGTTTTTCTTTGGAAGATATAAATGATGCTGTTATTTTCCATTCAACAATCTCAACCATTAAAAAATCATAGTCTAACTGTAGTGAAGAGAATATGAACCATGAGTTTTTGTCAACCAAGTCAGCTAGTGTGGTTTCCAATCGTAGATTGGTAGGGAAATTAGGCTTTCCAAAACTAGATCCATGTCACCTTCTGGAACCACTGTCTCAATCTTGTGTGGTTTATAGGAAAGTAGATGGTTTGTTATAGCACGAAGTTCATTTTTTGGAACCAAATCGCTGAATAATACAAGAGGAATCATCTCTGATGAAAGGTACCAGAGATGATGTTTCAAAGGTGTTAGAGCACTTTTTGCTATTTGCTTGTTTACTTCCTCGTATCTAAGAAGCTTTTTGTAAAGCTGCAAATCGTGCCATGGTGCATCAAAAACTGAAGAGCAGGTCATCCACCATGGGTAGTAAACAGGGATGGGGAGTCGGCCAAAAACAACCGACTCCCGACTCCTGAGTCAGTATTTTTAAAAACTGACTCCGACTCTTTCAAATATATAAGTATAAATAAATGTAATAAAGTAGGTACGATAATAATACAGTTTAGTAATTTAATACAATTTTAATGTTGTATTACACAAAAATAAAAATTAACAGAAAAAGAAATTGATCCCGTATAAAATATTTATAACCTCATTAGGTTAACAATTTTAAAATTTTAATGTTGTGTACGGTACCGTAGCTAAATAAAAAAAAGTTGGTAAAGAATATTTTGTTTCCATTATATATTATGATATGCTAATATTGAAGGTAAATATTAAAAAAAGGCTAAAAAAACATAGTTAATTATTTAACTCTAAGGAGAATTTGTTCTTAAGAAAAGTATAGCATCAATTATGTCCTCCTTCAACTTAGCCCGTAGGTGGGATTTAATTAACTGAAGAGCTGAAAATAATCTTTCAACGCTGACTTGTGTTGGTGGCAATGCAGTAACAGTTCTGGCTACATCTTGCACTAATTCAGGATACTTTGGTATGGCATTCATCACATCAAGTTTTAATGAACGATCAAATTTCTCTATTTTTGTTAAAGCTGCATTAAAGTATTCTCTGAATTTGGTCAATGGGGTTATTTTTATAGGTTTATCATCTTGACTCAAACAGCATCGCTTAACTTTTTTGATTTTTCTTCATTATCAAGATATTTTTCAAAATCCATTTCTTCTTCAGAGTTTGAGCAGGAGCTTTGCATAATGGCAGGACTAGAGCAGCTTTCAAATTCTAAATTACTTGCAGCATCTGTTTCATTTAACATTTTCATTTGCACAGCTACATCACACAGAGCTGACTTTCCTCTAGCAATCTGTTCTTCAGTTAAAAGTACCCTGTGCATAGGATCTACATAAACTGCAGCCAGTAGCACGTCATTATTCAGTAAATTTTCTTCTCTATGCTGCATAGACATTCTTATACCATCTGCAACAATGCCGCCAATTTGAGATAGTTTATAATTAATATTTTTCCATTCCTTGTAAAATGTGCCAGGTGTCAATTCAGCTGCTTGAAACTTCTTTGTAACCACATATGGGTACTTAAGTAATGCCTCAAGTTGACTTGTCTGCTGCCACTGGATATCAGTCATTGTTACATCTGGGTTTGCCATATCGATAAGGTATGGCTTCAATTCAAGAAGGCGCTTAACCATTTCATAGGTACTCCCCAACGTGTAGCTTGATCTATAACTGCACCTTTTCCGGATTGACATTAGCAGCATTCCTTTCTTTTAACCCATCACGAATTGCCAGTTGCAATGTGTGGACTGCACATCACATATGGGGGATATTTGAGAATCCAGCAAAATCATTGTCTACAGCAGAGCTTTCCAAACTTTTAACGTTGGTGACAAACTATTTAAGCATAACAATTTTCACGACACATTAATTAATTTTTGATATCAAATATCAGATAATTTTTCAGTAGGTGGTTTATCTTGTAGCTGATTTTGTTGAGAGAAAAATCAAAATTTTCAAAATACAAAAAACACTAATGTGTCACGACACACCAGTTTGGAAAGCTCTGGTCTACAGTGTCAACACTGTCAAGTTTGTCAGCAGTTTCATCTGTATCTTCTTCACTACTATCTTCAAAAAGATCTCCTTTCACTTCACCATCATTAAGTTTCTGTACTGTACTTGTCATATTTGACGCATTATCAATAACAATTGATAATATTTGCTCTTTAGTGATTTCATATTCTGTGAAGATGGTTTCAATTAGCTTGGTCAGGTATTCGCTTGAATGTTGAGTTTGTGTCCTTCACTGCCAGAGTAGGTATAACTAGTTTTCCTTCATCATCAATGAACTGAACATTTATTACCATATAATTAATTCTTTGTCTCGTGCAGGCATCCATCTTAAGAAAGAAGAATTTTCCTTGCAGCATTGTTTTCAATAAAGTTTTCTGGCTTTCTGCTTCCTTTAAAATCATGTTTCGAATATCATGTCTCTCTAATGACACTCCTAGTTTTGCTGCCATTTCTCCATTTAATCCATGGAAAGCTGGGGAGGAAAATAATGTAAGTGAAACCCCATTCTTTACAACTAAATCTATAAGGTATTTTTTAAAATTTTCCTTTGTCATTGATATTGTAATTCTCTCACTGTGGAAAAATTTTGTAACAGAGACTTGTTTGCTTTTTGAAATAGAGGTACTGGCCTGACTAGAAGTAGGTTTCTGGATTTCCTTATCATGCTGATCTACAACCTTATAAATATTGGGATGTTTGTTTCATAGATGGTGTTTCAAGTTTGAGGCTCTAGTTGGAGCATTAGCATGTTTCCCAGTGTAAGCACTAATTTTTGCATTACACTCTTTACCATCCTTTTCTACTTGACAAATAAAAATACTTTCATCCTCATTTAGCTTAAAATATTGAAAGACTGCTGATTTTCTACTAGGCCCACGACTCATTACTAATAGGGGCTAATTAAATTAATAATTAATATATTGCTAATTTTTATATGGTACCTAGTATCCTGAAATAGAAAATAGAAATATGAAATTCATTTGCTAAGATTTACCAGAACAATAAATCAAATGTGGAAATGTGAATCTAGAATTAGTTCAGGAAGATATTTATTTAGGGCAGAGTAGTATTCTGGTAAATTGTTGGCATATAGAAATTGAATCAAAGAGTCGGGAGTCGGTCATTTTTACCAACTCCCAACTCCGACTCCCCATCCCTGGTAGTAAATCAGTGAAATGAAGGTTGCAAAGTCTCTTAGTTTCAGAATTTGTTGCTTGTTTGTGATTGTTACTGAAGGTAGTTTCGAGATATTATCTTCTAGTAATGCAATTTTTAGAGCATATATTGCTTTACTCATCCATCTGGCTCTATGTATAGCACCAGGTCGCTGAAGGGTTATATCCTTATCACTAGGTCATGCATTTAAGTATAACATGACTAAGTCAGAAAATTGTTTGTAGTCATATCGTGTATGTTGCTTTTCTATATTACTTATTTGAATTGCATAATCAGTCCATTCCTGAAGAATCTCCTGGACAGCTTTGGAGTACTGATTGAAGTCAATTTTTTTCAATTTTTCATCCTTGGAAATCCACTGAAACTTTTCTCAATCTGTTAAAGACATTAGTTTCTGGTCTACTCGAAGTTTCTACTTTCATGTCCTGAAACACATGACTCATAATAACCACCAACATGATGCCTGCATGCAGACCAGGGTTGTGGAGTTGGAGTCATGGAGTCGCACGTTTCAGGGCGGAGTCAGAGTCGGAGTCGGTAAAAAACTTCCGACTCCGACTCCAATTTGTGTGTCCTGTGTCACCCTTAATTTCTAAATCCTAAATACTAACATTTAGGCTATTTAGTTTTTTTGGTCAATAAACCTTATTCATTGATAGCCCCTAGATTAAGTTTTTTTAATATTTTTTTTTACATTTTCAGAATATACAATTAATATTTATTTAAATATAAAATATAAAATTTCACACTTAGTGTGGTGGTGATGAAATGTCTTATTATTATGATAATTATAGAGTGAAACACTAGAGGAGTCGGAGTCGTATATTTAAAATGTGAGGAGTCGGAGTTGGATTTTTAGATTTTTTACAATGTGTGGAGTCTGAGTCGAATTTTTACAATGTGTGGAGTTGGAGTCGGAAAATTTTGGACCGACTCCACAACCCTGATGCAGACCATAATAAAGGCCATCCAATCTCTTGTTGGATAGTTATGCATGCAGCGCTCACATGTCCCGTGTTGGTTGCTGTAGTGTCGAAAACCAAGTTCACTATTGAATCGGAGCAGTTCCACAATTTCAGTAGCTTCATAACTTCTTCAGTCAAGTTTTTCCTAGATTGGCCACTGCCACCAGCACTAGGATGATATGATGGAATACCAAGTAGTTTGAGATCCATTGAATTTCCAACTGATATGGCTAATCGTTCTTCTGTAACATATTTATCCTGCAGAGTAGAAATTATTTTTGAATCCCAATGAAGAGAGGCCAATTTAGGAGGATTCCAGGATTTTTTAATGGAACTTGAAATTTTTTGGGCTACTTCGCGTCTTGCTCTATCAGCTGTAGCATATGAAGTTGCCACTGCCTTAGTGTTACCACCACATTCTTCAACAAAAGCTTTTGTGAATGCAGCCTGTTGTGCCGGAGTCATTTTCATTCTTGATGCCAAAGAAACAAGTTTCGGTCTTTTCAGAATGTCATGAGGAATGATAGCTTGAGTACCTAAACAGACTGTTGACTGTGTGGATTTTCCATCTTTTTCAGCTCCATCATTAGTAGTGATGTAAAAAAACCATTTTTTTTGTTTTTTGTTTTTTTATTGTTTTTGTCGTTTTTTTTGTTTTTTGTTGTTTTTTTTGTTTTTTTTAATAATTAATATAGATATTGCCAATTTAATTATAAGGTATACTTTTGCAATGATATATATTATAAAAATAAATAAATAAATAATAAAATAGGCCATATGGTACCAGTATAGAATGTCCTTTTCAGCCTATTTACAGAAAAAACTGGCCTCTTTCTTGCACTGAAAGTCTTGTATCTTGAGATCCATTAAACTTGCGAGAACACTGGCTGGGAGCTGACTGCCATTGTCCAACCTTCCCAGGACTCTCCCATCCATGCCTCAGATTTTGAATCTCCCACTTAACTATCCTTTAGACCCGCGATGACATATTCCCCCCCCCCCCACGAGACCATCCATATATATATACATACACATACACCCATATACATATATACCAATATATACATAAATACTTATATACACATTTATATCTATTGTATACCCCATACACATGCATACATCCAGAATTCCAGATACATACGCATGCATACTCACATATATACCTACACAAACTCATACACCTCTATTTCGCCCTTTCATTACCTCCGAGATCATTTAGCACATACAGTAATATCCATACAGCCAAAAGAAACCAATTAAGCACAGACAGAGCAGCAAAGCTAGTATTTATATCCCAAAATGCAAAATTCCAAGAAAGTGAAGTAAAACATGGTGCTACATTGGCTTCGTCAACATCCAAATCTGCAATAAATACCAGTACCTGTGATATTGAAACTATTTGCTTTAATCAATAGATCTAGTGATAATGATTCTTCAATGGAAATAGAATCAGATAATGAAAGTTAAACAGCATTAGGTTAACACAAAGGTTAAAGAAAGAGATGAATATTTATATTTTTTTATTTTTCTATTTGGAATATAAATATATATATATATATATATATATATATATATATATATATATACACACTGGTATTCTTGCCAATCACAATTATATCTATTGTTTTATACCAGTATTATGGATATTATACCAGTACCTGTGATATTGAAACTAGCATATATGCTCTACCCAATCTAGTGATGATTCTTCCATGGAAATGTAGGTTAACAAAAAGGTTCAAAAAAAGGTGAATATTTTCCTTTTCTATCTGGAATATATATACTGGTACTCTTGCCAATCACAATTATGTATATTGTTTGAAACGAGGAAGAATGTTTTATGTTCTAGTTAAAAAATATATATACATATAAAAAATGAGGGTTTGTTTTTCCTTTCTATTATATACTTTTTGCGTGATTCAATTTTTCTAAAAGATGACTATATAGTATATATACTAGGTATAACCGTATAAGCATGGTAGTATAGTAAATTATAGGTAATACTAATATACTTATTAGATTAAAGGAAAAAAAATATGGAATAAGTTTAAAACAATAAAAAACAAAAAAAACAGACTACCTTCGTTTTAAACAAAAAAAATGACACAATAAAAAATGACTCACATCACTAATCATTAGCTTCTGACTCACTCTCAATGGTAGTTGCATCGCTTGTGCTACTGCTTTCTAATTCAACATAACTGCAAGAAGCTTCAGTGTCTCTCAATTCCTTTTCTTTTCTTGCATTTTCTTCACATTTTCGAAAATTAATGCGCTTCATTTTGGATGCTAAAGTTTGATCATGAGCTCCAAAAGAAGCAATTCTATCCCCTTGCATAGATTGAAGAAATTGTATATCTTCTGGATTACTCATCATTTTTTTGGCATTTTTAATCCACAGTGGAAAAGTCATTTTAAGTTGCATTTCCATATCTTCTAGTCTTGTCTTTGTACTTTGTAGCTCTTCTTTTCAATGGAATTTCTCTCAGTTTCGCATTCTTTTCTGACAATGAAATTATTTTCTCACATGCTTTTTTCTCAGTAATCATTGGTATGTTGGCTTTATTGTAGAATGGTTGAATTTCTGTTAAAACAATTTTAGCTATATCTCGCTTAGTTCTTCTCTCTTTTAGACCCTGTTGCTGGTGAAATAGGAAACATCTAAGAACTTGTTCACTTGTTGGCAAGCGACATCCTACAATCTTTGCATCATTATTTGTGATGCCAGGACCTAATCCAAATATACAGGTTTTTTTCATGTTTTTACATCAACTTTATCTGCACCACTTGAACAAGTTTTACCACTAGAAGTGGCTTCACTGGCTTTACCACTATTATCCATTATATCATATATCAACTATTATCACCAACATATATCAAAAATTGACCTGTAATAGAAACATAGATTAATATTAAAGTAGTCTACATGCCTGAAAATAAGAAAAAATAGCTATAGGTATTTCATGATGGCAAATGATGTTTATTAATAGTAGCTATGGCTTAAACACAAGCAAACTAAACATACTAGGCTTATAGTACCTTAAGGATCATTCAATTCAATAAAATAAAGGTACGGTACGGTATATATGAAAAAAATAATTTAAGGCAATTTATCCCAAAAATTGTCATTTTTGTAAAAGTTTAGGAGCTAGGTGGACCTAGTAGATATTAATCAATTGACCAGAAATTTTGCATGTGAATTTTTTTTAGGGAATATAACCATAATAATGTAGGGCCAAATCAATTTTTGAAAGTTGCCATTTTTGATGCACCCTAGAGGTCATGCTGCTTTTGTAATTCTATCAGTTTGGTGTAGGCTGAAGATGAATGATTGAAGTGGCTGATGATTTGTTTACAATTAGCAATGATATCTTTGACTACTCTTTGTTTGAAAATACAATCATTAATTACAAGCTGCAAGGTATGTAAATAGCGGTATCAGGACAATATTCCCCCAAGGGAACTATCCCCTGTGAACAATATCTCTACTATATATAATACCACTACAGTAATCCCTTGTTTTATGCCGGGGCTCTGTGCTTGCACAACTCGGGTATAACAAAAAACTTTGCATGGGCCTATATATAACCTCATTTAACCTTAACAAGTATTAAGCTATAAATACAGTTAGTAAATAATATATATAATAATAATAATATATAAATAATATGTAATAAAAAAAATAAAATTTTACTAACCAAAAATAATAATGATAATCTACAGAAGGTAAGGCTAACAAAGACCCTAAGATCCACTCTAAGGTTAGCCCGAGAGAAAGGAAAGAGTAGGGGGTTAAGAGGAGAATAAGGGGTTAAGTAGCAACATCTATCACTCATGGGTTAACATTCATTCAGAAAAAGAGAAAAAAGACTCTCATCATCATCCGCCAGCCACTGCTGACAAGTCAGAAAAATAGTCAGAGAGAATAGGAAAGATTGCAGAATGGTCCTCTACTCCATAGGGAGGTAGAGCCCACTCTGCCAGAAAGGGGTGAAAGATGAAAAGAAGTAAAATAAGAATGCTTACAAACCATGCAATACATTCTTAACTCAAGAACAACACATTCTTAACTCAAAGCAACTATGGTAGTGAGGATTGCTGTGATGAGTGATATTGCTGAAAGAAAATCCTTTTCTTGAAATTTTCAAACCAGCCTTTGCTTGAACTAAACTCAGCACTAGCAGTGTCACATGGGACAAAATGGCCATAGATCTGCTTGGCCTTCCCATGGATAATTGCACTGCCTAATGGCGCATGTTTGCCATCCATATCCTCAATCCAAATGTTCAAAGCCTTTTCCATTTTCACTAGCACAGGATCTCTAACAATTTGTGCAATTTTAGCACTTATGGGGGCAGATGATTTAACTGAATCTCTTATTTTCTGTTCATTTTTCCTGATTGTTCGCACTGTTGATTCATTCACCCCAAACAACCTACTGATTGCTGCTGCTGACATGCCTGACTTTAATTTATCTAACAACTCCACTTTTTGCACTATAGTCATTACTTTTCTTGATCATTTAGCCTCACCCTCTGCAGGAGAACTGTTGGATGTTTTGGAGCCATATTAATCAAAAAAGTAGTGTGTTTTTAACAAAAAACAATTATGATCCTGGAGATATAACAAACTGGGTGACCAGCTGTGGTGCATCACTAGCAACTGCATGATGGCTGACTCACTAGCAGGGGTGTGGAGCCAGAGCCGGTGGAGTGGTGGTTTTTGGGTGGAGCCAGAGTCGGAGCCATTAAAAAATGCTGGCTCCATGGCTCCAGTTACCTTGCCCATTCATAATAAACCTAATGCAACTTTATCTTACCTGACCCAACTTTAGTACTTTACCTAACTTAATATATATTTTTTATTAAAAATGCATATTTATTTTTTTCAGAAATGTCAATATTTGTAATATAATTATTAATTATAGCTCCAAAATCATATATCATTAACTAAACTAAGACTAAACAATAAGCATTTATCATTCATACATAAATAAATTTTTTTAAGCCCTCAATAATGAATAAACTTAAAGGATCTAGAGAAAAGTCTATTGTATTCGAATATTTTACTACCACTGAAGATGATAAATACTATGTTTGCACTTGCGAAGTGACTGATGCTGGTGGAAATATTTTGACATGTGGAGCAAAAATTAGTACACCTTCAAGCAAAACCAACAAGAGCATTCAATTTGAGGCGTCACATAAGTCTTAACCATCCTGAAGTGTTCAAGATTATAGAAGAGAATGAAAAGAGGCAAATACTTAAATCTGCCAGTACTTCTGGTCAAGTAAGTCAACCAAATCTTACTAAATATTTTGTTAGTCAAACAGTCACTGTGTCCATGACAGCAGATCAGTTCAAGAATCACATTATTGAGTTAGTGGTAAAGAATTCTTTACTCTGTCTTTTGTAAGCCAGCCATGCTTGGTTTATTAGGAGGAATGGCTCAAAAATTCAAAGTTGGTTTAGATAGAAATAGTATTCGATGTTTGGTAATAGAAAAAGAAAACAAAGAAAAATGTGCTTTAAAAAAATAATTTACAAGGACGTTTTGTATTTTTAAAAATGGATAGTTGCACATGTTTAAGAACAAACTACTTTGCAATCAATGTTAGATTTGTTGATGGCAACAATAAAACCATTACCCATACATTAGCAGTATGGGATACGCAAGCCCAACATACAAGTGAGTACCTTCATGGGCTTGTGAAAGATGTTCTACAAGAGTATGAAATAGAAAAAGAGAGTGTATTGTAACTGATAATGCCTCCAACATGATCAAGACCATTGAGAAGTTAAATGAAGACCAAGAGAGAGATGAGGAAAATGATATAGAAACAGTTGATTCAAATGCTGAGACCCCAGAACTGGAACCTGATGATGCAGCAGAACTTGATTTAAATAATATCATGGATGAAATTTCAAGCCTCTCAAGAGTCCATCATATGTGTTGTGGTGTTCATACTTTACAGCTAGCCATTCATTGATGGCTTAGTGGATAAACACGCAGCAATTCTTATAAGCAAAGTGAGGCAGGTTGCAGTAGCTGCGAGAAAACCAAAGATCCAAGAAATAATTAAATGACGTGCTGGAAAAGTAACAATTTTAGATCAAGCTACTAGGTGGGGTAGCACATATATGATGATAGAGCGCTTATTAGAACTAAAACCTGTACTTATTGACATGGTGAATCCAGAAGTTACACTATCAGAAGTAATGTGGGACCAAGTGAAGAAACTTAAAAATTTGCTTTACCAACCATATATCACTACAAAGACAATTCAAGGTGAAGACTTGACTCCTGGCCAGTTTTTCAAGGAATGGAAGTCTCTGATCTACTGCCTTTCTAAGACGAGGGGTACAATAGCTGAAGGTATCAAGACCTCCATGGAAGCGAGAGAAAATTGTTTACTGGAAAATGATGTAATGTTAGCTGGCGTTTATCTTGATCCTAAGTACAGATGTTTATTAACGGATGAACAACAAAGCAAAGCAATGAATGCTGTATGTGATATAGCAGTTAGAATGAGAAAGTCTCAAGAATGTCCAGAACAGGAAAATGAAAACATTCCATCATCTTCTACTACCACTTCTGATAATGAATTTGACTTTGAAAAAATCATTGACAAACAACATGGTGCAAAAGAAAAATGTTCTTGATCAGGATTTGAAAACAATGTGCCACATGGTGGTCCTCTTAGTTAGTACCTTATGGGAATCTTATGGGAATCTCTTAGTGAAGTTAAAAAATTTAATCGTCAGTCAAAGATGTCAGTACAAGATGCAATAGTTAAGTACCCTGAAATTATATGAGATGTTGCACAACTTGTTCTTGCATTACCCTCTACTCAAGTTAGTGTGGAACGTTTATTTTCAGCACTTAAAATCATAAAATCTGATTTGAGAGCAGTAATGAAAGAGGACTTGATTGAAACAATCTTGTTCTTAAGAACAAACTGTTATACATAATTTTGAATTTTAAAAATCAGTTTATGAAAGAATTAAAGTATGAATTTGTTTGTTTCAAGTTTTAATTTAATGCAGCTAATATCATTTGATAAATTCCTTTTCAGAATTTAATATTTTTTTGTTAATCATCAAAATTGTATTAATATAATTTTTTTTTGGGATTTATGTCTTAAAAAGGTCAAATTGGAAAAAATTAGTCTTAATTTGTATGTTTTAATGTAGCTAATGTCATTTGATAAGCCTCCCTTCAGTTTTCAGAATTTAGTTTTTTTGTTCATCAAATTTTGATTAATATAATTTCTTTTTGGATTTATGTATTAAAAAGGTAAAATTTAAAGAGTATTTTTAGCCTTTATTGCAAATAAGCACACTGGACAAAAAATTAGTCACCCCTCTCAGAATGTACCTAATAACGTGTGATGGCGCCTCTGGCCTTGATAACCGCACGAATCCGGCGAGTTTAGTATGCGGAGGTATGCCTGCTGGTTCAAATTCATCGTCACTGGAACGAGAGGGCCCATTTCGTGGTACGAAAAACATCCCCAGAACAGCACGGAACCACCTCCAGCCTGAACAACACCTTCGACGCATTCAGGATTAAAGGCTTCATTGGACCTGCGATGTACTCGTCGCCTCCCATCATTGGAGAACAAACAAAAACGGGACTCATCGGACCAAATTACACGTTTCCAATCTGCCGCAGTCCAGTTTTTGTGCCTCTGAGCCCATTTATAACGTGCCAATTTGTGACTTGCTGTTAACAGCGGCCTCTTCCGTGGTACCCTACTCCAGATGTCCATCGCATGCAGTTCTCGTCGCAATGTCCGTTCGGAAATTGGTCGCTGGAGAACCTCATTGGTTTCTTGGAGCAATTGTTCTCTGGTTTGAAAACGATTTGCAGTTACTAGACGAGAAACATGGCGGCGGCCCTATTGTCGAGAATTGTTTTCCGGCCACAGTTACGCCATCGATTTTCAGTTGATTGCGAACTACACCACTCTTTGTAAACTCGCTGGACAGTACGCATTGACACACCAACAAATTGGGCTACTTCAGACATTTTGTGTCCGTGGGCTCTGCCAAACACGATGGCTCCTTTTTTCCACTGAGTAACGTCTGCCTCACGACCCATTTTGCAGACTATATCCAACACACACTTTGTTCTTCACAACCTCACGAAACAGATCTGATCCTGTGTGCTACGTCACCGCTACTTGTCACTTACCAATGCTACATCGGCGCCCTTTGTGTGACCTTGAACTTCCTACTATCGGTGCTATTAGGGGTGACTAATTTTTTGTCCGGTGTGCTTATCATTCAACAATGTATTCATCTGTCTGTTGTTGAGTATGATCAATGACCACTCTAACTACATTTGGATTTTGATAACTTGACAGAGCTGGAGCCGGAGCCGGAGCCAAACATTTAAAAAAGATGGCTCCAGAGCCAGAGCCAAAAGTTTTTTTTCTGGCTCCACACCCCTGCTCACTAGGTGCCCTGCACATTATGTAATTGTACTACACATGGAACTGGCATGCAATATTTATCTTTTCAAATTTAGCATTTTAGGTATGGTGCTGCTTACCTGTGTATATGGAAACTGTGTTTAATAAAACTGCGTAAAACAAGGGATTACTGTATACCTATATATAATACCACTGTGTATATATATATAATACAGAAATTCCTCATTAACAACCTTCACATTAGCGGAAACTTCACTTGGATGGACTAAATCGCTGTCTGGTTGTTAACTTTCAGTTTAACGTAATACAGGTTGTTAAAGTGAAGATTTCCGCTAAAAAAGTCTGTTTGCATCACAGAACTTCACTTTAGTGGACTCTGAGTCGTTAAAGTGAAGGTGATGCCATTGGAATATTATTGGAACCAGCCCTTGGATGAGGTTGTGGTCAGTTGTTAACCTGTTGTATTTTCATGCATTTTCATGTTGTGTGTTGAATGTGGAGATTTGAGGGCTATACATCCATGTGTAACTGTACTGAAGTATTTTAGTTACGGAAAACCCCATTTTAATGTCCCATAGTCCAGTAAAGTGGAGGTTGTCCGTACTTCACTTTAATGTTCCCTGGTACGTTAAAGTGGGGTTTTTCCATACTTCACTTTAGTGGAAATTTCACTTTAGCAACCACACGCTCCCCCCAAATTGTACGTTAATGTGAGGGTCTACTGTACCATATATATATATATATATATATATATATATATATATATATATATATATATACATATATATATTTTTATTTTTTTTTTTTTTAGTTTGGGAAGAACCGATTCGCCTCTATTTAAAGGGCATATCTCAGTGGAAAAACAAAGAAAAAGTGAGAGGAAAGACAGAGGAAAAAGAAAGGGTGGAGGGGACAGTCGAAGTGGAAAAAGACCAAGGACTGCAGGGTCGAGCCCCATCATCCTTGGGTGCTAGGGCCGGGAGGGCGCACGTGAAACCTCCAGGAACAAGCACGTACAAACGAGCACAAAGAGCACTCAAGAGCACGAGCTTAGAACCCCCTTGCGTGATATATATATATATATATATATATATATATATACTGTATATATTATAAAACCCTTGGTTAGCTTCCGCCTGAATTGTTCATTCTGATGAAGGTCAAACTTTTCACTCCACCTTAGACCTACAGTTTAATGTGGAATCCAAACCACACCCCATCAGCAGCCCAGCATCTTAACAACTAGGCCACCTAGGGTACCCATTTATCTACCAACCACTTTCTTTATCGTGTGGAAGGATGAACAGCTGGGTTTTGCTGCGCGCCGGCTGCTGTCGGGTCTCGAATCTGGGGCTGATGGATTCGTAGTCAGCGACGCTAACCACTACACCACCATATATAGTACCACTATATATATATATTAGGGTGGTCCACAACAGCGTTTTTTGGAATTTTAAATTTGGTCACATCTGCCCTTTTTCTATTCCCCCACAAGAATAAGCGTGCCAATTATATTTGCTCTTGAACCTTTTTATGCACTCGCTCAAAATGAAACAATTTGAATAATGACTTGACAATTTATGACTGGAACATTTATTGAACAAGGATAATAATGACTTGACAGTTTATGACTATATTATATATATATATATATTTTTTTTTTAAGTTCGGGAAGAACCGATTTGCCTCTATTTAAAAGGGCATATCTCAGCGGAAAAACAAAGAAAAAGTGAGAGGAAAGACAGAGGAAAAAGAAAGGGTGGAGGGGACAGTCAAAGTGGAAAAAGACCAAGGACTGCAGGGTCAAGCCCCATCATCCTTGGGTGCTAGGGCCGGGAGGGTGCACGTGAAACCTCCAGGAACAAGCACGTACAAAGAGCACTCAAGAGCACGAGCTTAGAACCCCCTTGCGGGGATATATATATATATATATATATATATATATATCACGTGCGCCCTCCCGGCCCTAGCACCCAAGGATGATGGGGCTCGACCCTGCAGTCCTTGTCATCCTTTGGTCTTTTTCCACTTCGACTGTTCCCTCTACCCTTTCTTTTTCCTCTGTCTTTCCTCTCACTTTTTCTTTGTTTTTCCGCTGAGATATGCCCTTTTAAATAGAGGCAAATCGGTTCTTCCCGAACTTAAAAAAAAAAAAATATATATATATATTAGGGTGTCACTAGGTAATGGGGGGAAAATTAAACGATGGATATTTTCCTATGACACCCCCTAAAATTGTTCCATTTGGTGTAAAACATACGGAAGAGAAATTTGGTCCTGATTGGTCATCATTTAAAGGTCGCCCTCGTCACTGAAAACAAGACCCATTTGTTGACGTCAACAAGCTGTTCAGTGTTCACAGCTTGGGCTGAACCAGATAATAAAAAACAAGGCAATTTGGTGAAATAACGAAAGTAAGACACTTAAAAACGCAAAGAATACACACAGTTTATTATATAATCAAAATAGAAGACATAATTTGGCGAATAATGGTACAAAATGGAGAAGCAACAAAAGCAAAACTTTGAGAAATAAAATACATATACAGTAGCAGAATAATTGGTGCTCATACGCTGATCAGTGATTAGTTCTTTCGCATCCTCACTAATGCTGATTTGTTCGGAGCTGGGTGTTGCTTTCTGTGGTCAGTGACAACTTGAACGAGGAACTGGAGCTGTTCTTCCTTCACTGTCAACTTTCCGTTCAGCTCCTTCACCAGAGCCACGGCCCGTTCTGCTCTGTCGTTCACCACTGCAAGTTTGGAGACCACATCCCGAGCTTGCACGTATTCAGAGTTTGACATCCATGAACTGGGATGGTGGAGCAGAAAGCAATCTGGCAACTGAAGTTTTGAGAAGAATCCTCGGGTGTTCTTTGTGATCAGTTGCTCCAGTCCTTTGCTGTCACTGAGGAACATAGTATCAAGAACCAAAGGTCGTTTTGGTGGCATGTGAGGGGCTTCTTGATCTAACGCTGCAACCATGCTGCACTTCACTTCCATCGATATCCTCTCATCAAAGAATGCCAGACCCACTGCCTCCTCCGAATGGTACCACAGGTGCGCAGACAGCTTCTTGGTGGTACCATCAGAGATCTTCTTGTGCGGGTATCGAAGGAGTGTCCTCATCAATTCCCAATCATTCAGCGGAGCTTCGATGGACAGATGAGCTGTTGCCCACGCTTTCATGTAAACTAGAACAGAAAAGAGGCAGATATCTCGAATTCCGCGTTCCTCAGTTTAAACTGTCTCTGGAAGAGCCAGATCTTGATGGCATAGAGCCCCTTAGCCATCCATCTCGCCCGGTGCATAGCACCAGGGGCGCGGAAGTTTAGTCCCTTGTATGGAACTCCTCCAAGAAAGATCGAGGAATTCCTGATAGTCATCACGAACTTGAAGTGCTTGTGATTTTGCAAACTCAATGAGCTCCGTTCTATGCTTAAAAATAGCTGCTTTGGTGAACGCATCTGTGTCCGCAGTTTGGAACTGTTGCTGGTCAATGCGGGTCCAATAATCATGGAAGCGCTTGAAAAGCAGAATTTCTGGACCGGTAGATACTGAATCTAGCGATGCTGCGAATACCGCCTGTAGCACCAACTCCAGTACATGGTGTCTGCACGCGCAGTGTAACAGGTCACGTCCAACTTTTTCTTCCAGAAGAACACAAGTTCCTCCACGGTGGCCTGTGTTTGTCGCGGTTGTGTCGAAACACATAGATTTGACATGATCGGTCACTCCCCATTCATTCAGGCAATCTATGATGGCATTTGTTTGTGCCAGCGCGGTTCCTGACAGAAGTTTTGGCACCCCGAGGAGCTGCTCTGTCCCGGAGCCAGATACAAGAATAGGTAAGCAGTCAACATATTCTCATGACGTCAGATCCTGCATGAGTTTTCCGTCCCAGTGAACAGTCAATGGACTATTGCCTTGGAACTCGCTCTTCAGTTGCCGAGCCTTAAGGGTACGGAATTTTTCACGCTGACGATGAATGGATCCATGATTGATGTTGTAGTCGCTAGCATCATGCCCTAAGCTGGAAGCTGCCTCAAACAGCAGATATGTGGCCTTTCTTGACGAGAGTTGCGTGCGATCAAGCGCTGCCGCCAATTCCGATGTCATGATGTTCTTCGTTGCTCTTTGTTTAGACGCTAACGAACCACCACATGCTCCTTTTTCTTCGCTATCATCTGAGCTGGAGGATGAGGACTCCAAAACCGCTTCGTTGGATACTGCCTCCATTTCAGCTGCTGATCGCTTTCTTCGTTTCTCCTCTTCCTCCCGACGTCGAGTACAATCTTTGACTTGGCGCTGATGGGTCATGTCCAAACCTGCCATTGAACCTGGACGTCCTTTCTGGCGCTGCTGCTGAAGGAACTCCCAATCCTCTGGGTACTTGACCAATTTCTCACAATCAGCGTGGGCGATGTCAAAGAGACGATCGAGGCATTCAATGAATTCTTTTTCTTTCATCTTGTGTGAATTGCTCGTCCTTGAGGCATGTTTTTTGAGTCCTTTCCACTCCTCAAAGACTTTATCCAGTTTGCTGATGCAGTGTGTCTCGAGTCTGGTTGGAATGTGAGCTTTCTCCCAGAAGGACATCACTGTTCGAAGTGACTTCCTCAACGCGTCACGTATTGTCATTTTCTTTTCATGGTGAAGGTAAAGGAAGTAACCGAATGCTTGCCTGTAGGAAGGAAGCTTGCATCCTTTCACCTCATCAACCGCTGCCCCTAATAGGTATATACACTTCCGGGTTTCCATCACCAGAAATCACGTAGCTGAAATGAGAAACGGTGAATCGTTAAGTATTGTTCACTTTATTTCTCAGATACTCAGACACACACAGATACACACACACACATATATAGAGATATATAGATATCTAATGAACGATTATGGAGATGCCGCGCGCAAGCATTAAACTTTGGAAGGCGGGGGTGACCTTTTATAGTTATTCAAATAAAAAGATTTTTCAGTCACCATGTTTTTTTTACCAATGGAATAGATTCGCGGGGTGTCAGCATGAAAATTTCAAACTTTGCATTTAAGTGACACC
Organism: Bathynomus jamesi; assembly: GCA_023014485.1. Classification (NCBI taxonomy): domain Eukaryota; kingdom Metazoa; phylum Arthropoda; class Malacostraca; order Isopoda; family Cirolanidae; genus Bathynomus; species Bathynomus jamesi. The sequence continues at coordinate 422,366 of JAJOZX010002810.1, forward strand.
CTAAATATATATATATGTGTGTGTGTGTGTGTATATATATATATGTATATATATATATATATATATATATATATATATATATATATATTAGGGTGTGTTTATGGTATATGGTGAAAAATGCGAAATGAAAATGCAAGGGAGCGGAACCCTTTATTTTGTGAGGATACATGAGAAAACAGAACAGGCAAAATTTCTTTGTAATCCAACAACATTTAGAGGTTGCCCACAGCTGATAGGTATTTTCAATTTATAGGGCAATGGAAATTTTAATTCTCAGTTTAAATGATAAATTGCATCTCCAATATACATCCCCAATAAGTATTCAGAACAAATATATCGTGTGAGTATATTCACTAAATTCATAATTAACGATTAAAGTACATGACATCTCGAGTGTTGGCGTTCATTTTTTCATCAAAGTGGCTTTGGAGGCTGTCGGCAAGACTTTACGATGTTCTTCGATGATTTGAATCATGAACTGCATCTGCTCTTCGTTCTGAGTCCTTCCAGCCTTCGTGAATTCTTGAATCAATGCTATGCCTCGCTCTGCTGCATCATTCACTACATTTAAGGAATCCACCCTGATCTTTGCTGAACCAAAGCTGGTGTTATTTTCCCAGTTTGATGGATCCTCTTGCAGGAAATCGACCGGAAGATCTAGAAGGGTGAACAGATTGTACGTATTGGAAGAGCAAAAGTCTGCCAGGGTCTTTCTTCTTGGATCTGGAATCCAGACTCATCGGGGGGGAGCTTCTGACCCTTCAACGGAATTCATATCTACCATTTTCCGCTTCTCATCATCATCGACTGCAGGATCGAATAGTGCAAGGCCCACGTTTACCTCATTGAGGTACCAGAGATGCCGATTAAAACTCTTGTACCCAGCGGCGTTGGTGTTTTGCAACTTTTGAAGGAGGGCTAAGTCGCTTCGTGGAGCGCTTGCTGCTTCTCATGCTGAAAACCACGGAAGGACGTAATCTTGAGCAATGAAGAGACAGAAGTCCCGCAACCCAGAAATCAGGCAGTCACTGCTACTTGCTCCACGAGATGTTGAAGGACATTGGTTCATGTGCATCGTGAACTGGTATCTGAACATCCAAATCTTGAAAGAGTAAATTCCACGTGCCATCCACAGTGCTCGGTGCAAAGCCCCTGGAGCCATGAACACAGGACTCCGACGTCCGTGAGGTACTCCTCCCAAGAAAATGACTACAAGTTCAAGAAGCTCTTTGTAGTCATCTCTGGGATGCTTCACTTTCAGAAGGTCATTTGCTTCATGAATCATCTTCTCGGCCCAGGGACTGATCACTGCAGCCGTGTCCTCTTCATCCGCGGCAGTGGAGTATTCATTCAATTTCAGTTGCGGCCAAACATTACGGAAGCTCTGGAAAGGTCTCCAACAAGGAAAGAAAATACTGCTTCAAGCAGCAGTTCCAGCACGTGATGTCGACACGCAAAGTAAATCATTTCACGCCCGAGAGCCTGCTCTACTCGCACACACACACCTCCATGGATGCCGGTGTTGGTGGCTGTCGTGTCAAAGCAAAGAGCTTTGATCTTCTGGCCAAGATTCCAGTTTTCGATGGTTTCGATGATGACGATTGCTGTCCTTTCTGCCTTGGAGTCTGGGAGTTTGGGGATGGCTAGAATCTTGCTCATCCCATCCCCAGTAACTAAGATGGCTAAACGGTTGATTTTGTCTCTTCCCATTAAGTCTGCCATAAGTTTTCCATCCCAGTGAAGAACAAGAAGGCATTCAGGCTTGTAGGAAGCTCTCACCTCTGCTTTGTGGGCTGATCTGTACCTGGATCTGCTGGCCCGAATAGCACTTGGACTGTGGCACATCTCACATGTCCTGACCCATTTGCATGCCAAAGGGGATGAGAACACGAGCAGCTGCCCTGTCGCTCATCCGCGTGCGGTCCAATGCCGCAGCGACCTCCGAACTGATTGCCGTTGTCCCACGGCGATGTTTTGGAGCCGACGATGTAACTGGCTTTCTTTCGGGACTTGTTTCCTCACTTGATGACGCTGACGATGAGGTTTCCATAACAACGGTAGCAGAGATTTCTTCCATTTCCTGCACATGCCTGTCTTTCCGCTTCAATTCCTGAGCAGTTCTTTCTTGGGTCCTTGCGACTTTTTTGGCAATCTTCTTGTCGGCATTTCCAATCCTTCCTCTCCGACCCTCCTCCCTTTGAGCAAGCAGGAAGTCCTTGTCCTCCTGAATTTTGATAAGATTTAGGGCATTTTGGTGACCAATGTCGAAAAGGTTGTTCAAGCTTGACCTGAACGCATAGAAATATGGATTATCAGAATGCAATTGACAAATGCAATTTCTAATTTTGGGGACGCTGTGTATCAATGGGTTAATAAACACTAGAAGTGACTTAAAAAGGGCGCATAAATAAATGAGCATATGGGTAAAACTTTGGGGTCTTTGGGCAACCTCTAAATATTTGATGATTTTCCAAAAAAATCATGTGCTTTATTTGCTCCCGGAACCTCATCATTTGCGGGGTTCCGTGACCCGAAATTCACACTTTCAGTTTTTAAAAGCACCCTAATATATATATATATTATATATATATATATATATATATATATGTGTGTGTGTGTATATAAGCAAACAACCATAGGGAAAAGGAAACACAAAGTCTGAGCGCTTTCGTGATATATTCACATTATCTGTTCCTCCTTGATAATGTGAATATATCACGAAAGCGCTCAGACTTTGTGTTTCCTTTTCCCCGTGGTTGTTTGCTTATTAATAAGATCACGTGTTATTTTGTGATTTTAGTGCATATATATATATATATATATATATATATATATATGTAAAAAGTGAACAATGAACAATTCCTACACCATCATTATATGGATTCATTGTCTTCATGCAGAACTTATGTTCGTATAGTTTTATGTTGAATGTTCATTTTTACATAAGAAACCAAAATTGCCTAAGCGAGTTTTTGGATAGAATTTCGATTTATACTTCTTTATTCATTACTGTATTTCCCTAATTCATCTTAATTCATGTTCTTTCTTGACCGCTATCCTTTATTAATTTTATTACTTATTCATTCATCTACCTATTGTCTACTTATGCCCTATCAACTTATCAGTCTATTTTTACTCGTGTCAATCTATGAAATGCAAAACTTTTGCCTTCGTTCGAAAACGTTCTCGTATTATATTTTTTTCATTTTTATTTTTAAGTGCGTTCACCCCTAAAGATATTCATAAATGCTTGGTAAGTTATTCTCGAATTCAGCTGACAGACAGAATCGAGTGCTTCAAAGATAAAATACCTCCGATAGCATATTATTTCGTAAATAAATTATCTCGTAAGTGCCATGTACTTTGTATTATATTTCTAAACATCTTAATTGTCTATTAATATGAAACACTGTAAAAACAAAAAGTTATAGTAACTGTTTAATTATAATTAACTGTAATACTTTTAATTTAATATAATGTAATGTACTTTAATGAAACTGTACTTAATGATGTAATGTACTAAATGACGTAGTCAATGTACTTTAATGGAATTGTAGTTAACGATAATAAATGAATTGGTAATTATAATCATAGTTACAGTAGACCAAAATTACAATGTACTCAATGTCCGACCTGACATTATGTCGCCATAAGGAATGTAGAATCGGCAATACTGTTGTTATTTTTTTATTATTGTTTTTCATTTGGAATTAATTTTGATGTGCTTTCTACTTTGCCAAGTAATTGATGACCTGTTCTTTTTTTAAAATCTCATAATCATTTTTTTAGATTTAGCTGAATAATGAATCCTGAGTAACTTTTGCCATGTCATGTTTTGTATACATTCTTTCTTCGTTATAAAAGATGAAGTCATGTCTTGCCTAAGCATTTAATTGTAAATCTTAAACCTTTAATTTTTACTCATATGCATATTTTAGTGTAAAGATGCATAGTTCAATTTCCACTTTTAGTTAACTTGGCAGATCATGATAACATCAGATCTGAAAATACGCAATTTAAGATAAAAATATGGCTTCATCTTCAAATATCTTGTTTATTCGTTTAAACCTTACCACAGCTAAAAGATTTACTTTCTTTTCAAATATTGTGCAAAAATAATGCAGCCTCTTCAACATTTAATAATGATGATGTTAGTAGAATTGGGGTATATAAAGCCCACCAATTTCTTCCATGTTTGTTCTGATACCAACTACGAGGCTGAGCATTACCTGTAACAGTTTAGGAGTAAAACACAGTAAGAAAAAGTCTTTATCTTCTCCTTCGAGCCGTGCTCTCTTCAGAAAACTTAGTCATTAGAACCTCCCGATAAGTTACAAGAAGAATCAGGGAGAAACTTCAAAGAATTTAATAAGCCTCTCAGAATCCTCCAAGCCACTGAAGAAGAACTCGGAGAGTAGTATAGAAGAAACTACTGCAAGTAACAGATCCGTTGCTGCCTCCTAACCAGAACCCCCGTCGACTCTGAACCACCCCAGGGCCATAGACGGAGGGGTTAACAACTGGCGACCCTTTAACCAGGATCTTCACGACTCCAGGATTCTTCCAGTCCTCCAGACCCTTTAACCAGGATCTTCACGACTCCAGGATTCTTCCAGTCCTCCAGACCCTTTAACCAGGATCTCCACAACTCCAGGATTCTTCCAGTCCTCCAGACCCTTTAACCAGGATCTTCACGACTCCAGGATTCTTCCGGTCTTCCAGACCCTGGAACCAGAACCAACACCCAGTTGACCGGCGTGTCACGACTTCGAGTTCGTCACATCCACCCGTGAACTGGTGCGTTACGACTCCAAGTTCTTCACCCCTACTTTTCATCTAGGAACAAGTGGCCAGCCAGACACGTCTTCAGGACACACCTCAAAAGGATTTCGCCATAGGAATCTTGTTAAGTACAAAACTCTTTTTTAAAATAATTTCTAAACATTTGAAAAGTCATTATTATTAACAGTTAATATTTAATATTGAGCCAGAATTAACACAAAACACAGTGAACACTTCAGACACCAGTGATACATTTTTGTTTTATTGAAAACAATATTGTCACAGAATTATTTTCAGTTATTTTTACTATTCTAGTTAGTATAGTATAATTTTATTTTATGTATCAAACATAATAGTATCGTACCTTCGTGTACATTCGAGTGAAATGTTGTTTACATTTTATATTTTTGTTTGCAAATTTTTTTCAAATTATTGAATTGAATTGACTTGCAAATTAAGAAAGAGTGTTATAGAGAGTTTATAGAGTTAGAGAGTTACTTGAAGCATTTCAAGTTAGTTTCAGAATACTTGATAAGAGTTCAAGTTAGTTTCAGAATACTTGATAAGAGTTCAAGTTAGTTTCAGAATACTTGATAAGAGTTCAAGTTAGTTTCAGAATACTTGATAAGAGTTCAAGTTAGTTTCAGAATACTTGATAAGAGTTCAAGTTAGTTTCAGAATACTTGATAAGAGTTCAAGTTAGTTTCAGAATACTTGATAAGAGTTCAAGTTAGTTTCAGAATACTTGATAAGAGTTCAAGTTAGTTTCAGAATACTTGATAAGAGTTCAAGTTAGTTTCAGAATACTTGATAAGAGTTCAAGTTAGTTTCAGAATACTTGATAAGAGTTCAAGTTAGTTTCAGAATACTTGATAAGAGTTCAAGTTAGTTTCAGAATACTTGATAAGAGTTCAAGTTAGTTTCAGAATACTTGATAAGAGTTCAAGTTAGTTTCAGAATACTTGATAAGAGTTCAAGTTAGTTTCAGAATACTTGATAAGAGTTCAAGTTAGTTTCAGAATACTTGATAAGAGTTCAAGTTAGTTTCAGAATACTTGATAAGAGTTCAAGTTAGTTTCAGAATACTTGATAAGAGTTCAAGTTAGTTTCAGAATACTTGATAAGAGTTCAAGTTAGTTTCAGAATACTTGATAAGAGTTCAAGTTAGTTTCAGAATACTTGATAAGAGTTCAAGTTAGTTTCAGAATACTTGATAAGAGTTCAAGTTAGTTTCAGAATACTTGATAAGAGTTCAAGTTAGTTTCAGAATACTTGATAAGAGTTCAAGTTAGTTTCAGAATACTTGATAAGAGTTCAAGTTAGCTTCAGAATACTTGATAAGAGTTCAAGTTAGCTTCAGAATACTTGATAAGAGTTCAAGTTAGCTTCAGAATACTTGATAAGAGTTCAAGTTAGTTTCAGAATACTTGATAAGAGTTCAAGTTAGTTTCAGAATACTTGATAAGAGTTCAAGTTAGTTTCAGAATACTTGATAAGAGTTCAAGTTAGTTTCAGAATACTTGATAAGAGTTCAAGTTAGTTTCAGAATACTTGATAAGAGTTCAAGTTAGTTTCAGAATACTTGATAAGAGTTCAAGTTAGTTTCAGAATACTTGATAAGAGTTCAAGTTAGCTTCAGAATACTTGATAAGAGTTCAAGTTAGCTTCAGAATACTTGATAAGAGTTCAAGTTAGCTTCAGAATACTTGATAAGAGTTCAAGTTAGTTTCAGAATACTTGATAAGAGTTCAAGTTAGTTTCAGAATACTTGATAAGAGTTCAAGTTAGTTTCAGAATACTTGATAAGAGTTCAAGTTAGTTTCAGAATACTTGATAAGAGTTCAAGTTAGTTTCAGAATACTTGATAAGAGGTCAAGTCAAAGGTTGCATCTAAGAGGGACAACCACCCCAGAGATTACAGAAGTTAGTTTTGAAAAAAAAAAGTTAGTTTTGAAAAAAAAAAAGTTAGTTTTGAAAAAAAAGTTTTTAAAAAAAAGTTAGTTTTTGAAAAAAAGTTAGTTTTGAAGTCCCAAGTTAGTTTTCAATGCAGTCAATTGAATTCAACTTTTCCTTTGTAATTTAAGAGAATTTAATTTAAGAAAAAAAGTAAGTTAAGAATTTAATTCAACCTTTTTTTTTGTGTTGTAAAAGAGAATTAAATTCACCCTGAATTGACCGATTTGCGTCTTTAGTTAACCTTTCTTTGTTTTGTTGTGAGAAGAAAATTGACCTATCTGTCTTTTCTTTTCATGCCATTGTTACGTATATAAATATATAGTCATGTAATCCATTATTTGTAAGGAACATGCTGTCCCTCCATTTGTTGAACTTTTTTAATTTTTGTTCTAAGTAGTGTGACAAGCAATCTTTTTTTCAAGAGCAAAGTGCTCACAAAAAGATGTTATTGTCAATTTCAGACTTATATTCCCCGCTTAGTCACTCAATTCCCCCGAATGTCGTACTACAAACTTTGTCCTTTAAGTTTATTTTATTTTAATACCCCCAACCCCAGTTGAACCCAGTGACAACCGGAGAAATGGTTCAACCATGGTTAATTCCTCTTTAGTATGATGGAACATAACCTCCGTTTATGTTAAGTTGTGTTTTTTTATTTTTAAGAACATTATATGCTTAGTTTATTATAGTTTATCATTGATTTCTATTTCCAAACTTTATATTTTTTATATTTTTTTTAATTCGATTAATACTGAGTAATTGTCGTAGTCGAATTTAATTGTGTCGAAATTCAATTTTAAAACTGTGAGAGTTACTGTCATTACTCGTAAGGTCTTCTAAGTACGTCTTTTTTTTATTACCTTAATTCGTGTAACTGATTTAATTAAATACTTAAATACTACCTTGAACTTAAAGGATTTTATAATAATAATAATGATAATAATGATAATAATAATAACAACAATAATTGACTCAAAATTTTATAACCCTAAACCCATCTTAAATTATTATACATTATTTTTAAACTTTGTTAATTCAAAAACCTCCCAAATCCCTACACATTTGACCACAGGTCTATACATCATCCACTACGTAATTCGATTTGTACCTACAACAGTTAATAAAATGCATGTATGCACATTATATATACTATATATACAACCCTTATGCTAAAATCATTGAATATCACAATAAAACTATTTCATTACGTAAGTGCAAACTATGCTATTTAGTCTTAATAATTTTTGCTTCCTAATATATCTAGCTCATGCATTTATTCAGTTACTTGAGCAATCCTATCAGCTAATCTGTCCCTCGAAATTGTAAAATACACACTAGACCACAGGTCTATACATCATCGATTACGTAATTCTATTTTTACCTACAATAGTCGATAAAAATTAGCTTATAGATTGTACGATTTACATCCCACAGAAAAAAAAAAAAAATTTGGTAAAAATTTTTAACAATATCATTCTTTGTCTAAATTGTTTATCTAAATTAAAGTATTAATCTTTGAATTCTTTTATATTATATAATAACTCACTTGTTCTGTATAAAACTTGTATTGTAAAAAAGAATGTCGCCATCTAACTTGAATTACTTACGATGTTATTTTCTCAATTGTATTATATTGTATTATATTCTTGTATTAATACCATTTTGGAGGGGGAAATACTGTAAAAAGTGAACAATGAACAATTCCTACACCATCATTATATGGATTCATTGTCTTCATGCAGAACTTATGTTCGTATAGTTTTATGTTGAATGTTCATTTTTACATAAGAAACCAAATTGCCTAAGCGAGTTTTTGGATAGAATTTCGATTTATACTTCTTTATTCATTACTGTATTTCCCTAATTCATCTTAATTCATGTTCTTTCTTGACCGCTATCCTTTATTAATTTTATTACTTATTCATTCATCTACCTATTGTCTACTTATGCCCTATCAACTTATCAGTCTATTTTTACTCGTGTCAATCTATGAAACGCAAAACTTTTGCCTTCATTTGAAAACGTTCTCGTATTATATTTTTTTCATTTTTATTTTTAAGTGCATTCACCCCTAAAGATATTCATAAATGCTTGGTAAGTTATTCTCGAATTCAGCTGACAGACAGAATCGAGCGCTTCAAAGATAAAATACCTCCGATAGCATATTATTTCGTAAATAAATTATCTCGTAAGTGCCATGTACTTTGTATTATATTTCTAAACATCTTAATTGTCTATTAATATGAAACACTGTAAAAACAAAAAGTTATAGTAACTGTTTAATTATAATTAACTGTAATACTTTTAATTTAATATAATGTAATGTACTTTAATGAAACTGTACTTAATGATGTAATGTACTAAATGACGTAGTCAATGTACTTTAATGGAATTGTAGTTAACGATAATAAATGAATTGGTAATTATAATTATAGTTACAGTAGACCAAAATTACAATGTACTCAATGTCCGACCCGACATTATGTTGCCATAAGGAATGTAGAATCGGCAATACTGTTGTTATTTTTTTATTATTATTTTTCATTTGGAATTAATTTTGATGTGCTTTCTACTTTGCCAAGTAATTGATGACCTGTTCTTTTTTTAAAATCTCTCAATCATTTTTTTAGATTTAGCTGAATAATGAATCCTGAGTAACTTTTGCCATGTCATGTTTTGTATACATTCTTTCTTCGTTATAAAAGATGAAGTCATGTCTTGCCTAAGCATTTAATTGTAAATCTTAAACCTTTAATTTTTACTCATATGCATATTTTAGTGTAAAGATGCATAGTTCAATTTCCACTTTTAGTTAACTTGGCAGATCATGATAACATCAGATCTGAAAATACGCAATTTAAGATAAAAATATGGCTTCATCTTCAAATATCTTGTTTATTCGTTTAAACCTTACCACAGCTAAAAGATTTACTTTCTTTTCAAATATTGTGCAAAAATAATGCAGCCTCTTCAACATTTAATAATGATGATGTTAGTAGAATTGGGGTATATAAAGCCCACCAATTTCTTCCATGTTTGTTCTGATACCAACTATGAGGCTGAGCATTACCTGTAACAGTTTAGGAGTAAAACACAGTAAGAAAAAGTCTTTATCTTCTCCTTCGAGCCGTGCTCTCTTCAGAAAACTTAGTCATTAGAACCTCCCGATAAGTTACAAGAAGAATCGGGGAGAAACCTCAAAGAATTTAATAAGCCTCTCAGAATCCTCCGAGCCACTGAAGAAGAACTCGGAGAGTAGTATAGAAGAAACTACTGCAAGTAACAGATCCGTTGCTGCCTCCTAACCAGAACCCCCGTCGACTCCGAACCACCCCAGGGCCATAGATGGAGGGGTTAACATATATATATTTTATATATTAATATATGAAATTATAACAGCGGAACAAATAATGCACACAGTTGAAGATCTTTAGGTCTTCTTGAGACCAGTTTTAGTCGGCTCTTTGAATTCCTTGCAGTGCTGAGTGACTGCGCGGAGAAGGTACTGCTTTTGCGCTTCATCCTTCGTGATTGTCCTGCTAAAAGCCTTAATGAGCACAACTCCTCTTTCTGCGCAATCGTTAACCACTGCCATCTTCTCTACACGTTCCTTCATTCCTTGGTAAGCTGGACCTGTGTTCCAATCATTTGGTGTCTTGGACAGGAATGATCGCACCTGTTCACTTCCAGAGCTGGGCAGTATTTAAATACATTTGTATTTAAATACGTATTTAAATACATTTGTGTATTTAGAACTGTATTTATAAATACATTGTTTTTCATATATTTAAATATAGTATTTAAATACTTTAATGAGTATTTAAATACTAAAAATATAAAAATGTAAATACTTTTACTGGTTTAATACACGTTCTGTACTAGCACAGTACGACGCGTCGACAGTGTAGTACAGTATGGTTCATGTTTCAACGTGTCAGTTCAATCAGTGGTGTGCCACTCTTAGTCGAAAGCGGTTGATTTCTTTATCGTGTGCGTGTCATGGCTTCAACAAGCAAATCCGGTGAATCAAACAGTGATATATCTGCAGATAACAATTTAAAATGTATTTACAAATGTATTTAAATACAATTGATGTATTTTGTATTTAGTATCTAAATACATTCGTAAAATGTATTTAGTATTTAAATACATTTCTCCCATGTATTTAGTATTTAGTATTTAAATACATTCAATGTATTTATTGCCCAGCTCTGTTCACTTCTATGCTGCATGACGAGGTTGAAGAAGATTGCTGAATGTTTGGTGGCATAGAATTCCAAGGGATTGCTCAAGGAGAATGTTTTTCTGTCCACACGCTTGAGTCCTTCTCTTTTTTCGGTAACAGCTATGATGTGAGCAATCCTCTCCTTCGTGGATGCGTGAACTCGAGGATCATAAGAGTGCCAAGGGGATTAAGTGCTCAGAAATGAACTGCAAATGGCGCTTCATTGCGGCATTTTCCATGTCATTCGTCTTTCCTGGGTGAGCTTTCAGCTGCCGCAAGAAAGTGAGGTCATTCAATGGAGCCATGTATGCAACACTGGCCTTGTTCCAGTAGCGGCTGTAAAGGAGCGTGATAAACAGGCTTAGTTCCGCAATGTTCCATTTCTCGGTCTGAAGCAAGGTGAATTGATCTCTGAATAGGAACACCTTGAGTGTGTAAATGGCCTTGGCCATCCATCGCGCATGGTGCATGGCTCCAGGGCTTCGAATTCTCACAGGACCGTCAAGCTTCCCTCCCAAGAAAAGGAGGCAGAGAAGCATCAGTTCATCATAGTCGTCCCACTGGCTCTTCTTGACAGCCTCCTTGTAGTAGGAGACCATTTCCTCTGCTCTGCTGTTTCAATGAACAGGCTGTTGGGTGCACTCTCGAACTTGCTGTGATCAATGAAAACCCAGTGCTGCTTGAAGCGCTTGAATAGGCCAATATACTATGACTAAATTTGGCTTCTTCTTTTGTAGGAATGTGTAGAAATGCCGCTGAAGCAATCAAAAACATGGTCTAGCAGTGGTGTGTGATTACTAGGGAAGGCGGAGGAGAAGTTAACTAGGGCAGGACTCCCTACCAAGCTTCAAGTCCTCCAGAAATTCATGTTCCACCATCTGGAGGAGAGGAAGACAGAATATAACAGTGCGGTGATGACCATTGAGGCTTTGATCCCGTTTTGGACAAAAGCAAACGTTCCAATGACGGATACCAGATACGCTGAGAAGAAGCTCCTGAAACTGTACAAGCAATACAAGGGGCTGAAGAAGAACCGCACAAAGAATTTCCCATCCTACAGAATGAAGGAGGACATATTTCGCGGAGACCTTGATGATGTGTTCGATCTTTCACATCATGACACCCTCAAGACCATGATGAATGAGGAGGACAAGAACTTCCTTGTCACTCAGCTCGATAATCCCACTTCCTCCAGCTTTGGCCTGATTGACAAGAAAATGGCTGACCAACAAACGAGGAAGAGGATTCGGTGTGAGGCGGAGATGAACCAAGAGGAGAAGGCCAAGTGCAAGGCGGATGCGAGATGGTCCCAGGGAGAACTGGAGGCTTCTAGTTCAAGCACATCTGAATCATCAGATTCAGATACTGTAGTTTTTAAGGAGTCAGCATGAAAATGTTCCACTCCTAAGCAATTGAAGTCTGTGATCACGCCTGACATTTCCTTAGCCTTGGATCGCCACATCAGTGACAGGAAAGGAATGGCAGTGGTCGCAGCAACTATTAAATCGCTGGGGCACAACTTGGATGGTGTCAATCTCACGCAGCACCATTCGTCGTGTGAGACAATGTACACGTGAAGCGGTGTGCTGCAAAGATCAGGCCACTTTCAAAACCCATGAGCCCCTTCTCTTGCACTGGGATAGTAAGCTGCTTACAGATATCTCCCATGGGTTAGAGGTGGTGGACTGTGTGGCTGTGCTTGTAACTGGTAACAGGGAAGAGAAACTCCTTGGAGTTCCAATAGTAGCTGCTGCAACTGGAGCATCTCAGGCTCAGGCATGCCTGAAGCTTGTGGACAACTGGTCTTTGAGGGGCAACGTTCAAGGTCTTGTTTTTGATACAACTGCATCCAACACGGGACTTCATGCTGGAGCTTGTACTCTCATTGAAAAGGAGTTGGGTATTGATCTGGTGTGGATCGCTTGCCAACACCACGTGGTAGAAGTTGTCCTTGCTGCAGCCTTCGGTGCTTGTTTCAGAACATCCAGTGGACCTGAAAAATAGTAATCAGTCATTAGTGAGACACATCATGCATGATTGAGCAACCTCTTAACGACACCATAGACCAACCATATTTCACACAGTTATTCACGCTAAGTGTAGGAACAAAAGCAACAAAGACCCAAAAGTGAAATCTCAGATGCTAAATTTTCCCTATGCTTGTGAACCACCCTAATATTATTATATAGTACCACTATATATATATATAATATATATATATATATATATATATATATATATGTATATATGTATATATATATATATATATATATAATTATATATATATATATAATACTACTATAGGTTAGGTTAGATAGAGTTTGTGTTCAATATGAGAATGATAGCAGCCTTGGCCCTTGTCCCACTTGACAATGTTGTTGAGGGGGGTGATATTGTCCTAGAGGTGTAAAAAGCATGGGAGGCTATCATATCCTGTATAGTGATGTTAAAAAAATGGTTCTTTTTATGTCCATTTTGTTTTTTTTGTCGTTTTATTTTTTTTTTATTTTTTTTATTTTTTATTTTTTTTTTTTTTAATAATTAATATAGATATTGCTAATTTAATTATAAGGTATACTTTTGCAATGATATATATTATAAAAATAAATAAATAAATAATAAAATAGGCCATATGGTACCAGTATAGAATGTCCTTTTCAGCCTATTTACAGAAAAAAACTGGCCTCTTTCTTGCACTGAAAGTCTTGTATCTTAGATCCGTTAAACTTGCGAGAACACTGGCTGGGAGCTGACTGCCCATTGTCCAACCTTTCCAGGACTCTCCCATCCATGCCTTGGATTTTGAATCTCCCACTTAACTATCCTTTAGACCCGCGATGACATATTTTCCCCCCGAGACCATCCATATATATACATACACATACACCCATATACATATATACCAATATATACATAAATACTTATATATACATTTATATCTATTATATACCCCATACACACGCATACATCCAGAATTCCAGATACATACGCACGCATACTCACATATATACCTACACAAACTCATACACCTCTATTTCGCCCTTTCATTACCTCCGAAATCATTTAGCACATACAGTAATATCCATACAGCCAAAAGAAACCGATTAAGCACAGACAGAGCAGCAAAGCTAGTATTTATATCCCAAAATGCAAAATTCCAAGAAAGTGAAGTAAAACATGGTGCTACATTGGCTTCGTCAACATCCAAATCTGCAATAAGTACCAGTACCTGTGATATTGAAACTATATGCTCTAATCAATCTAGTGATAATGATTCTTCAATGGAAATAGAATCAGATAATGAAAGTTAAACAGCATTAGGTTAACACAAAGGTTAAAGAAAGAGATGAATATTTTTATTTTTTTTATTTTTCTATTTGGAAAAAAAAAAAATATATATATATACAGGGTGGGCGGAAAGTAGCTCCCTATTTTGGATTGGTAAAAAAATACGTATATTATCCATTTATTTCAGAAGAAATAATATGAAAAGGTAGGCATACATGGTAGGTTTTCTCTAAAATTCAATGTGGGCTCCAACTCTTTCCACCAGCTTCTGGAGCCGCCCAGGAATGGCGTCCACTGACTTTAGCAGGAACTCCGGCGGATGGAGGACATGACTTCCCGAATTCGGTCCTCCAGTTCTTCCAATGTCCTCGGTTTGGTGCGGTAGACTTCTTCCTTTACCCACCCCCAAAGAAAGAAGTCGCACGGTGTCAAGTCGGGGCTCCTGGCTGGCCATTGATGTGGACCACGACGACCCATCCAACGCCCAGGGAAGTGGGCATCCAGCCACTCACGGACAACAAGAGCGAAGTGCGGAGGGGCGCCATCTTGCATAAATATCAGATCGTCGATGTTCTCCCATGTGCTGACAACCGGCCAGACCTCGTTTCGCAACATAGCAAGGTACCGCTCAGCATTCATGGTGTTGCGCAGAAGGAACGGGCCCACAACCTGATCTGAGGTCATACCACACCACACCGTTACACTGAACCGATTCTGGCGTTTTTCAGCGGTAACCGTGCGACTTCTTTCTTTGGGGGTGGGTAAAGGAAGAAGTCTACCGCACTAAACCGAGGACATTGGAAGAACTGGAGGACCGAATTCGGGAAGTCATGTCCTCCATCCCGCCGGAGTTCCTGCTAAAGTCAGTGGACGCCATTCCTGGGCGGCTCCAGAAGCTGGTGGAAAGAGTTGGAGCCCACATTGAATTTTAGAGAAAACCTACCATGTATGCCTACCTTTTCATATTATTTTTTATGAAATAAATGAATAATATACGTATTTTTTTACCAATCCAAAATAGGGAGCTACTTTCCGCCCACCCTGTATATATATATATATATATATATATATATATATATATATATACACACTGGTATTCTTGCTAATCACAATTATATATATTGTTTTATACCAGTATTATGTATTTTTTATGTATATTATACCAGTACCTGTGATATTGAAACTAGCATATATGCTCTACCCAATCTAGTGATGATTCTTCCATGGAAATGAAGGTTAAACAACATTAGGTTAACAAAAAGGTTCAAAAAAAGGTGAATATTTTTTTTTCTATCTGGAATATATATACTGGTACTCTTGCCAATCACAATTATGTACAGTGCCCGCGAAAAGTATCCGATCACCCTTAAAATTTGTATTTTTTACATAAAAAACAATGTTTAAATGTATACTAACCTTATATTAGTATTTTGTCATCTGTCCTTTGTTTGGATGACTTGTTCTAGACGTTTTGGCAGGATTTAATCAAGTTTTGACAAACTTCCACTGATATTTCCTTGCACCATACCTTTTTGATGGCCTCTTGTAATTTTTCGACGAGCCAGTGTCGTGGCATTCAACCTTATTTTTATTATTAGCCACCAGATTTTCTATCGGATTGAGATCTGGACTATTACCAGGCCAATCCAAAATATCAAATTTATTGTCAGTAATCCATTTTTGTCACTATTTGGCCATGGACATGGTGCACCATCATGCATGTATGTTTTTGTCTTTGGATTGCCATTGCCATGGAAGTTTATCCTGTAGCATTGCTAAATACCGTGCACCATTCATAGTTGTGTTCTTCGGAAGAAAATATAAGTTTCCACGCCCATAGTAACTGAAACAACCCCAAAACCATCACACTTGGAGGGTGTTTCATTGTCTTTAGGGTGTATTTAGGGTCCATCCTATTTGAGCCAATAGGCCGGTGAACCTTTTTTGGACAAACTTCTGAATGTCAAAATGTCGACTCATCGCTAAATAAAACCTTCTTCCAGTCATCAACAGTCCAATGAATGTATTTTTTACAAAATGCGACACGTTTTTTACGCATTTTTTCATTAATGAACGGTTTCTTAGCAGCATGGCGAGATGGTAATCCGAGTTTTTTTGGAGCCGCTCCTGGATAGTTCGTTCAGAAACACCAGATAACAAATTATTCATATTAAATTTTATTTCTTTCGCAGTTATTGTTGGGTTTTTCAATACTAAACGTTTCATAAGTTTGTCTGTTCGCGAATTTGTTTTTCTCGGTCTGCCAGATCGTTTTTTAGGGACTGGCGTGGTTAGGCCACCATTGTTCTCAGCCCGTGAAACCCATAAATTACGGTACTTTGGGATATGTTTAATTCCTTAGCTATCTGTCTCTGTGATTTCCACATGCATGCAAAGCAACAATAGCCCTCGACAATCACTCTTAAGTTGTTTTTTAGCACACATTATATATAATTTTATTTACACCACTTTCTGTAAAAAAAAAAAAATATCAAGAAATTTACACAAACAGTGAAATCTGACAAATTTGAGACACAGCCACCCGCAACGAAGGCTACCAAACACTAATTTGAGAATGCGTTGGATAGCTCTCATATCAGCGAGCAACCTCAAAGTTACCAGATGTCGCTAAACAAATAGAAAGTGAATTACGTGTCTCTGAATATCAGGGAAAATATGTATTTTCTTGAGTGATCGGATACTTTTCGCGGGCACTGTATATTGTTTGAAACTGCGTGATTCAGTTTTTCTAAAAGATGACTATATATACTAGGTATAACTGTATAAGCATGGTAGTATAGTAAATTATAGGTAATACTAATATACTTATTAGATTAAAGGAAGAAAAATATGGAATAAGTTTAAAACAATAAAAAACAAAAAAATGACACAATAAAAAATGACTCACATCACTAATCCTGTACCATCAACACCCTTACCTATGTTGGTGCCATTGTCTCTTACAATTACGTAGATTTTGTAAGGTGGTATTTTAAATTCTTGCAATACATCTTGAATTATATCTGTTATGTTGGTGGCTGTGTGTGAATCAGGAAAAGGCATGACTTGAAGTACAACCATTTTTTGCTCAGAATTCTGAGCCACACAATGACCTGTTAAACTAATGAATGAATTATTAGTAGTGCTGGTCCAAATATCTGTTGTGAAACTGATATTCTCTGCTTCATTAATGATATTCCTCACTTTACTCAAAACTGAAGTATGGATTGATGGCACAATATTTTTCAAGAAGTATTTTCTGCTTGGCAAATCATAGTTTGGCTTTAATTTCTTCATCAGTCTGGTGAAACAGTGTCTTCAGCAATTGAATATGATTGACAGTCAACTGCTATCATTTCACCAATGGCATAATGTATTGCTTGTGCTTTGTGGCTGTTGATATCCCAAATTTTTTTCAATGCAAATGTTTGCTCCAGAGTTATTTGATTTTCAGTGCTGGAGCATGAACTAGAAGGGCTTACTCCACTTCCTTTGCCATCATCTTCTGTTGATGATTTGTTTGACACAAAATAATTCCTATTTTTGCTTGTTTTGAATGTTCATTTTCCTCTTTCACCAGTTGTTCTTCTTTCTCAAACTCTTCTTTATGCCTACTCTGTAGATGTTTTCTCAAGTTCGTAGTGTTGTGCGTCTTTTCTTTTCCACCTCTTGAAAAATGTTTTTCACAAAGTTTGCACATGACGTTTGCTCCATTATCTCTACTAACTTCAAAAAATTGCCATACAATGCTCTTCTGATGTCCAGCTACCATGACTAAGATGCTGGTTTGACTGTCAGAGCACTTCAGCAGCACAACCACTCCATACAACAGCTGAAAGCAGACTGAGGGATGCTAATGCGAAGGATGCTTGGGAGAGGGAAGACTGACTTGGATGGAAGACCAGCTGAATGAAAACAAATGTGAAGTTATAATGTATTGACAAGGCCTATGCAGCAGTCTAGGGTGGAGTGATTGTTTAGTTTAAAAAATCAGGGGTGTTAAATAGTTGTCAAATGTCTAAAAATGAGCATTGGTGGTGGTTTTTGGTGGTTGCTGGTGATATTGCATCAGCAACCACACTCTACATGTGCCACGCCCACATGCGACTCAAAAAAACCCCTTTATTTTGCCTATTTGGGGCTCTATAATAGCTAGAAGCACAATCTAAAAAGTGCATCTTATGGTTTTTTGATGCTGAGAACAACAATTATTTTCAAAAGTGTACATTGATGTATAAACATATTTTTTGAGAGTTAAATTAAAATCAGTAGCTGGTTTTGTCCAACCTACTTTATATTTACTTCTATTTTTCAGAATTTTTATAACCTATTCAATTAACACTAGTTTAACTTCTTCAAGATTTTTAGTTACTTACGAAACGTAGAAGCCAGACAACAAATGTCTTACACAGTGGCCATAGTTTTCCATCCATTGACAGTTTTCCTAATGGAAAATTACCTATTGCTGGACAAGTTGTTCAGCGTCTACTTAAGGAGCCAAACTGGAAAACCAAGGAAAACATCACAAAAGTTGCAGATGAGTTGAGGAAACAATGGATTTGGTGTAATGTTTATCCACTATCCTTGCCCACCATTGAGACGAAGGTGGACAAACTAGCAGCAGACTTTTCATGGTAAGTCATCATAACTTTCTATCCTGGGTAGTACTAAATTAATTACAAGAATGTCTTCTTAGCCAATAGTAAATTTTTTATTTTAAATATAATTTTGTTGTGATGTGCTCTGTAAACCTGTGAATTAATTTATCTATGTATTTCAGCTAAAATTTCTAAACTAAAAAATATTTAAGTGATTTGTGACCAAATTTTTTAATTTCTAATTAAGAAAATAATATTGATTTTTTTAATACAGGCATTCCCCGCTTATTGTGGTTTCGATTATTGCGATATTCGAGTATTGCGGTTTATAATTTGCGACTATAATCCCGATTATCACTTTCAAACTTCGAGTTATTGCGGTATTTGAAAATCATACGTCTGGCAAAAATGTTATGTTCCGACATTTGCACGTGGTTATCGTACAGTACACGTATACCCAGTATCACCCGGCAGCTGGTTGGTGTTCAGTGTCGCTGCAGTCTTCATACAGAACAGTTCGCTTGCATAGTTTACTTGCATTATTTTTATTTATCAACCCTTTGTACAATGAGTGTGATTAGAAAAGCTGAAGATGCTATTGGAAGTGCTAAGAAGAAACGCAAAGTGATTACTTTAGAAGAAAAGTTACGTACGGTATGTTAATAAACTTATAAATCTATGTTACGTATGTTAATAAACTGATAAAACTACTGTATATACTGTGTTTCATTTACTCATTTTGGCAACATTAACGTTTTAACATGTATTATGTATCCTGATTATTGAGGTTTATTCGATTTATTACGGTTTTTGAAAAGTTTTGGCAGCATCAACGTAATTAACATGTATTATGCATCCCGATTATTGCGGTTTCGGTTATTGAGGTGTTTTTGCTGGCAGCATTAACCGCAATAACTGGGGAATTCCTGTATTTCAACTTTGAAAATGCATCAACAGGTTTCATTGATAATCTGTCACAAAGAGAGGTTCAACCTATTTGGCAAAACTAGAATTATTTGTCAAAGAGCTTGATTGTTTATTGATATTTTTTCTGAGAATCTTTCTCAATGACAAAAATTGGAGTAGTAGTTTAAACTGAGGATGACTCAGGATGATTTCTCCTTCTATGAGGATCAAAAATCTGTGAGGCTAAGATACTGTTCAAGATTTGAGGAAAAGCTCAGAGGCAGATGTTAGATACAGGAGAAGAATAATTGATGAACAATGAGCGGAATTATGGTTAGTCAGAGAGTACATCATGACTTGAACAATTTTAATTAAACCTTTAATATTTTTTTATTATATATATATATTGGCATAGTAAATCTAGTCATATGGTACTAATTGTTCAGTGAACGAAGCCGGAGAGAAGAGGCAAGTGCATCACAACCTCAACCAGACAGTCCAGACACTACTGGTAGCTCTAGTGAAACTCCATCAGAAGACTCTCGAGATGATCCACAGCCTGCTGGTTCCTCTCATTGTAATTACCAAGATCTGAAGAACCTGTGCAGAGCTGTCGATAGGTAAATTAGCACTTGTGAATTGTGATTGTTCTTTAATAACTGTACTTAGTTGTATGTGCCATGTCATTTCAGTAGACTTAAAGTGGATATCATTTTTCTTAACTTCAAAATACAATCTTGCAGGTATTCAATTTCCGACAGAGCAGGTGCAGTGGTAGCATCAGCAGTTTTAAAAGATTTTGGCATTATCACTGATGATGATGACAATAACATCATTGACAGGTAAGATTTCAAAATTATCATGATTGCATTTTCATCCACATTTCCTAAGCTTTTTTAACAAAATTACAATTACTACTACTAAGAAGAAGTAAAGTAATTTTATTTAATTATACATATTATACATTGTAACATGGAAAAATAAATTTCAAGTATATTGGGCTCAGGCATAAAAGTCAGTGTATTTAGCCCATCACTGTTCATTGTCTCCTGTTGTACATATTCCTGTTTATCAGTGCTACCTCCAGCCTTATAAATTTGTAAACAATTTTCATTAATACAGGAGTAAACTACGAAGGCAACGGTGTAAGTACTGTGAACAGATCAGAGCTGAGGAAGAAGTATTCTTTGGTTTAGTGGACAGCATTTATGTTGATGGCCGACAGGATGGTACTGTGACAATTACAGAGTTAGACGGGCGACATTATCAACAAACCAAAGTAGAAGAGTACTGTGTTATAGTCGGAGAACTGGGTAAGCCACTGTTTTCTGTATGGTATGTTTTAAATTTTTAGTGGATAGCATAAATTTGGTCTTAGTAACATTAAGGAGTAAGAACTATGTGATAGTTATATATGTTCATTGGTCATACCTGGTAATCTACTGATCTCAAATACATTTATTATTTCCTTAAATTTTGTTTAAAATGTTTCAGGAGGACATTATCTGACACATGTTACCCCAGAGAATGGGAATGGTGTATCAATTGCACTAAGTCTATATGAAGCAGTGAAGGACACTGATCTGGACAACAACCTGCAAGTCATGGGGTCAGATGGAACTGCAGTGATGACTGGACATAATTCAGGGGCGATCAGAGCCTTTGAAGAGCTTATTGGAAGAACACTAAAAAGGATCATATGCCTCTTACATTGTAACGAGCTACCTCTTCGTCATGTTTTCATGGAGCTTGATGGAACTACAAAGAGCCCTGATAGTTTTTCAGGGCCAATAGGAAAACAGCTAGGTGGTATGGTTTCTGAATGGGATGTCAAATTTAAGCCAATCAGAAATCAGAATTTCACTATATTGCCCAATGATGTAATTGATGATCTCAGTCATGACCAATACTATGCTTATAGAATATGCATGGCAGTCATGCTAGAGACTACTGAAAAGGACCTTGAACTTTTAGAAGTTGGGCCATTAAATTACTTAAGATGGGTGACATTAGGTTGTAGAATACTCAGATTCTATGTTTCACAGAAAAAGCTTAGTTCAGTATTGATAACTGTTGCTGAGTTCTGTTTAAAAGTGTATTTCCCCAGCTGGTTTGAAATCAAGAAGAATCATTCAGTGACTGATGGTTCAAGAAACCTCTTTTCAATGCTGAGCAGAATCTCCAAGTTTCCTAATAAGAAAGTAAAAGACATTGCCCTAAAAACCCTAAGAAGGAATGCGTTTTTTCCTCACCCCGAAAACATTATAATATCAATGCTTGGTGATGAGGACAGGGAGAGAAGAAACACTGCAGTAAATAAGATCCTGGCACTGAGGGGTGAAGTAGAGAAAAAACCCAGGACATCAGAGTCAAAATGGATTTCACTGGCGGAGATTTTGAAGTTGAGGATGATGTGAATGATGTGAATGATGATGATTATGACAGTTTGAGTTATACAAGAGACCACACTGTCAGGAAATTTAAGGTGCCTATAATCAATGAAAGTGCTAAATCGTATGACAAGATGAGTAACCTTGATAACTTGACAGCAGAGCCTCCAATAGTTACCCATCTTACATCAACTGAACTTGTGAACATTAGAAAAAATCCTTTGAAGTTCAAACAGCCATGCCACAATCAAGTGGTAGAATGCCATATCAAGCTTGTGACTGAGGCATCTGCAGCTGTCATTAGGTTCAATAGAAGAGATGGCATGATCTGGCAGTGTATAAAATCCTGTAAACTGCTAAAAAAGTTTAATACAAAGCAAGAATTTGTTTAGATTCTACATTTATTTGATGAAATTTTATAGTGTAAATTTGTAATATATGGTCAATATGCATTACTTTTTCGTGAAAATGTGTTAAAACTCTGTTTTACACTTTTGGAAATAATTTTATCAGTCTCAACATAAAAAAAAATCGTAAGAAACAGTTTTTAGATTGTGTTTCTACCTATTATAGAACCCAGAATAGGCAAAATACAGGGTTTTTTACAGTTGTGTATGGATGTGGTACATATAGGGTGTGGTTGCTGATGCAGTATCACTTGCAACCACCCAGAACCACTACCAATATTCATTTTTAGACATTTGACAACTATTTAGCACCCCTGCTTTTTGAAATATTGATTTTCATAAAAATACACTCCACCCTAATGCAGCACCCACTATAATTAAAAAAAACTTTTGAATACCTTGATGAAGAGAACTTTACCCTCCTATACAAAACATATGAGAGCCCTAATTTGGAATATAGTGTACAAGTCTGATCACCTCATCTTATAAAGGACAACACGACTATTGAAAGAGTCCAAGAAATAGCTACCAAACTTGTAGCTACCATCAGTGAGGCATCTAAATTATTAGGAAAAATTATAAAAACTTGACCTATTTTCCATGGAACAGTGAAGAATCAGTGGTGATCTGATCCAAACATACAAGATTTTACATAATATTGCTAGTTAGTAAAGTCGTTCTTCAAAATGAGTGACCAAAACAGTTTTTAAAAGAGGAAATTGTATGAAACTGATGAAGAACTACACTAGAACTAATCCAAGAAAGTATTTCTATTCAAATAGAGTTGTGGCCAGTTGGAATTGTTTTAAGGAAGAATACAGATGTGCTACGATAAATACTTGAACTCTTTAAGTGCTAATTTTCTCTTTCTGTTTTCCCTCATTTTGACATGCTTAATTAAGACCACTGTAGTGCCTTAATTATTGGCTTTTAAAACTTTTGGTGTATTGTATATGAAAGTTGTAGCATAAGGTCTGAACTTCTGCTCTTTATGATGGTGGTATAGCCATTCATTTATTGCACATATACACACCCAGGATTGTCAGAAAAAGAGGCGTGCTTGTGGTTGCAATTCAGAGATGACTGTGCTTAAAGGATTAAAGACACATGTAATTATGCAAGTACAGTATTTAAGCATTAAATTTTTCTGAAATGTATTTGCCAGTATGGTGCTCAAGTTTTTCAGCACAGTCCAAATTCACTTGTTTGAAGTATTCTGTTATTGTGACACATTATGCTCATCAATGAAACTATGGCTGACACAGTGGATATATTGGATCTATTGGAAACAGGGTCAGATATATTTGTGCATATGGGGCTGCTATAATAAAAGCACCTTTTTAACTGGTACTGAGGTGCAACATTGGCCATTAAGCACATGCAACCCATGTCCTAGACACGGGTAAATGGTAAATCATCAAGGGCTAGTGTTTCTATAGTAAGATAGTCAACTTTTAATGATTTCACTTTCTTGCTGTCTATATTTGTGCTTTCTTAAAATATTCAACCACTACAGGTATACCTTTTTCTGATTTTGGGTTTTTGCCTGCTGCAGTGGGGTTATTGGTATTTTCACTTTCTTTGTCACTTTTCCTCTTCCTCTTTTTTTTAACAATTTATTAAATTATTTTCCATGCATTAAATGGAGATGATTTAATGACACGAGTAGCATTGGGCTGTTTTGTTGCCTTTGGAAATGAAGTATTTCCAAATGGAACTTGATGTGGACAACAGGGCTGTGATGAGTACAGTACGGACTGCATGAGTACGAGTACAAGTACAGGTACTTCAGATTTATATGAGTAAAGTATGAGTATGAATACTAGGTGTTTTGTCTGAGTACAAGTACTGGTGCTCGTAGAAAGGTACTCATGAGTACATTCATTTCCAGAGTCTGAAATATGACCTGAAATGCTAAATGCAACCTCCTCCATCCCCTAATAGTCGCGCCTTCACTCTCCAGTTGATTGCTAACCTTTTTTTCCAAATTTATTAGAAAAAGATTACAATTTTATTCAAATCTATTTAAGGTAAAATTTACAAAAGGTGTGCACTCTGTAAAATTGATTATGTAGGTGGCTGTGGTACGCAATGTAATTTAAATGTAGATAGTCAATGACACAGTTTACGTAACGTTTTTAATCACACAGTCAAGAGACACAAGATAAATGCAAAACAACACTCACCACTACAATCACCCACACACCACTCACTGCTCACCACTCAAATTCTAAATTATTTCAAATAAATATCTACAATTACAAATTTAAATTCAAAATTAATAATTTAATTCCAAATTTAAATTAAAAATTTAAATTCAGAATTATTTAAAATAAATCTCCACAATTACATTAAATAACTTAGGCCTAATTGATTTTAATAAGTAATTTACTCCTACCAGCTTTAGTAGTTAATGTTACATCTAACAAACATAATATCTTGGAAAGTTGTATCCTTCAAAGAACATCTATTTGGATGGAAGATGTTCCCTGCAATACTGAATAGTCTCTCCACAGGGGCAGAAGAAGCTGGGACACTAAGGTATTTATTTGCCAGGAGAGCAAGCCTTGGAAACACTACTTGCTCTTCTTTCCAGTAGAGCAATGGGTCACTTTTGTGATCTGTGCATGGCCTCTCTAAGTATTTTGTTACTTTATTGCACATGGGTACTGAGGATTTGCTTTGAGCAGTTTCTTCATTATTATCCATGAAGTCAAAAATGCTTGGTCCAGGATTTGCTTTCATTAGCTTTTGTTTTTTTGGTGGATTATCATCAACTGTCATATTTATTGCTGATACTTTTGCAATTAATGCTGTTTTGTTAGTTGTGCTGCTCTGTATCATGGCACCATTTAAGTTTAAATCTGGGATCAAGCATGGTGGCAAATATGCAAACATCATTAAATTCATATTGAGTCAGCCTTTTGTCAACAGCTGCACGAAGAGCAGTCATCATGTTGCAATTGGATGCTGCATTCACAGTGCTTAATTTGTGTTTCAACCCTTTGATTGATGGTATCACAAGACTTGCACTCACAGATTTTTCTTTTTGCACATAGTGTTACTTCCTCAAAAGGTTGGAGAATCTCTCTCATTTCTTGTAATACTGTTTTTTTTTATAACTTGTGATTTTCACTGTCTCCAGTTTATTTAATTTATCTTCTGAAATATTCAAAGCTGATTTAATCATTGTGAGTTGTGAATTCCATCTTGTCAAGTTTGCTGGCTGGCTGCAGCCTTTTTTCTTGTTCTAACAGGTCTGTTGCTAATGTAGATTTTCAAACAAAAGCAACAAGCTTAGAAATTCTGTCAATAGTTCTTGTAAGAGCAGGAGATGCATGAGCTAAGCCATCTTTAACTGCAAGCTGAATTGTGTGGGCAAAACATGGTTGATGCTGTGGACTTGTGGGGGGGGGGGGGGATTTCAAAATGATTTAATATTTTTGCTATATCTAATTACATTTCTGAAAACACAAATTTGTGAAGTGCTCATAAACTACTCACAAGCATGAG
Organism: Bathynomus jamesi; assembly: GCA_023014485.1. Classification (NCBI taxonomy): domain Eukaryota; kingdom Metazoa; phylum Arthropoda; class Malacostraca; order Isopoda; family Cirolanidae; genus Bathynomus; species Bathynomus jamesi. The sequence continues at coordinate 448,431 of JAJOZX010002810.1, forward strand.
TACTTTACATCCTGAGTACAAGTACTTGTGCGAGCACTTGAATTTTAAAATTTATGAGTACAAGTACTTCAAAAGTGGTACTAATGAGTACAAGTACTGAGTACGAGTATCCCAGCCCTGGCGAACAGTATGTAGAAATATGTACTAGTAACATTATATTAATACCATTAAATGTAAATATAACTTTGCAATGGTAAATGCCTAAGAAAATGATAATTTAAAAAATGTCTGAATTCTGAAACAAGAATTAAAAATGTATCATAAAAATTAAAAACAAATGACAAAAACAGTGCAATTAAAATTTAAAGCCATCTTCTGAGCAAGCTGTTTCTGATTAATTTTCTTTGAACTCAAACTGTTATCTTCCTTTGGGCAAACTAATACAAAAATATGGCTGAAACATTTAGCCACATCTTGACTTCAACCCAGTACCCAAACTACCTTTTTGGGGTAGCTTAAATTTAGCCTAGGATAATTTGTGTAAACAGCCAGATGACTACCATAATATACCATCCTTGCCTTGTACCAAAAAAATCGTACTGAACATCAGCATCTACATCTGTGGATGTCAAAAAAATGACATTCATTACATACCTAGTTCCTCATATTATCAGTAACTTAATATTTGTAAGTTACAATATACAGTACCATATGTTCAATTTGGAGTGGACACTAGCTAATAACTATTTAATGAATTCTGTTACAGCTTCATTATACTTTAGGCATCTATGTTTTATCATAATTGAGTATGAGTAAGCCTATAAAGACAAAGAATAATAAAACATGCAAATTAAGATGTTCATCCCATAAATGCATGTTTAAAGATCATGGTGATCAAATATGTGAAGCCATTAGAAAAAATGGAAGTACTGATGACCAATCAATATGTTACATAAGTGTAAGATTTTTACATAAATTATTCAAGCTAGATGTAGATTTTTATTTATTTATTTAAATTTAGGCTAGTGGTGTTTTTTAATGCCCTTCCTAGGCCTACTACATTTTAAAAAGATATAAGTAGGCCTTATGTAAAGACTGTATGTTAATGGCTCATTGTTCCTCTTCATTTTCATAGGCTTGTATTATCTGACTCAACAGAGCTAGGGCAGATATCGAATTCTGAAGGAGCAGTTAAATTTTACTTAGTACCTATAGGGTCTACCTACCTGTATGCAGAATACATAGTAGCAACAAATAGATTATATACTAGCTCTATATAACAGGAAGAATGGAAATAGCTAGTTATTTTATTACTTGCTACCTTTCCTAATTTAGGTCCTAGCTAATTTATGGTACTCAATGAAGGGTATATAAATTTTTGAAGTTAGTTCAAGTAAAACCAGTTGATAAAAATGAAATTTTTTGATAATACAGCCAGATTGGCTTTGGGTTTGTATACTGTCATCTTGGTAATATGAAGTATATTTTCTCAGCAACTTTGCGAGTCTTTCTACCATGTTCTTGATAGTGATGGGCGCTCAGCATTACATACTGCAGCATTAGTGGGGAAAAATAAGGTAGGTTTTCTTGTAAGATATATAATTGACAGTGAGGTAACTTTTTGTTAGACAGCATATGTATTTAATCTTATAGCTACCTGTTCCTTAGCCAAAATTGATAGTGTGAATAGCTGTCCAGATTGAGTTTAACTTAGGCCTAGGGCTGTATTTCATTTCTATAACTGAAACATTATAATCTTTTGTTATCTGGCTTTACTAAAGGTTGTACACTTCTTGTTGGCATATGGTGCTGACATTAATTTTCAAGATGGAGTCCTTCAAAGCGCACCTTTACATTTTGCTGTTATGTCTGGAAATATTGACACTGCATTAATTCTCCTAAAAGTAAGTATAGGTCTCTTGGTTTTATCATAGCTATTTATAAAAAATTTTGTTAGTTTGAAATTTATGAAATAAATACTTTGCTTTCAATTAGATATCATAGTATACCATAATTTCTTTCTTCTTTTCTTAATAGTATGGAGCAGATGCCAAAATTACTGATAAACATGGCTTCACACCAGCTTATTATATCATAAATCAGCAACCTGCAAAATGTTTATCACCATACAAACCACCTGTTCTTCAAGGATACTCATGGGGAACTAATGCTAACTACAATCTTGGCCTCGTTAGTATTTACTTGGTTTGAAAAATTCTGGTAAGGTCTTTGTTATGGGTCATGCTAATATATTATTTTAATTAGACTATAAAGTCCTATATTTTAAATTAGCATTTCCACAGTATCTATAAATAAAAATAGGTTCATATTCATACATTTTAGTTGTTTGGCTGGTTAATGAAAATGCTATGGGGCCTAAACTTAGAGTTGCCAGGTTTTAAATATTTAAATACAGGGGAGCTTCAGATTTGGCAGTGAAACTTTGGCTAGCACTCAGTTTGTCCACACTGAGTCTACACTTCTTCACTTCCAAATATGTCACTATTGTCACTGTATAGTTTTCCTTACCAAGAGTACTTAAAATTTACAGTTGTCTGGAGTTTGCTTTTGATTGTCTCCTATATGCTTGATATGGGACACTTTTTGAACACACAAAATATGGGACACTTGGCAACCTAACCTAAACATATTTTAAATAGTACTGTATATTTAAACCCAAGATAGGTACTCATCTAAAAAAGTTTCACTGAAGGTAATGGAAGTATGGGGTTATTTATACCCCAGATTACCAATCTTAATTTTTTTTATTCAGAGCACAACTTCAGATTTACTTTATCATAAATTTCCATAGCCAAGGTTAATGTAGTTGTCATTTTATTCAATGGTATTCAAATTTAATTTTTTTTTTAGGCCACTGTTCATGCGAGAGAGTTTCCTGAACATTTTGAAGTGCCTCTCAAGAAAAGAACTTTTCTGTCAACTGTTTCTATGAATAAATTTCATTCTGTCTTCCTAAGCACTCATGGTAAAGTATTTGCTTGTGGTCATGGTCGTGGAGGAAGACTAGGGTTTGAAACAGACTCTTCAGTGATCATCCCACAATATGTTAAAGTGTCTAAATATGCAATCATAAAAATCAGTGCAGGAGTTGATCACACAGTGCTTTTGAATGGAAATAATGAGGTAAGTTGGTCTCAGATAGTGTTCTTAAGTAAGTAGTTATAGAATAAGGTTGCATTGAATTGACATATCACAGGCCTACATATTGTATTTCATAAATATTAAATACATTTTGCATTTTAATTTTTTAAATGTATTTTGAATATCTGGTAGGTACTACAACAATTTTAACTTAAAATAGGAACTTCACTGTAGACCATAAAAATAATTTCTGTTAATGTTAATAAGATAATGTAGGTAAATTTATTACAGGCATCACTTGCCTTGAGTAGTTGTACTGATACTGCTGGTTATTCTCTCATAATGTCAGATAATAAGCAGTATTCCTGATGAGCTAATAAAGTTTCTCTGTAGCTAAGACACTAAGTGATAAAAAAAAGCATTGTAAATATTTACCTATTTTACTTTTTATTTGGAATAAAAACATATTTAAGTCTGTAGTTTGTTTAAGTATATTAAATTTTTGCTTTATTTCCAGGTCCTCGCATGTGGAGTGAATAGATACCACCAATTAGGCTTCAATCCTCCTCCTGCTAGTTTAAGTACTCCACAAATTCTTAGTCAGTGGCATTCCAAATTTCCAGACGTTGACATCATTGGAGTGGCAGCTGCTGCTTACCACACAGTTATTTGGTCTAAATCAGAGATCTTTACATGTGGGTTAAATGCAGGTCAATTAGGTCACACTGACAAACATAATGAAATTTTTGTAGATCTCCCTCGTAGCCTTCCTTTTATTAAGAATTTAGACAAGGCAAAAGTAGGAGAAATAACAGAAGTCGCTGTTAGCGATGGTGCGACTGTTGTTTCTACATGTTTGGGGAATGTTTATGCATGTTACGAGTACAAAACTCATCACATTCCTCTTAAAGTAGGATACATAGAAAAAATTGCTTGTGCCGGAGGAGCTGTAGATAACAATGTTGGAGTGGATTTGTTCTCAAACCACAAAAATGAGGAGCTCAAAATAGCTACCTTGACATCAACAGGAGATTTATTTATTTGGTCTGATAAATGTACACAACACGTACAGAATGGATTTGAAATTTGGCACATTGATGACATTTTTGATTTTTGTTTGAATGTTCAAGAATTGTGTTTAGTGAACACCCGCAGAGAAGTGTTCTTTGGTGTTTTGGATGAAGAAAATACTGCCACAAAACCTGTGGGAGAAAAATCTGAATCTAATAAATTCCGTTACTACTACAGTAAGTGGCTGGACTACATAAAAAGTATTAAAATAGGGAAAAAGATTTCCTCTCTTTATAGAACTCATTCAGTTTTCTGTGATCCCAAAGGAAATAATTTTATTGCCCTCCAGTATGATCCAAAACTCTTTCAGCGATGTAGGATCGGACTGACTTCTAACTCTCTGAGACGTGACATCACAAATTACTTTTCTAGAGTATCAGAATCTAATTGTAATTATGATGTAGTAATAGTTGTTGGGCATAGGAGGTTTCCCGCTCATTCTTATATTCTCGCTTATAATAGTGATTATTTGTATGAAAAATTGTTAGATGGTATGAACAAAGGAAGAAGTGCAGAAAATCATTTCGTTGGTGAGGAAACTATGGAAGTAAATGTAAGCAAGGTTGATGCAGACGTTTTTGAGGAGCTGTTGAATTTCATGTATACTAATAAAAATTGGAGGTTTGATGATCCCAATAGGTTTATCCAGTTTCCCTCGGAAAAGGAAGATGAAAATTGGCGATGTGAGAACTTTATTCAGCTTTGTAGAAAATCTGAGAATGAAATTGTTGAAGCTTTAAAGAAACCGCGAAATTCGAAAGAAATCTTATGGAAACATAAGTGGAATAAAAGAGAGAGCAATTTAAAGTATCCCTTGAAACCAATCAAAGAAGGGAGCTGTGCCTTAAAGATGAAAGATCTACAAGATATGTTGTTACTTTTGAACAAAATGGACACACATGAAGAAAGGTTAGTTCATTGTCAAATATTCTTTAAGGTTTATGGCAGTCATTTAACAATGAACAAACTAGTATTTAAGTGAATCAGTAAATTTAGTGTATGTTCATCTAAACATACATCTATGATGCTACTTAACACATCACTTTTTGGGATGGTCAACGTTAGCACATTATGTGGTCTGACCCACAAGTGGGTAAAACCAGTCAATATACAGGGTGTCCCATAAGTCCGGCATCATAGGAGAAATTCATATTTTTCTATTTCTACAAACCATAATTCATATTTTTCTCTTTCTATAGGCCATAATGTCTGTGAGTAAGGATGAACGAATCCACATAATTCTACTCATAGGAAATCGGAGTCAGAGAGAGGCCGCTGCTGAATTTAACAGACTGCATTCAGACCGCGAGCCAATAACATTTGCGGCAGCGCATTATTGGAGCATGTAACACCATTACTCCTGACATCATTCACCGTGTGCTTGCTGACTGGGTATCACGTCTGAATTTGTGTATTGAAAACAATGGTGGACATATTGAGCACGTTCTGTAAATAAAAGGTTTTGTTGTTTTTTTTTTTTTTTCCCTATGATGCCGGACTTATGGGACACCCTGTATAAGCATTTTTATTTTGCTTATCTTTTCTTAAATTCTTTTATCTCCTTCAATACAATAAAGATGGACTTGAATGAAGTAAATATTAATATAAAAAATTTGTGAGAAAAGTTAGGTACATTTTTACAAAGTATATTTTATAATACCTAGAATTGTTAAATTAGTGATGTACAGCCATGGTAGTTCATGATAAAATTGTTTGGTTTGGAAGGAAAGACTTTATAGGTTAAATATGAGTATAAGGGATGTTGTACAGTTGTTTTTGATTTATTGACAGAGTATAAAATTAGTCTCTAGGAAGGTTGAGATCACTATTGTTAGCTTTCCAAAGGACTACAACTAAGTAAATTTTTAGAGAATGACCAGTGTCATTAGTGAAGAAAATATTAGAGCAACTAAACTTCCGCGTTCAACAAAGTATATAAAGTGCATATATTTGATGTCCATTCGAAACACCAGGTGGATATATATAATTTTATTTTTTTCAGCGTCCCCATAATGCGCCCTCTTGACAGACTATATGACCGAGAGAAGTTTCCCGAGTTTTGGGATGTGGTTTTTAAATGCAAAGATGGAGAAATTGTAAAAGCTCATAAGTGCATTTTGATGGCAAGGTCTTCCTATTTTGAAGCAATGTTAGGAATTAGGTGGAATCAGGTTGGATTATTTTTTCTTTTCAATACCAATTTAAATTTCAGTAAGCTATTAATAAATACTATTATGATTCCTTATTAATGTTATTTCTGTGACTTAAAGCACGGGCTCTAATAATTCCTAAAGAATCGTGTTAACTTTCAGGTTGTGTTCATATTTGTTTTAACCTTGGGTAACCTTGGCTTTGTTTCCACCCGAATTGTTCAGCCCGACGAAGGTCGAGCTTGTTGCTTCACCTTAGACCTACAGCTCAACGTGGAATCCCAATCATGACCCACCACGGGTGGTCAGAAATTACGAAGTCCTCGGCCGGACTCGATCTCATAACCTTCTGATCTGCGGCCCAGCGTCTTAACCACTAGGCTACCCAGAGTACTCGTTTATATACCAACCAATTTTATTATATGGAAGGATGAACAGCTGGGTTTGCTGCGCGCCGACTGTCGTCACCGGTTATCGAACCTTTGGCCGATGGATTCGTAGTCAGCGATGCTAACCACTATATCACTTTCCTCCAAATTCTTGTTTTTCAGTCAAGAGAGACTGAAGTCGTGGATCTCTCTCTCTCTTCCACCACTTTAAAGCCACTGTTGGACTTCTTTTACACCAACAAATCTGCCGATGTTTCCCAAAGCAAAGATCTTGACTTCCTCTGTGATGTTCTTAGTGTGGCACATCAGTACATGGTGGAAGACTTTCACCTTCTTTGTCAGAAGTCCATTTCCAAATGCCTCACTCTAAAGAATGCCATTGACGTCCTCAAGTTCTGTCAGGCATATGATGCCAACAGTTTGAAGAATGTAATTCTTGAGTTCATTTGTTTGAATATGCCCTACTATTTTGATACAAGGTAAGCATAACTTCGAATGAAGTAATTGTATTCTATATGAAGCGCTGAAACTATGGCATGAGTAATACTGAGTATTCGTACTTTTATTGCAGGTTTATTGTAACAAAATGACATTTATCATTTACATTTATAGTCCCACATAAAATGAGAACTGGAAAATAAATTGCTTAAGTTTCTTGCACTACTTATGAAATGAATTTATACGAAGACCCGCAAACGTTTACATATTTAGTAAATGCATTTATAATGTTTCTTATTTCGTGAGAACATTGTACTCCAAGGAATGTAAATTACTGTTTTTAGGTAAATAATGTTTAAATTCTTCGACGAAACTTATGAAAAGAACTTAGCAAAGATGATTTTCTTTAATATTTACTTTTATATGATGATTAGTGGTTGGCGCATATGTTGTATTTACTCTTACTGAAAATTGACAACTTTGACAGGCTGCTTAAGGATTTAGATGAAGAAACGATTAATTTAATTAGCTGCACCTATCAAGAGGTGATTAGGCCTATCATTTGCAAGAAAAGCTTGGATAAAGAAACGAAGAGGGAAGATCTTTCAGATGAAGAAAAATGGGATTCATCCGAAGAAAATTCAGATGAAGAGTTAGAGCTATTTCACGGTTTTTATTACATACCAGTGGAGTCAGTTGAAAGCTCTGTATTATCCACTAAGACACAAACAACCTCCCTCCCTTCTTTAGAAGAACTTGAGATAGCTGTGAAAAGTCATCCATCTATTGTACATCAAACACCCGAAGACTGGCATCAAGATGGGATAGGTAAGTGATGATTCACAGGAAGTTTGAGGTCTTTATTTTCGTGTTAAATGTTTATTTGAAAATAATTATTAAATTTTGTGGATTTCTTCGTAAATTGTAGCTCTCTACCATTATAAGATTGTGCATATTGATTGTACTCGTTTTTTACAGTATATTATATGCAAATGTGAGATTATGTATAGTATTTTCTGTTCAACTCTCTAACGCAAGGGTCAATCGGTATTTTCAATCTTTCATCTACTCAACCAGTGAACTCTGGAACAAACTTCCTCAGTCCATCTTCCCCCCTGCCTATGACCTTCAATCTTTCAAATGCAGTGTGTCTGGGCATCTCGAAAACCCTGGACATTGATTTTGGCTTTCTTCTTCTATGGGGGCGGGGGCTGCTTTTGCGGGCATTTGCCCTTGGCCCCTTCTTCCTGTATGAAAAAAATTTAATGGTCTTGTACATTTATGAGCTAAAAGGGATTAAGGGAGTTGCCTCCAAAGGAATGTTTTAAGCAGTATTTTCATTATGCATTGCAAGGTAACCGAATACAGCCTAAAGAGCGGAGGAAGAGTGGATCGGGCAGTGAACGCAGAAGGAAGTCGTCTTACAAAAAGAGAGTACGAAAAATTTCTTCCTCGTCTCATATTTCCACGAGCTCAAATTCTGAGTCTGAAAACGCGTACGAATTGGAAGGCAACGCGGAACCCTTTTCTTTTGAAGATTTAGAGGAAAGAGTGTCCCAACAAATGCCTAACCACGGTCGGTCATCTTGTTTGAAGTGTTTGGTTGGTTTTCAAATAGTGTACATTTACATGGTGTGAATATTTTGCTAATGATGGAATTTGATTTTGAAGGAGACTGGAAGGTGGTTGGAAAGACCAAAAATGTATACACAGATCCTGAGAAAATCTCTGAAGTACAAACTGTTCTTCAAGAACTGAATATTAAGCAGTGTGAAGAGGAAACCCCGACTGTATTTCAAAATAAGAGGTGAATGAAAATCACGTTTTGAAGTTTTAGACGATTGATACAAATAAGAAAGTGCTTTATTATATATATATATATGTGTGTGTGTGTATATATATATATATTATATATATATATATATATATATATATATATATATATATATATATACCCCTCCCCGCGGGCGGTCTTTCTGGGTGGATCGCCCGCGGGCTCCTGCCTCCATGTGGCGAGGGGGGTCAGCCGTGGCTGGGGGCCCTGCCGGGTCCCCCGCCCGGTTGCGAAGTGGACTTTTAGCATACCCTGCTATCCTACAGTCCCCTCTTTCCTGTCTTCCCCTCTTTACCCTCTTCCTTGCCCCCTCTGTTTTTTCTGCTTTCTCTGCTCACTTCGCGCGCCCCGTGGGCTGCCGGGGCTGGTCGCTGGGGGTCTCGCTCCCATGGCTGGAGCCGGACTAAGTTGGCTGGTAGGGTGCCCAGGCCTGGGACCCTGGGGGGCCTTGGTCTTTGCTGCCGGCGGGGGAGAACTTTCGACGCTGCAAGGGCCCCTTTTGAAACGGGGGTACCTACATGGGACTAGGCACCCATCCCCCGCCAGCGTGCGCTTGGTCCCCTTGGGCCCCGGGTAATCGGTTCCCCGCGGCCCCGGGCGCGAAACACTAAAAAATTTTTTTTATGGAAACACTTACAAATCTAATGGACCTCGTTCACGACCCGGCTTGTGCATCTGACCTCCCTCTGACTACCTCTTTGGACCTTGGGTCTGGTAAGGGCAGTCGGCAGCCCTCGCCCACCCCGTCTGCTCTTCTTGCCGACACCTCCTCTCCCTCTCTTCCCCAGGCTCGTGGCGCCGCTGCCCGACCCCCGCCAGTGGCGGATGGACCTGCAGTGGACCCCCCGACCCCTGGATCCCCCATATTCCACGTCCCGATAGGGACCCACCTGCTTTTTCGCCCTCAGGTGGGAAGCCCGCGGCCCCGGTCGCCTCCCACTCTGTTCGGGCCTCATCGCCCCCGGCCCCCTCGGCCCCTGGGGGACGTGGGACCCGACGTCGCCGTCCGCCTTTCTCGTCTCCCCGTCCCCTCGAAGTACCGGTGGTGTTTGGCCCGACGTCTTCGCTCGGCCTTAGGACGGTGGACAAGTTCCTCGTCCTCCGCCCCTCCTCCTCCAAGCCCCTCCCCACTAACCATGAACGCCTCTTTCGAGCGATCCATGGGGTGACGGGGACGGCTCGTTTTGACCTTCGGCCTCAGAGGGATGGCTCCATTCTGATAAGGTCGCGTTCCTCTGTCGAAACCACCTCTCTGCTCGCTATCCCCAATGTCCTGGGCTGCGGGATTACGGTGTCCCCCCGCCTCAATCAGTGCCAGGGCACAATTTACGCTGCTCGTCTTCTACCCATCCCCGGTGGAAGACCTCCAGATTGACCTCGCCTCCCAGGGTGTTGTGAGGGTGTACCGCTTTCCTGACAGATCGCGATCCCCAACCGCCCCTTCTCCTCGCCTGCTCCTCACTTTCGACTCACTGGTGCCCCCCGTTTCGGTATTCTGGGGCTTTGGTGAGAGACGAGCGTGCGAATTCTCAGTACGACCATACGTGCCAGATCCTACGCGCTGTTTTCAGTGCAATAGGTTTGGCCACGTGAGCAGCTCCTGCCGTCAGCCGGCCCCGTTGTGTGTCCGTTGCGGCGGCCCTCCCCACCCCTTGCCCTGTACTGCTCCGCCTTCCTGCACCAACTGCCATGGACCACACCCTGCTTCATCCCGCTCTTGCCCGTCCTTCCTCTTTGAAATGGAGGTTCGGGCCCTCTGTTCATCAGAGTTTCTCAGCGCTCGGGAGGCGCGGGACCGGTTGCGTGGCTGCGAGGCCCGGCGTGGTGCCTCGTTCGCCGAGGTTCTCCGTTCCCGGACCCCGTCCTCACCGGCGGTTCCCAACGCGCCTCCACCCACCGTGTCCGCTACTCCCAGTCCATCCTCTGCCGCCCAGCGGACTCCTACCGCGGCTCCCCGTACTACTAGCGCGTCCCCACGTGCTCCCCCCGCGAACGCCGATGCTTCGTCGGCAACCCCCCCTGCCCCTTCTACGCCCTCTCCACCGGCGCCTTCGGCCACCCCCATTCCGGGTCGTGACCCACCGTCACCCATGCGGGCCGCACGACGGAGGGGTAGGGGCCGCAAGCGCCGCGCCAGCGGTGACCCCGAAAGGTTCGAAGCCATAAGCCTCGCATCACCTTCCTCTCCCAAACACAAACGCCCCCTTCGCCCTACCGCCCCGGTGTCCTCACCATCCCCACTGCGCAACCGTAATGCACGCTCCCCCCTGGGGTCCCCGACGGCCCTCGTGGTGGGGGCTGAGATACACCCCTCTCCGGCCCGGTCGATGGACCCACTGGAGGGGGAACTCGCCCGCCTGGTCGGGGTGGGTGGGACGTGCACGCCCCCGCGCTTGACCCGCCCCATCTCTCTCCTCGACCTCCCAATGCCTCTGGGTGAGGTATTATTTTCCACTCCCCTCGTAGTCCTGCCTCCCCGCACCTCCGGTGAAGGGAGGGGCATTCTGGATACCTCTCACATCCCCTTCTCTGCATCGCTCTCCCCCGGACGTCCGGGAGACTCCTCTTCTGGAGGACTTGCCGGCGTCTGGTTCCACATCGCCCCCTCGTCGGGGTGACCCTCGCCTTCGCCCTCGTTCGGCGTCCCTCGCTGAACTCGCGGGCTTTCCGATTCCCTCTTTAATCTCGGGCCGCCCGATCGGCCCACCCACCCCATAACCATCCTTTACGCTGACTTTCCTACCCCTCCCTATACCTCGCTCCTGCAGTGGAACATCCGCGGGCTCCTGGTAGGCCTCGAGAGTCTCTCCTCTCTCCTGGCCTCCAGGTGTCCGGCGTGTTTCTGCCTTCAGGAGACGATTCTGGGATCCCGTTCCCTCCCTCGAGTGTCCGGTTACTGCGGGCTCCCTTCCCCGCCTCTCGATGGGGCGGGGAGGGGGGGCGCCGCGGTCTTCGTGCACCGCTCCGTCCCTTTCCGCCCCCTCCCGCTCCGTACAGTCCTGCAAGCTGTGGCCGTGCGCCTTTCCTTGGGGCGCCAGCTCACGGTCTGCTCTCTTTACCTCTCCCCTAACGTACGCCCTCCACCCGATTCTCTCCGTGACCTAATTCTTCAGCTTCCCCGCCCTTTCCTGATTCTCGGGGACTTCAACAGTCGGGACCCGGCCTGGGGGGACGTTTGCTCCACCTTTCTCTCCGGGACCCTTCTCTCCCTTATGGACGAGCTCGAGTTCACCTTTCTGAACGATGGCTCCCCAACCTGCCTTCACTCGGCCCACGACAGTTTCACCTGTATCGACCTTTCCCTGGTTTCCCTCGAAATCGTGACGGAGTTCACCTGGGAGGTCCTGCCGGATTCTTCCGGCAGTGACCATTTCCCAGTGTCTTACCCTGACCCGTCTCCTCCCCCCCACCTCTGTCCGCCCGCGCTGGCTGTTCGCCCGAGCAGACTGGGCCTCATACGCGAGGGGCACGGCGATCTCGCCATCAATTCCTGCCTTTCCCTCCGTCAGTGAGGCCCTCGCCTTCCTCGAGAGTAAGATCCTCTCGGCTGCCGCCAGTTGCATCCCCCGTACCTCTGGCTCCCCCAGGCCGCGAAGCGTCCCATGGTGGACCCCAGAGTGCTCCCATGCCGTTCAGGAGCGGCGCCGTGCCGGCCGCCGCTTCTACCGGACCCGCCAGCTGGAGCACAAGATCGAGTTTCACCGCCTGAAGGCAGTGGCCCGTCGGGTCCTGAAACTGGCCCGGCGTACCTCCTGGCGGAGTTACGTGTCCGGGATCTCCTTCACGACTGCCCCCTCGACTGTTTGGCGCAAGGTGCGTAGCTTTGAGGGGACCCGTGTCCCCCCTCGACCCCCGGTGCTTCGGGTCGGGGACGACGAGTTCGTCTCCGATCCGGAGGCCGTCGCGAACGCACTCGCGGCGCACTTCGCAGCCATCTCCAGTTCCGATTCCCCCCATTCCCGCCGCGACCCACCGGATTTTCCACCTCATAGGGATGACCCCTATAATCACCTCTTCCGCATGACGGAGCTTCGGGAGGCCCTCCGCCCCCGACGCTCCTCCGCACCCGGCCCCGATAATATCCCCTATGACTTGTTACGGCACCTCCACCCCTCTGCTCTCAGCTTTGTACTGGACCTCTATAACCGGATTTGGTTGGAGGGTTCATTCCCGGACCGGTGGCGTGAGTCCATCGTCGTCCCCATCCCGAAGCCCGATAAAGACCCCTCACTCCCGTCGAACTATCGCCCCATTTCCCTGACATGCTGCGCCTGCAAGGTTATGGAGGCGATGGTCGCCTCGCGGCTGTCTCTTACTCTGGAGGCGAGTGACCAATACCCTGCTACCCAGGCTGGTTTCCGGCGCTTCCGGTCTACCACCGACCCCCTCCTCCTCCTTAGCCACGACGTGCAGGAGGCTTTCTCCCGGCGTCACTTTGTACTCGCCGTCTTTTTCGACCTCCAGAAGGCCTACGATACTACTCGGCGGAGCGCGGTCTTTGACTGCTTACGCTCCCTGGGTTTCGTAGGCTTTCTCCCCTCCTTTATTTATAACTTCTTGTCCGCCCGTTCTTTCCGCGTCCGCATCGGTTCTACCCTCTCTGACCGCTTTCCGTTGGAGGAGGGTGTCCCTCAGGGTAGTGTCCTTAGCGTCCTGTGTTTCTCACTAGTGATGAACACAGTCGCTACGGTCCTGCCTACTTCCGTTCGTAGCTCCCTCTATGCCGATGACCTGGCTATCTATTGCTCTGGCCGCCTCCCGTCTTTGGCTGAACGTCGACTCCAGCTAGCCATCAACGCGGTGGTTCGCTGTGCGTCCTCGGTTGGCTATGCTTTCTCACCCTCTAAGTCTTCCAGTATGCTTTTCCGTCCTCGGCGCCTCCGTCTGTCGCATACCTTCGCCCTTACCCTTGCCGGCACTCCTCTTCCCCTCGTCCCATCCGTTCGATTCCTGGGTATGACCCTCGACGAATTTTTCGGTTGGGTTCCACACCTTAGGCGGTTGCGGCAATCATCTCGCCGCACCCTCTCCCTTTTGAGTCACCTGTCCCACATGACCTGGGGGGCGGACAGGCGTACTCTGCTGCGCCTGTACACCTCCCTATTGCAATCCCGCATCGACTACGGCTGTGTGGTCTACAGCTCCGCCTCCTCTCCGGCACTCCGTATGCTGGATCCTCTTCTCCACCGTGGCCTTCGCCTGGCGTCGGGTGCCTTCCGCTCGTCCCCTGTCGCTAGTCTTCAGGTGGACTGCGGACACCCCCCCCTGCCCCTTCGCCGGGGCCTTCTCATGGCGAAGTGTTACCTTCGCATCTGCCGCCTCCCGAGGTCCCTACTCTTCTCCGCGATCTCCCAGGCGCTACCCCGGCCTGACACGTGGCATTTCGCTGCCTCCCTGGCCGACGTCTTTTCGTCCCTGGGGATCCCCCCACCCTCTATTCTGCCATTCTCCTTCGACCTGTCGCCCCCCTGGCTGACCACCCCTATCTGCTGCTGCCAGGCGCTCCGAGGCCTGCGTAAGGAGTCTCCTCCTACCGTCCTCCGGTCTTCTTTTCTGGCCCATCTTCCCGTACACTCGGACGATGTTCCTGTCTACACCGACGGCTCGCGCTCCCCTGCAGGTGTCGCGGCCGCCGTCTTCTCTCCGTCGCTGTCACCTACCTCCCGGGGTATCCCCCTGCCGGTTCAGGCCTCCATCTTTTCCGCGGAGCTCTTTGCCCTTCTGGAAGCCCTCCGTCTGGTATCGAGTTTTTCGCGGTCTTCCTGTACCATCTTTTCGGACTCGCTGAGCGCTCTTCAAGCGCTCGAGCGCTATAATTCCCCGGACCCCCTCGTACACATTATTCAACAGGAGTACCATGTCCTGCACACCGTTCACCGGATCCGGGTCACCTTCTGCTGGGTTCCTGCCCATGTCGGTGTTTCCGGTAATGAGGCGGCTGACCGCACAGCCCGGTCCGCCGCCTCGATGCCTCCCCTCCCCCGCCCGCTCCCCTTCTCTGACTATGTGCAGGTCTTTCGGTCCCTCTACGACCGCATATGGCAGCAGTCCTGGGACGATGCCACCGGAAATAAACTCTGGTCCATCCGCCCCCGCCTGTCATATTGGGCGTCCTCTTTCCACCGCTCCCGACACAAAGAGGTCGTCCTTGCGCGGCTTCGCATCGGCCATACGCGCCTCACGCACGGCTATCTTATGTCCCGGCAGGAGGCTCCTTGTTGCGCCTCCTGCCAGTCGCCCCTCACCGTCTTTCACATCCTTGTGGTAATGCCCCACCCTGTCGTCAGTACGTCGTCGCGTCTTCCCGTTCCTCTCTGATTTCCCCCTCCCCGATCGTTTACGTCTTATGCTCGCTGAGAGCCCTCTCTTCTCGCTTGACCGTCTTTTCCTTTTCCTCTCCCAATCTCGCCTCTCTGAGCTTTAGGTGACTTCTCACCCGTCGTCCGCGGTCCTCCCACTTCTAGTGCCTTTCCCCCGTCTCCGTTTCTCTTTCTCATATTCTGCTTCGCCATGATATCCGCTAGCGTATAGCGGGAAATGGCTGTAAATGCCCCAATACAAAAAAAATATATATATATATATATATATATATATATATATATATAGGGTGAACCAAAAGTAGGTGGACAGTAAATGATAACGTTTATTTTGAGAATACATATTTAATTTTTTTGTATACTATAATACAAAATAAAATTTAAATAAATTTAGTTATAATATTTAATATAATATAACACAAACACCATAGTTATAATGAACACCATAGTTATAATATAATATAACACAAACCGTATTCAACCTACTGTCCACCTACTTTTGGTTCACCGTGTATATATATATAATATATATATATATATATATATATATATATATTAGGGTGTGACAGTTGCCCCAACTTTGTCCTACAATGCTGTTCAAAATTTTGGTGTTGCATATTGACATAAAAAATACCCACGTGCAATTTTTGAAGATTCATGCATATTCGAGTGAGCACCAGCAATTTGAAAATAGCGATTTTGCTTATACGGCATACGCGCCTATATATGAGATTACACAACCATCATAAGGGATATTAACACAAATCATTTGCCTGTCTTAATTAAAAGCTGTTATCACTAACACAAAAAAGTTAATCATTCTTATTCTCTCATGGTACATTAAGGGGTTTTATCATATATTCACAAGGTATTATTTCTCTAGAGCAAGAAACCATGATTTCTGTTCGGAAACAGATGATCGTTTGCGCTGATTAGGAACGCGGAGTCTGTCATTTTCAACTACTTGAAGGACTTCTTGAAAGCGCTCCTCATCCCTGGCAACATTAAGAAAGTCATGGCAAAGTTTTACACCACGCTCTGCAGCCTCATTGACGACCTGAAGCTTGTCCACAACCCGTTTCATGTTCAGGTAGTCGTCATGATCCGCCCATTCACTGGCTGGACTGTAGAGAAACTGATAGGGCATGCCTAAAATGGTGAAGAACCGGCTTGAGTCAGGCCCAATTAGGTCCACCAGGGCAGTGCCACTTTCTGGGACAGGGGGAAGATATGGCTTTCCATAGCCCCCATGATTGAGCCCCACTCTCTTAGTAACTTCAGTGCCTTCATGGCAAAGAAGGGCCTTCCTCATCTCCCCTTTTCCCCTTTCTTGTACTTGGGACGAGAACAAAGCCAGTGGGGCCAACTCCTCAGTTAGGTACCAAGTGTGTCTACCGAGTGCCACACGTGCTTTGTCAACTATTGTGGCGTCATATGGGGCAAATTCAGCCAAGGTTTCGACCAAATTCAAGTCATTCAGTGGCGCACTTGCTGGAACGGGGCAAACAATCCACCATGGGACATAAACAGCAACTGTGAACACAGCAAACCATTCTAACTTGCTGATTTGACTTTTAGTCACAACCTCGGCTTTGGGAAACTGCTCTTTGATCTGGCCTGACAAAAGAACAATCTTGAGGGTATAGAGCAGTTTAGCCATCCACCTTGCTTTGTGAAGTGCGCCAGGGTAGACCATTGTGAAGTTCACTGGCTCGGATCCTTTAGTTACAAGCAGCAGACAAAGCTCTACCAGCTCCTTGTAGTCGCCACGTGTAAATGGTTGGGCTAGAGATTCACGGAAGAAGTCAGCCATCTCCTGCTGGCGGTCCTCAAACACTCCAGGCATTGCGGGGTAGTAGTATTTCTTTTTTTCATTGTACGCCAGTTGAGAGAAATGGTTCTTGAACCTAGAAATGCAATTATTGGGATTATTGTATTTCGTACTAATCTATAATATTGTTTTAGGGGTATTACGATTGATATGATCGATCATTTGCTTGGTGTTAGTATATCTTATAAGTCTAATAAAAGAAATTCCACTAAATTTGTTCATTAGATAATAATATTCCTTGTTATTTTGTAAAGCTTATGACTCACCTCTGGAAAACCATTATGTTTGGACTTGAAGAGCCCTCCACTTTCAAGCAATCCCAGCAAACACCTAGGATGACTTCGCCCACATGCCTGCAACAGGCGCACCAGAATACGGCACGCTCTAATTCCTTTTGGAGGGAGACGCAAGCAGCTGTTTTTTGTCCTGAAAAAAAATGTAATTGTAGTTTAAGGCCACCATTTCAGGCACGTGCTTTTTGCAGATTTCTGTTAAATCATTCACTGTATTTTGGTATTAATGTCGTGATAAATTCATGCTGATGTTTGAAATAGGTTTACCTGTATTGGATGAAGTTGTGTTGAAAACCATACCAACGACATTCTGTTCACACTCCCAATCGACCAGAAGTTGTTTGGTTGCTGTTGATATCAAGTCTCCTTGAACCAGGCCAGCTTTTTGAGTCAAATGCGGAAGAGGGGACTCCAAGAAGCTTTGTGCCATTGACACCAGACACAAGAATGGGCAGGCGGTCATCAGTGCCTTTGGAATCCAGCGTATCCATAAGTTTACCATCCCAGTGCACCAGTACTTTGTCTGATGGTTGCCATTCATCCATGATTTTTAAACTTATTTCTGACACGATGGAAGCTCGGTATCGGTGGGCCGTCCTTGCATTTAGACTCAGCTTTGATGTATCTCCACCACATGCAGATACAAGGGAGTACACAATTGCACTCAGCTGGGTCGGCGAGATGTTGTTTCGAACACTGCATGAAACAAGTTCTGCCGACTTCAGAATATCATGGGGCACAAAAATTGAAACTCCCTCTTTCACTGTTCTCCGATGTTTTCTCTTTGGTTCAGCAGTGCTGGCCTCATCAATGTCATTGTCCTCATCAGAGCTAATAGGTGAATCAATATCAGCCTGTACATTCTCAGCATGATCAATTGATCACATTGCTCTCTCTCTTGTCGCTTCTCTTCTCGCATCTGCCTTTTCTGTCGCTTCTGATGTAAACTTTGTTTACCCCAGAGTAGGTAGCTACTCTGTCACTTAGCATGCTTTTCATAAAGATTATGTCAGTATCGATGGCATCTTGTTCAGCCTGAGTTTTCCCCTTTTTCGCAGCCGCCATGTCTTTCAACACTGTGTTCTTATAAAATTTCATCGTCAGGCTCAATTCTGATTTAAACTTCATAATTCCAGGATCATCAGCCTGTCTTCTATCCTCATTCTTTTTCATAAGCATCATGTAGTCTTTGTCATAGTAAGTTTTAATCACTCGGCCAATATTGTTCCTGCCTGTAATGGTCGGGACATTCGCCTTCTGGTAATGCAAAAGCACATTGTCAATGGTGGCAGATAAAGCCTGGTCCCAATGCATATCCCGAAGGTTTGCTAACAGACATAGTAAGACCTGCCTATTAGTTGGCAGTTTGCAGCCCTTTATTTCCTTTTCTTCTTCTCAGGGTATGGTGCCCAATAACATTCTGACATACTCATCATCTTGCCGTGTATCCATGATTAAATTCTCTATTCACAACATCAAATCACTGTCAAGGGAAAAGAAAAGAGCATCATTAAAATTAAATGCAATAAAATAATACGTGGAAAATTTGTGGGTCAGCGTTCCAGACCCGGAAATGAAAATCTGATAAAATGTGCTATTTTCACACTTATTTATGAAGTTCATAAGCTGAAATAGCAATACTTGCTAGTACGACGGTGCTAGCTCAAACATGCACCAATCTCCAAGAAAATTTACAGGGGTGTTTCCTAGATAAATACACAACACTAAAACTTTGAACAGCATTGTAGGACCATTTTTTGATTTTTGGAGGGCAACAGTCACACCCTAACATATATAAGGTCATCCCATAAGTAATGTTTTTTAGATCAGAATTTGAAGGACAAAAAAAAACTCAACTGAAACTTTTTAATCTAGTATATATTTTCCATTGGAATCAATGACACTCTGCCAATGTCCTACAAGCTTTTCAATGCCATGTTTATAAAATTCAGGTGGTTTTGAGGCAAAAAATGTACAAAGACTGGTGTGCAGGTCATCTAAAGAAGTATACTGTTTCTCGTCAAGATAGTTTTGCAGACTCCTGAAGAGATGATAATCTGAAGGTGCAAGGTCTGGAGGATGTGGACGTTTTTCCCACCCAAGCTGCTCAATTTTTGCAGAAGTGATCCGAGCGGTATGAGGACGTGCATTGTCGTGGTGGAACACTATTCCTTTCTGATTAACCAAAGGTGGTCTCTTTTCTTTTAGTGCAGTGTTCAGTCGATCCAGTTGTTGACAGTAGACTTGAGCGGTGATTGTTTGGTTGTGTGGTAAGGTTTCAAAGTGTATTACACCACCTTTATCCCACCAAACACTAAGCAACACCTTCCGAGGGTGAAGATTTAGTTTTGGCTGTGGTGTCGCTGGTTCTCCGGCACAAACCCACTGTTGACGGCGCTTAACATTCTGGTACAGTATCCACTTTTCATCACCAGTCACTAAACGGTGCAAAAATGGATCTTGGAGTTCACGGGAATGAAGAGCTGTGCTAATGTTTACCCGCACCCTCAGATTGTCGACTGACAATTCATGTGGCACCCATTTTCCTAACTTAGGCACTTTCCCGAGTTGCAAATGTCGATGGATGGTGGACGGGGATGAATTGAGTTTCTGGGCCACTTCTTCGACAGTTGTTGAAGTCTTCTTCAAGTGCAGCTAACAGCAGGTCATCATCGAACTCAGCAGGGCGTCCAGAGCATGCTGCATCTGTCAAACAGCAGTCACCATTCCTAAACTTTTGAAACCATCTTTGACATTTCCTCACATGCAGAATATCATTGCCATAAACGTCCTGAATGTTTCGCATTGCTTCAGTAGCACTATTCCCTTTTTTGAACTCGTAAAGCATTATATGCTTGATATGCTCTTCTGATACCGCCATGTTTATGAGGGGTTCACATAAAGCAAAACACACATCTTCACTGGTCAAGGTCTGTAAAGTATGTAGTGAAACACGATAGAGCTCCTCTTAGATATAACCTTCGGGAAATTTATGCTTAAACCGAGTAGGACTAGTTTAAACTTAATCTATCATAAAAAATGACATTACTTATGGGATGACTTTATACACACACACACACACACACACACACACACACACACACCTCGTTGTGGTTCCATGTGTAGGTCTTTCACACGAAGGTCAAGCTGGTGGCCCCGCCTCTAGGCCTGGCTTGGTGGAGGAGTGAGTTGCTCTCCACCGCACTGAGCCAGGCATCTAGTCTTCTCTTTAAGACTTCAATTTTGACCCTGTAACGCTTCTGAGGTCCTTAGGAAGCTGGTTAAAAAGTCTTGGCCCCTGACAACCAAGCTATTTTCCTTCAGTGTTGAGCAGGCCTTTAATTTGGCAACACTACATATTCTGCCTTTCCTATTGTCCAGCGTTGTTTGGATGGTAATTGGGGTTAGTTTGAGGTTTGGTACTAGTTTTTCGATCATTTTCCTTTTGTAGATTATGGTATACCTCTCTCTCCTTTCCAGGGAGTACAGATTTAGTTTACGTAGTCTTTCCCAGTAGTTGAGTTCTTTGCAGCCATCAATCTTGGCTGTGAAATGTGTGTGCGTTTCTTCTAGTTTATTAATTTCTTCCTTTTTACATGGGGATGTCAACACTGAGCAGTATTGAAGTTTTGGCATGATCAGTGTTCTCAGCAGGGGAATCATTACTGTCTTGTCCCTCCTTTTGAATGTTTTTAGTACCTGTCCAGCGACTCTCTCTGCTTTGTTTATTGCTATCTGATTTTGTGTCTCGAATTTGGCATCATCAGTCATTATTACCCTCAAGTTGACTGCTTTCGTGCTTCTCTGAATTTCCTGTCTATCTGAAGCATAATATGCAGTCTGTTTAATTTCCTCATTTCTACCATATCTTAAGAGCTGAAATTTCTCAGTGTTAAATGTCATATTGTTGTTTTCTGACCATTTGTATGTTTTGTTTGTGTCCCTCTGCAAGGCCTCCACTTCATTTGTATCGCAATTTTTCTGCTGATCTTTGTATCGTCCGTAAAGGATGTTACTATACTGTTGCTATTAACTCCACTGTCTATGTCTGTTAGCATGATGATGAACAGCAGTGTACCTTGTGGTACTGAGTTGCATACTTTTGATTCTGATGATGATGATACCACCTTGAATTTTGATGACCTGTAGTCGTTCTCTGAGGAAGTTGTAGATCCATTTTCCCACTTTGCCTGTTATTCCCATATGCTTCATTTTATGTTATTATACCATGATCACATTTAGCGAAAGCTTTAAAAAAATCCGTGTATATTACATCATAGTTTTCATTGCCTTTAAGTGCATCTAGGATATTGTTAGAATGCTCTTATAAGTTGTGATAAGCATGATCTTCCCGATCGTGGAATCCATGCTGATTTTTGTTGAATCATTCCAGTGTCTCCAAGAAGTCGTAGGTTTTCTTTCTCACTATTGATTCAAATATTTTGGTGAGGTGGGACATCAATGACACTTGTCTATAGTTCTTTGCTTGAGATCTATCCCCTCCTTTATATATAGGGATAATTGCGCTTTTCAAGATGCTCAGTATTTCCGCAGTGTCTAGGAATCTTTCCATATCCAGTATAAGGGTGTAGCTATTTCATTTTTACAGTTTTTAATTAATAGTGCATTCTATTTGTCCGGACCTGCAGCTGAATGTGGTTTCATTTGTCCTATAGCTCTCGCTACATCTTCTGGGGTAAAATCAAAGTCTGTTATACAGTCTTCTTGCAATTTCTCTTCGAAGAATGCATTTATGTCAGGTATCACTTTGTCACTTTTTGGGGTACTGAAGACTGGTTCATACTGGGCTCTCAGTGTTTCAGATATTTTTTTTTAGATCGTCTGTTAGTTCATTATTCCCTTTCCTTAAGGGCCCGATAGTAGTGTGCATTTTTGTTTTCCTTTTCACATAGCTGTAGAAGTATTTTGAATTTTCCTTTATTGCTTCAACTGCCTTTTCCTCTTCCCTCTCTGTATGGCCTTTTATCAGAGTTTGTATTTCCCTTTGGATACTCTCCAGTTTTTCTTGTATTACTTTCCTGACATTGTTGTCTCCACAATTTGCTAACTTCATCGCTACTCTCCTTTGCGGAATATACTTCTCTTTTGCCTCTCTAGCCAGTTCATCTTTCCTTTTGGATGTGCTTTCGGAGCATATTTTTCAAAAATTCTCAGCATCTTTTCTTCCAAGATTGTTAGCATTTCCTCAATTGTTTTATTCTCTAAAACTATTCTCTACTCTGTTTGGGCCATGTGTGATCTGATTTCTTCCCAATTCATGGTCTTGGGGTGTAGGTTAAAAGCCTCAAATTTGCTTCTTCCTTCCATGTGTGTATTGTCTTTTAAAAGTTATTGCCATATTTGTTGATATAACTATTATATTGTGGTCTGAGATAATAGTAGGGGTTAT
Organism: Bathynomus jamesi; assembly: GCA_023014485.1. NCBI lineage: Eukaryota > Metazoa > Arthropoda > Malacostraca > Isopoda > Cirolanidae > Bathynomus > Bathynomus jamesi. Next base: position 471,206 of record JAJOZX010002810.1, read on the forward strand.
TTTTATATCGGCAATGAAGTTAGTGTTATTTGTGAATACCAGATCTAGGCAGTTATTTTTCCTGGTATTTTCTGTTATCTCCTGTGTCAGCATAAACTCATTTGTGAGAGCAGCCATCAGAATTCGGATTCTGTTGTTTTTCACTAGCCCAGATACAGCAATTATGTCTATTAACATTTTCACATATTTGGAATTCGCCTCATCGCTGAAGAGAATGTGTTTAATAAGTTTTTGGTATGTATTTTTTCAATCAATTCTGTGCACATGGCGGCTTGTCTTGGATAATCCTTTTTGTAGCACTTGAATATGGTAACTTTTCTTTTTTAATGTTGATTTTAAAATCTTTAGAACAGTCGTTTTTGTTATGCTCAATCTACGTGATGCTCTATGAGTTGACATTCTAGGATTTGTTTCAAAGGCATATTTAAAAAACTATATAGGGTTATGGTTGATTGATGTCAACCTCATTCAGTGAAAATTTCCGCTAGGTATTGGTGCAGAGTGATGGCAAAAACCCTATGTCTTTTCGTTAAAAAATTGAGTTTGTGGAGGTCTTCAGAAGACCTTGTTAAGTAGCGGCTTTTTTTTTTGTTAGTTTAATTTTTATATGCCTTCGGTATTTAGTGCTGCCTAATGATAAAAAAGAAAATTACCGTACCTTATTATTTCATTGGGCCTCACTTCTGGTTGTAGAGGGCGCGGCTGCCTATCGCGCCTCTCTTTCGATGTAGGCGATGGGGTTGCAAAAGGAGTTCAATATTGGCAATTCACTATACTTAAATACCTGAAGGACTAGGCTTATCCTTTTGTGTTTAGTTTTATATTATTAGGTATTCACTCAGAACTTGTAGGAAGATTAAGAACGTCTTCCTTGCCTGAAGCATTGCTTGTCACTGGGCACCTCTGACATGAGCTAATATAAATTCTTTTGTCTTAAATTTTTGCTTACTTTACAAAGTCCCCAGATGTCTAATTTTTGCGTTTTCATTGTTTCTTCTCAAAGTAATTTTCATATGTTAGCGATGGAAAATTTTGATACAAAATAATACGTTTTTCTTGTTACCTGGGCCCAGTACCTACATATTGGGTTTTATGTATGGCAATTATTTCCATTCCCAATAGGCTTTGTCGCCAATCCCGAGGCAATTTTGTAGTTATTTAATTCAATAAATTAATAGCTTGTATTTAATTATGAAATAAAGGTACCATATACGATACCATATTGTAGGCATGTATAGTTTTTCCATAGCATCTCTTACCAATTCGACATTTTCTTGAGCGGTACCTGGACGTCCAGATCTTGCCTCAGCATGAACAGATTCTGTTCTTTTAAATTTATTGACCAGCTCTTGAATTGCTTTGTCTTTAGGTCCTGGTTCGTGAAGTCATCATTCAAATTTTTCTCAAATTTGCATTTCTTCCTTTGGATATGTAGTGTTACTACCATCACAACAATGGTGGGCAAATTACTAAGATTTCATAATCGAATAAAAGTAGAATTACTTGCCGAAAATAGTAATCAAGTAGAAGCAAAATTACTAGCTTAAATAAGTAATCGATTAAAAGTAAAAATTACTGATGTCTGAAAAGTAACAAAGTATAAAGTAGAAATTACTTCTCTGGATTAATTATATATTGCTTTTCAATGTCTATTTTTATTTACATAGCACATATTTGCAGCACTGATATTCTAGTAATATGATTAAAATTTTAACTATTAGTTAATGCGTTCGTAATTCACTATAATGCTAAATTGCAGATATTACTGAAGTTTATACATTACACAAAAACACTACCACTCAAAATTTGCTGGAGTTTAATTTTACCAATAACTGATTTTCAAAGTTTTTGTCACTGATGCGTGAATGACAGGTTGTAAAAATTAACCCTGCACAACTAAACATTCGCACGCATGCAGCGAATAAAAGAAAATTATAAAAAAGTAATTGTATAGCTTTTTTACAAAAGTAATGAAGTAAAAAGTAGTTACTATTGCTAAATTTTTAATTGATTACAAGTAAAAAGTTGTCGTTCAGAAGAGTAATTAGTTACAAGTAGATTACTGGAAAAACTACTTAGTTACTGTAATCGATTACAAATGTTTCATTACTTGCTCACCACTGCATCACACATTCTTATACAACCATCATCTTATGGCCTGTAGAAAATAAAATAGAAATATCATTATTTCAGCAAATAGATAGGGACTTCTGAACTATATATATATATATATATTAGGGTGGTCCACAAAATGGAAGTATTTTAAATTCTTCCTCCCAGGGTTTCATTAGGTTCCTTTTCCCAAAAAACTTCTCTGAGCAAAATTTGGGTTCAATCGGTTAATATTTAGAGGTGGCTCAACTACCCCCAGAAGTCCACATTCATGGCTTCTGGGTCCCCCCCATATATATGGGTATTATCCGCTTGTTGGCGGGGGTATCATGGCTGACCAGGCCACTCATTGTTGCCCAGCTAAGATTGTGGACTTGTTAGAATCAGGAAACCTCTTTTGGTGCTCATCCACCACACTTAAGAGAAACTGGAGTTGATCTTCTCCTTTCGTCAGAGTTCCGCTGAAGGTCTGAATGAGAGCTACTGCCCTTTCAGCATGATCATTAACTACTTTGATGTTTCCTATGATTCTTTTAGCTTCTTGGAAGTTTTCATTCTCCTCCCAGGTGCTGGGGGTCATCATCAAGAAAACTAATATTGATCGGTAGGGCCTTAAGAAGCTTTAATGAGTTCTTTGTGGCAAGAGTTTCTAATTTCAGTGTTGCTTTGCATTCCTTGAGTCTTCTTCTCTTTGAGAAGTCTAATGACCCCTCCTTTTCCCTCATACACTGGACCATGATTCCCTTGGTGTCTGGTGCAACAGTTTGATCAAAGAGAGCAAGGGCCACCAGCTCTTCTGATAAGTACCATAGGTGGTTTTCAAATTTCTTGAGAGCTGCTTTGGCCACTTTCTGGTCATGATAGTCCTTTAACTTTTGGATAAGATCCAGATCATTCTTCGGAGCTTGTGATGGAATAGGAGCAGTGATCCAGCTTTTTAAGTAGATTAGGACTCCAAAAAGGGTAAGGGTTTTCAGGTCCTTCTTCTCTCGAGGAGTCAGGGTGATTTGATTTCGAAAAAGCCACATTTTGATGGCATAGATAACTTTAGCCATCCACCTTGCATAGTGCATGCCAGCAGGACGTTTGAATGTGTAACTTTCAATTCTTTCACCAAGAAAGATCAAAGAAAGTTCCAAAAACTCTTTATAGTCATCTCAAAAATTTCCAGTGGCCAGATGTTCTTTGGCAAAGGCAATTATTTCATTTCTGAAAGGATCATCTTGCTCCATCTCATCATCATCATCCTGTGATGTAGAGAAGGTTTTTAAATCAATGTAGTCCCACATAGCTTGGAACCTTTTGAACAAAAGTGGCTCAGGGGCAGAAGATGAACCATGGACTGCTTCAAACACTCCTCCATACATGACTTCCATGCAATGATGCCTACAGGCAAAATAGAAGAGTGGTCGACCAAGTTTCTGTTCCAGAAGAACGCATGCTCCCCTGTTTGTTCCTGTATTTGATGCTGTAGTATCTGATAACATTCCGATTATTGACTTATCTATGTTCCATTCGGAAAGAAGATTATACACTGCAGCTGATTGAGCTTCCCCTGTTCCACTTGGTAGTTTGGGAACACCAAGCAGTTTTGAATCACCTGATTCAACTGAAGAGACAAGGACTGGGAGTCTGTCTACCTTTTCATTCTTGGCAAGTAGATTAGGGATCAACTTTCCATCCCAGTGGACAATCAAAATACTTGGACTAAAGCTAGCTTTAATGGCATGGGTTATTTGCCTTCGATGCCTCTCTCGGTGCCTTTTGATTGAAGAACGAGAGATGTTCACCTCTGAAAGATCTTGACCAAGGCTAGATGCAGTTTCAGCTAATACAAAGGTGGCCCTCCTGTCACTGATGCCAGTCCTGTCCAGAGCAGCAGCCAATTCAGGAGATATGATATTCTTTGCTGCCTTTTTCTTTGGTGGAGTTGGTCCGCTGGTAGATGGGGGATTAATAAGGTAATCTTCATCTTCTCTTTCTGACTCACATAAAGACTCAGAAGAAGAACTTCCCTGATCTAGCATAACTTCCTGTGAAGCAGCATATTTTTCTTCTTCAGCTTTCCGCTTCCTATTTACCAATTTCATTTGCTTCTCAGCAGCTCTCTTTTCTGCCTTGTCAGTCACCATATCTGCAGAGACCATTGATCCCACTCGTCCTGCTTTCCTTTGTTGGATCAAGAACTGCTGGTCTTCTTCATTTTTGATTAAGGTAAAGGCATCAGCATGGGTGACATCAAATAGGTTCTCCATTTCTTCCTGAAAGGTTTTCTTTTTTTCTAACTGAGAGTTGCTTTTCCTCCCAGCATTCTTCTTAATCGCTTTCCACTCCAAGTGTAGAGCCTGAATTTTGTGAAGAATGTGGTCTTTCCTTTGAGTAGGGATTCGGGCTCTCTCCCAGAAGAGACGCAATTCTTCAAAAACAGCTTCTGAACTAGGTTTGATCTCCTTCAAGACTTGATGATGGTGGAGGAACATGCAGACGACCTGGCCACGGGAAGGCAGCTTGGCTCTAGTGATTGTTTCCTCTGACTTTTTCATTAAGTAAAATGTACGTTTATTTGACATTGCAAAACCTGTAAATTTAATAAATCTATCTGAAAGAAAAATAATCATTAGTTAATGTATCTGTAAATAATGTTTCTTTTAATTATTCACTATATTAATAAAGGGCATAATGGTATACAAAAAACAGCTTTGAGCCACCCCTAAAAGTTATTCGATTTGCCTTAAATTTTACATGAAATATTTTTTAGCTAAAAGGAACCAGATTATAGCCTGGGAGGAAAGAAAATTGAAATTCGATTTTTTACCCCATTCTGTGGACCACCACAATATATATATATATATATATATATATATATATATATATATATATATATATATATATATATATGAACAGAAGGACCAACACAATGGCAAACATTTTCATTTATTTTTTGTACTTCAGACGTTTCGACATCTTTTTTCGTCATCAGTGAATTAAGTCTTAACACCTTAAAACAAAAATAAAAAATGAAAATTACATCAATACAATATTAAAACAATTAAAACCTTAAAACAAATAAAAATAATGAAAATTGCATCAATAAAAAATTAAAATCATTAAAATTAAATTAAATTACCTCAACAGGTAAATACACAATGTTTACATCAACCTCCATACTTGACAAAACCTAAGAGAAAACTCTATGGTCAGTAAATTAGAAGGTATGGTATGTCTATGAAAATGAGTTGGTTAGTTAAAAGAGCTGTAATTTGTAAGATGAACTATTATTGTTAATGGAGGGTTTGTTTCTATAGATGTACAAAGATTCTAAAATTCGGAGTTATGTGAGGCTATTGGATCTAGTTAGAATTTCAAACTGAGTTTTGTGAAGGGGATGGTTGTTTTCATTACTATGGTTTCTAATTGCGGATTGTGGTGGGCTACTGAGGGGATGGTTGGTACGGACTGATAAGCCCAAATGTTGAGAAAGGCATACCTCCAGTTGGAGTTGAGTACTGCCAATATACGCAACCTTACAGCTGTTGCACGTGTATTTGTAAACAACATTAGGGCATACAGTTTTGGGGAATTCATCTTTGAACTTTAAAAAATTTGATAATTTAAGTGGGTTGACAAAGGCGAATCTAAAATTTATTTGGGGATAACTAGACTTGAGCAGTTTGGACAATTCACCTTGAATACGCAATGATAAATAACCATAAAAAGATAATTTAATATATCTGGTTTCTTTTTGTACTGTAGTTATGGGGAGTTTAGTATTAAAAGTGTTATTAAATTTCTTTAATTGGTTATCAAAAAGATTAGAAGGGTAGTAATTATTAATAAAGTACTGTCTTAAAAATTTAAATTCTTCGTTTAATGAAAAGTAATCTGAACAAATATGGTAACTTCTTGTTAATAATGTTACTATAGCACTAATCTTATATTTATAAAACATACAACTTAAATAATTGATTCCCAAGCCAGTAAAAGTTTGTTTTCGAAATAGTGAGGTCTGGAACTTATTATGAGCCCGTTTAACTAGAACATCCAGGAAAGGTACTGTAAACTATTATTTGTTTTATTTTCACATGTGTACTTAATATTACTATGTTGTTTATTAAGATAATGAAGAAAAAGTTTTACGTGTGAAGGATGTTTAAATACTGTATTAAGAAAGTGTCATCCACGTATCTTCTGTAATATATGGGTTTAAAACTATCAGGACAACTTTTCAACCAAATTTCTTCGTAATGGCAAAGAAATGCATTTCCTAGTGTTGGGCTCAACGGGTAACCCATAGCTACCCCATCAATTTGGCTGTAAAGGTTGCTATTAAATAAGAAAAGATTATCAAAACACGCTATTTCAAGGAGGTTTTTAAATTGAGTCTGAGTGAGGCCATTAATAAGAGTATTATCAGTAGTGAATAACTTATTTAGTATGATATTTAATGTTTCTTTTAACGGGACATTAGTAAACAATGACAAGACATCAAAACTGGCCATAGTAAGAGAATTGGCATGATTGATCTCTTTTATCTCTTTAGCAAAATCAAATGAGTTGTTAATAGAATAATCATTATAGGTGAGTTTTGAAAGCAAGGGAACAAAGAATTTGGCTAAGTTATAATTGAATGTACCACAGGCCGAAAGAATAGGTCTTAGTGGGAAATTTGGCTTATGGACTTTAGGTAAATCGTATAGAATTCCTGGATTAGAACCAGAAGCAAACAAAAAATTGTATGTATTGTCATCAATAATATTGCTATTTTTTAATTTACGCAAAAACCTATTAAGTTTATCTTCAAGTTTTAGTAATTTAGACAGAACATTCTCTTTTACCCTTTTAAATTTAGATGTATCCAACAAAATTGTCTCCATTCTATTTATGTAAACTGTTGAATCAATCAACACTACTCCTTTACCCTTATCCAGTTTTGTAATGATGACAGAGTTATCCTTTTTCAAATTATTAAGAATTTTAAAATCTTGCTTATTAAAAAGGGGAGAAAACACCTTACAGGGATTAAAATTATAAAAATTCTTAAAAGAGATGCTCTCCATTTGTTTTACCAAGTTATGAAACGAGAAATTTGGTTGGATCTCAATTCTTAATATTAATGAGAAGATTTGTCAGATACATCTAAATTTAAAAGGGTAAAAGAGAATGTTCTGTCTAAATTACTAAAACTCGAAGATAAACTTAATAGGTTTTTGCGTAAATTAAAAAATAGTAATATTATTGATGACAATACATACAATTTTTTGTTTGCTTCTGGTTCTAATCCAGGAATTCTATACGGTTTACCTAAAGTCCATAAGCCAAATTTCCCACTAAGACCTATTCTTTCGGCCTGTGGTACATTCAATTATAACTTCGCCAAATTCTTCGTTCCCTTGCTTTCAAAACTCACCTATAATGATTATTCTATTAACAACTCGTTTGATTTTGCTAAAGAGATAAAAAGAGATCAATCATGCTGATTCTCTTACTATGGCTAGTTTTGATGTCTCATCATTGTTTACTAATGTCCTGCTAAAAGAAACATTAAATATCATACTAAATAAGTTATTCACTACTGATAATACTCTTATTAATGGCCTCACTCAGACTCAATTTAAAAACCTCCTTGAAATAGCGTGTTTTGATAATCTTTTCTTATTTAATAGCAACCTTTACAGCCAAATTGATGGGGTAGCTATGGGTTACCCGTTGAGCCCAACACTAGGAAATGCATTTCTTTGCCATTACGAAGAAATTTGGTTGAAAAGTTGTCCTGATAGTTTTAAACCCATATATTACAGAAGATACGTGGATGACACTTTCTTAATACAGTATTTAAACATCCTTCACACGTAAAACTTTTTCTTCATTATCTTAATAAACAACATAGTAATATTAAGTACACATGTGAAAATAAAACAAATAATAGTTTACAGTACCTTTCCTGGATGTTCTAGTTAAACGGGCTCATAATAATTTCCAGACCTCACTATTTCGAAAACAAACTTTTACTGGCTTGGGAATCAATTATTTAAGTTGTATGTTTTATAAATATAAGATTAGTGCTATAGTAACATTATTAACAAGAAGTTACCATATTTGTTCAGATTACTTTTCATTAAACGAAGAATTTAAATTTTTAAGACAGTACTTTATTAATAATTACTACCCTTCTAATCTTTTTGATAACCAATTAAAGAAATTTTTAAATAACACTTTTAATACTAAACTCCCCATAACTACAGTGCAAAAAGAAGCCAGATATATTAAATTACCTTTTTTATGGTTATTTATCATTGCGTATTCGAGGTGAATTGTCCAAACTGCTCAAGTCTAGTTATCCCCAAATAAATTTTAGATTCACCTTCGTCAAACCACTTAAATTATCAAATTTTTTAAAGTTCAAAGATGAATTTGCCAAAACTGTATGCCCTAATGTTGTTTACAAATACATGTGTGACAGCTGTAAGGCTGCATATATTGGCAGTACTCACCTCCAACTGGAGGTATGCCTTTCTCAACATTTTGGCTTATCAGTCCGTACCAACCGTCCCCTCAGTAGCCCACCACAATCCACAATTAGAAACCATAGTAATGAAAACAACCATCCCCTTCACAAAACTCAGTTTGAAATTCTAACTAGATCCAATAACCTCACACTCCGACCGCAGAGCTGGGCACTTGCGTTTTTTTGCGCGTTTTTTGCGGTGCGGTACTGCAGTACTACTACCGCACTACCAAACCGGTACCGCATAACGCAGTACCGCAAAGGATCGCTGAAAGTACAGCAGTACCGCTACCGCATTCAAATTTCCCGCGGTACTTTCCGTGGTACCGACCAACACGGTAGTACCGCAGTACCGCAAAAAAAACCGCAAGTGCCCAGCTCTGCCTGAGGCTCACAGAACTCCGAATTTTAGAATCTTTGTACATCTATAGAAACAAACCCTCCATTAACAATAATAGTTCATCTTACAAATTACAGCTTTTTAACTAACCAACCGATTTTCATAGACATACCATACCTTCTAATTTACTGACCATACAGTTTTCTCTTAGGTTTTGTCAAGTATGGAGGTTGATGTAAACATTGTGTATTTACCTGTTGAGGTAATTTAATTTAATTTTAATGATTTTAATTTTGTATTGATGCAATTTTCATTTTTTATTTTTGTTTAAATGTTTTAAGACTTAATTCACTGATGATGACAAAAGATTTGTCGAAACGTCTGAAGTACAAAAAATAAATGAAAATGTTTGCCGTTGTGTTGGTCCTTCTGTTCATCTGTAAGCTCTGTTTCCCTAAGGAGAAGTCAATAGCTTTGATATATATATATACACACACACAAAATTCCAGATAATCATACAACGACACCTACAGATAGTCAAATAACTCTTAACTTCAAAACAAAACTGGAATTAAATAAAGAATTACCCATGTTACCAGATGTTTACATTGTACTTATTTATTTCGAAGTGAATGTGATTTAACTGGCTTTTAAAACATGATGCATGATGAAGAACACTCTTATGGGCGTAGAAGGTTTGGGTTAACTTTCTTCATAAAGGTAAAAATCTCATGTCGGAGGAAACCTACAGTCTCTTACGTGGAATCGGAACCACTGGTCGCTACATCATCTGAACGTGGAGGACGGTCACCCATCCAGCTACTGAACAGACCTTATGTCACAAAGAGTAAGTCAGGACAAAATATAGTGCGGCGTGGTAAGATCATATAATTGATATCTATGGTCGAGAGTACAGTAACTTTTAATTATTTTGATAAATTTAAGAAACTCTTTCAGAGGCGATAACAAGACGTTGACAAATTCTGATATCGTCAGTAGTCCCTTTCACTCTGCTTCAGTAATAAATCCTCAGACAGGTAAAGTTGGCTCACCTTTGGGTGATAATTCTCCATTCCCAACGCTCAGTGAAGCTCTTGCTTTGGGAGCCACATCCAAGGGATCGGCTACCCAGATTAAAAGGTAAGGGTCTTTTATGAAGATGTAGAATACATAATAGTTGACCAGATAAGTAATAGTGATCGTGAATGCGTTAAAGAGAATCTAGTAAGTACAGTAGCATGTTGTTCGTTTTATAAATTAGAGTATGTCTATCGTTAAAAGTTTAAATCAACTCAAAATTAGGAAAATTTACCTTAGTGGCATATTCGTTAGTTAGGGTAATGGTGAATAACCCACAAGTCACGTCGATTAAAAAATTATTTTAAATTAATCGTAAAAATATAAATTTATTCAAAACATTTCAAGTTACTGATAAATCAGTAAATAATTAAAATTTAAACCTTGAAGAATTTAGTGTTTCATTTAGTATTTCATTGTTAAATTATCATTTTCTTGTTGTAATCATTTAGTGGTTATAAAAAGATTAAGTTTAGGACATAGTTTGGTGAATTAAGAGCTACAGTTAGCATAGAAATATACTGTAAATTCTGGGAGAAGCTCCAGTTTTTCTCAATTTTAAAACTGTATTCGGTTTGGAGTAAGTGAACGTCGGGTCTAATCGCGTCGTTACAGTCGTAATGGAATACTCTTATCTTATGTTGTATGCTGAGAGTAAATGAAGGAAGTAAAACATTTTAAAGGAAGTTGATAAAGCATCAGTTAAAACAGTAGAATAACGGGTAAGATAATATCCCAAATTCCGTCTTTCATCACCTAGAGAGTGATTAGACGCGAACTCTGAGAGTAATTCGAGTCCAAGTCGGCGGCCGACTCAACCCAACCCGAAGATACGGTTGGAGTCGAGTGTGAGACTTTAACGTTTAGAATTTTATTTCTAATCGAGAGAGTTATGGGAGCTATTAAAAAGTATAGCACATTGATAAAGTTTCTTTAAATTCAAACATTGTGAATACATTTTGTCATATCTGGTCTCTCTCCTAAAAAGGGTTTTCACAACTTCCATAAAGTGGGTTTCATCTGTGGAAATTTAAGAAAGTTACCTAATTTTCAGGAAACTTAAAATACAGACCAATTGAAATCTTAATCTGAATTTTTTTTTTTTCAGAATGCCTAAATTTCAATCAAAAAGTGGCAAAAAATCAAAGAAATCTCAAAGTAACTCGAATGAGCAGAAGTCTCCCCCTTCTTCACCTCAGTGTGCTTGGGGTAAGTGGAATTATAACCAGATGACTGATAGGTCATTTTATCCACAACTTTTGATCTGACCTAAACTCTCTTAAATTAACCTAACTCTTCACAGGAAATGTATTGATAAAATGCTTTTTGGGATTAGTTATGTTTCTTAGTAATTTATTTTAACTAAAATGTTGCGTGAAAGGGTGTAAGAAAATATTACAGAAAGATGTGACTAAAATTTTGCAGTCTGTTGTCAGTACTAACTATGCCATATCTAATGCAATATATAAGGAGTTGGTACTCCAGGCAAAAAGTCTTCCTCTTTGTTGAAACAGACTTTATTTTACATATTAAACTCGTATCGTTGTATTTGTTAGTTTTGAGAATGCTGTACCTTTAATAATGGTTAACCCTTTAATGCCGGAATTGTTTGTAAGGTTAAGTTATGAATGGTGTATTTGAAAGGTTACTACTATGTAGTGGTCGTCCTTTTAGGGTTAATTGGTGTTCCTAATAGTCAGGATTTTAACAAGTGTTGTTTAACACGTTTACTGACAAGGGGGTTAACCTAAATGGGTACCTCCAGGTCATTTAAGTTTTTTTGGTGAAATAGGTGCAGCAAGGACTAACAAACATAATACTCCATGGTTATTGCTTTATGATAATTATACAACTTATAGTTGCCGAATAACAAAATACGGGCGCGTCCACCATATGTAGTGGACGTATGTAGTTTCCCTGCGATCCGTGTCCCCATTCATGTGTCTAGCGTGTTTTGGTATCGCACAAAAATTAAGGGTTTATTACTTCCTTATTTTGTTTCGGCTACAACTTTCTTTTTTGTTACATTTGTATTAGGCAAACACAAACTTGAGCTTATTACTTTGTTTAAGAATAAAGGCTATTTCTTGATTATTTTGTTTGTTACAACCTTCCCTTTTGTTACATTGTGTTACGTTTGAGGCCCCTAAACCTTTAAAAAAATTACTATCTGGGCCCACAGAAATCAAAAAGCACTTAGAAACCAATAGGGTGTCTGTCATATGCGTCTGACACGGCTTGAAAATAACAGAATAACTTCAACCAGCAATGGTGGACTTGGCCAAATATATTAACCGCCATGTCAGCCATATATGGTGGACATGGCAGTAAATATAAGGGATTTTCAGTGTAGTTGAAAATAACCTTTCATTTAACTTCCGTTCAGTTGACCTACTTCACCCTTGTTACTAGGCTAAAATTTCAGGACAAAAATGAGTTTAAGTGTATCGTAATTTTATAATTAAAAAGTTAACCAAAATTAGTTATAAGCATCTGATTATGTAAAGGTAATTTTAATATATAAGCTTAACCTTGGGTAAAAACTATAATTTGCCTAACTGAATAGCGTGGACTACATTTACCACCAGAGTGTAATTGTATTTAAGATATACGGCTTAGCCTGCATGACTTCCTCTTCCCTCCTTCTTTCGAATATAATACCCGTAATGATTTTCGTACTTCTACTTTCCTCACGCCTCGCATCCCATTCATATTCGATCACTTAATCGTACATTTCATTGACAGTCGTATTCATTATAGCATTCATATTTTATCATATCTGATAATGAATGTGAATACGATTGTCTTTGAGACTGAATATGAAATTAATTTAGATGAGTGAATGTGAACAGTGTGTGAATGAGAGTGAAGATAAGGTTGATGGGAGGTACTTGTCCGAACCTTATTGCGATAGAGATGTCATAAATAGCAGCTCTTTATTTTATAATAGATTGCTAGCATAGAATATTTTTAAAATGTAAATGGAGTAAATATACGTACAGTATATTAACAATGCAAACTAAATATTGTAATGGTCACTCTTCTCCAGAAAGTTTGATAGTTTTCATATTCCATTTTTACATAAGTCATTACATATCAAAACGTTTCAGTTCCTAACTAGTAAATAATATTAAGTAATGAAAAATAAACTATTTGCAACCTAATCGGTGCCTCGGTGGTGTAGTGGTTAGCGTCGCTGACTACGAATCCATCGGCCCCGGGTTCGAGACCCGGCGTGCAGCAAAACCCAGCTGTTCATCCTTCCACACAATAAAGAAAGTGGTTGGTAGATAAATGGGTACCCTAGGTGGCCTAGTGGTTAAGACGCTGGGCTGCTGATGGGGCGTGGTTCGGATTCCACGTTAAACTGTAGGTCTAAGGTGGAGTGAAAAGCTTGACCTTCGTCAGAATGAACAATTCGGGGGGAAGCTAACGAAAGGTAATTCTTATTAAAAGTGAACTAGTTCTTAGGCCTCTGAACATTACGTATGGAAAGCAAACATTGCATTACATTTTCTCTGCTTTCTCGTATATTCTCAACTGAGGTTGACGTACCTAAACCTATTTTGACCAGCTCCAAAGTAATGATATAAACGTGTGAAGTAATTAAATTAAGAGAAAATGTTTAAGTTGTAAACTCGACTTTTTATCGTAGTTAAGAAAATCTGTATCCACTGAAAGTTGCTTAATAGTTAAATTTTAAAATAAATGCTCATTCCCCATCTGTAACTCGGAACTATTAATAAATTCATAGTTTAATTCAGTTCGGTTTATTAGTGTAATACGGATGCTGTTCGAATAATGTATTTTTAAGGATTAAGCAAGCCTTGTTAAATCTTCATGTACAATAATTTTATCTTGTTCAGTTGTATTATTCGTCGTATTGATTAATGGGAGGACTAAAGTGATTAAAGGCAGGGCGAACATCATCTCTATCGGTATAATCCACTCACTGCTATTTTCCCATTTCATTACGCATCAAATAGTGAGAAATCCGCGAGTGAGAATCTGAAAGGAGACATCTCAAATCGATCTATTCCCATTTTGGAACATTCTCCATCATCATCATCATCATTCACTTCTTTCCCCATTTGGTCCAGGTTAGGTTAAGTCAGGTTAAGTCACTCCCATTTCCCGCGAATGCGAATGGGAGCGAGTCTTTTTTTCAAACCAGTGAACTCTTCTTAAGTTTGGATTTCTTCTTTTTGTGCATTTTCATTTGCTGACTGTGAATGGGAATGAGAGTGACATTCGAGTGGCAAGTAATCACTCAACTTCTCTCATTCTCGAAAATTCATCTTATAGTTGTGGAGGTGAGAGGAAGAGACCCAACAACAGTATACATATTGTATTGTTTTTTAAATTCAAGGCAGTGGCACTCTTGAGAATTGCACTCCTCTGGTTGACATAATGAGAAACGAGTCTTCGAGCATCATCAGTTCAACGCCTAAACCGTCACACTCTAAACCTGAAAAACGTTCTACGACTAAGCATTCTTCCGACCACTCGGGCAATGAGAAAGCAAAAGACTTTGTTGCAACGAGTCCTGTTCAATTAAAAACAAGGTGATTATAGTACTTGAAGTATTGTTGCCCGTGGCAGGGTTTTAGCGGATGCATTGATAATTATGAAAAGAAAGATTTGTAAATGTTTGAAGTTTGCTTAAAATTTTGTGCTCTTTAACATGTAATCTAAAAAGAACATTAGGCCTGATAAGTTTATGAAAAGGAAATTAAAATTGAATCTATAATAAAAATATTAAAATGAAATTGTGATGAAACTCCTTCAAATTATGAAGAACCCTATTATGTCCAAGAAGTGGGTCGTAAATCATTATCGTTATTATTATTATTAAGAATTATATTTTAAATTTCATTAAAACGCCATTTTTATTAGTAATAAATCCATCAGTTGAAGTTAACTTCATTTTTTAGAGGATCTCCTGAAGAGCGCTTTCACTGGAATCCTGTCACGAACTCCGTGATTGAATCTCCTAAGGAAGAATCTGGCTTTTCGTTTTCCTCTATTATGGAAGAAGAAATATCGTACACAAAACATTTAGAACTTGAAAGAAATAAACCTCTCTTTTTAATTCAGGTCAGCTGTTTTGGTTCTTATTAGTTTCAGGTTCTTTGTAATATGTCACACAGTAGAGCGTAAGAAGCTGCTCAAGTCGTGATATGTGGAGTCTCTCTTTGGAGTGACACAGAAATTGTCCGGTTTTCGTTGGTAATCAAATTAAATAGGAATTTAGGTTCTGGTTTTAAAATCCAGAAGCTCATTTGATCCCCTGTTTGTTTACGTATTTAATCTCGAATTAAGGCTAAATTATATAAATGATTTCCTACAGCTTGAAGAAAAAGCAATCAGAGAGTTACTTGAATTTTACGGAGGCGAATACAATCCTGAAGAAAATGTGACTGTGAACAGATACGGGATCAGCGTGACAAAACCGTCTTGGAATATTCAGTACAGACACGTATGAGATTGTCTCGCAAACAGCATCTGCATGCCCTGTGCCAATCTTCGTTTTATTTAGTTTTTGTAACTACCATTTTTTCGTAATAATGAAAAGTCGGTAGTACATCAGTGCATCCAACTCCTACATTAAGGTAGGGCGAGGAAGTTTTGTGATTTCAAGTTTTTCCTACCTCCATGAGGCTGTGTAGGTTTATAGTAGGTCCTCATAAATAGTCAGTAGGACAAGTAGCTGGGCGAGGACTAGTAACTGCCGCAGCGCTCAGTCAATTGCGCTAACTCCCGAATTATTATTACCAATATATATACATATATACAGGAACAATCCTCAATCGCTCACATTCACTTCATCAGCTGACATGACAATAATGCACCTGCCTCAGGGCAACATTAAAAACAGCCCAGCCTCGCAGACTACTACGCGGTTTACCCAGACCGCTTCATACACCTTGAGCCGGCACATTGCTACCCCGTCGCCCCCATCTTCTATCTAGCGCGCATCTTCCACCCTCCCAGACGTCCAGGCCCCGCTCACCCTAAACCTCCCCTTTTCCCCCTCCACCTCTGACACACACACACACACACGTACGTACGTACGTACGTTTATGATGCTATTATCTTAGGTTCAGAAACGAAGTTGTTACAGTGTCTTTATCCGACTTTGAATTCGATACTCTCTTACGTCCTTTATTTATTTAAGGGGGAAAAATATGTTTTCCAAATGAATGTTAACCTATTATTCATCGCAGTGACTGAAAAGTAATTATTAATTATTTAAGTAGTTGCAAGTAATTCGTTTATGGTTTCTAACAAATCCTCCTCATTTTTAGTCGATCTCACTGCAAAACTGCAACTTGCAGTTGTTATATGAATCATGGTTTGTTTTTGTTTTAAATATTATTTTAAGGAAATTGTTATAAACAATGAGGCATGCTCATTCACCCCTCAGAACTCATTCTGTGTTATTTGCCAGAGTTTATAATAAAAAGCTGAGAGAGTAGTAAAAAAGTTGTCCTCCCGAAATGGTTTCCGGGTAGAAATTTTTGTAATCGAAGAACCCTGGTCAGGTTACATAATGCCCGCAGAGAAATATTCAAAACATGAGGTCCTAAAACGTATGAATACTAAGAAAAGTGAAGGCACTAATTTTGATTGAGGGGAGAAGTGAAAAGTCATTGGAGATGAGAACAGAAGATTAGTATGCTACGTTGGTACGGTCATATGGAGAGAGTGAAAAAATGATAGAATTGTGAAAAAGGTCTATAATGTGTGCGTAGATGTTAGAAGTAGAAGAACGTGTAATTGGTATTTGAATAAACGTGGAGTTCATATATTGATATGAATGTGACACAAGAGTTAACGAGAAAGATAGGAACGGAAGCGGTTTGTGAGGCGTGTAAATGGGGACGTTGGTATCATCTGACGTACCACTAGAAGTACTGTATACTGTATAGCCCCAAACTTGTCAGAAAAGATGACTCTGGATTTCGAAGGTTAAGTTGGTACCTTATTCCGGGTGGTGATCCCTTTGTATCACTACGTGTAGTTGATTCAAGTGTTTTGGGACCAAAGTTCGAGTGTTGTGAATGTACCATGGGATTGGGAAATGGGTTACAAGGAGTTACAAGGACAAGAGGAAGCCTCAAAGACCTTTCGGTCCACTCAGGGAGGTTCCTGTTATTAAGCTGTTCATTTTTTAACTATTCTAGTAGTAGTAGTAAACTGGATAGAAAAGCATAAGGCTATCTCCCCACCTTCCGCTCCCTCCACGCCAGAGGCGGGTACGGAAAAAGGTTGAAAAAAATACCTTGATCATGGAAAAGTAGCGAAGGAAATTTTACAGAAAAGGAGAATATATAAGCTAAGTACAATTACACACACACAGCTCGTACAGTAGATAGCACCGCTGTATAAACTAACCAATAATGTATTTTCTAAGAGAATGGTTCTAAGACAATGTTGTGTACCATTTATACTCCTTTGTGTTAATACTTTGAGGGTAATAATAATTATAGAATACAGATTTATTATTTAATTCATTAGCAGAACAGATTTATAGGTTATCATCAATAGCATCAAATGAATTAGAGATGAGAGTGATAAGGGAAAATGTTTGGCAAAGAAAAATCCAAATTATGCCCACTGCAATTCATTACCAAAAATTAGGCCAGTAAAGAAATGTTATATTTATATCTCTTAATTGGATATATTATAAGTTTATTAATTTCTAATTTCCTTGGACATTAAGTCTTCAGCCTTTAAGTACAACGTTCACAGAATTATGCAATTTCATAAAATTGCTTTTTATTGGTAGCAAAGTTGGCCTATGTACAAGAACAGGCTTTTTTTCTTAATAATAAACTCTTAGATCATCAGCCTTGTAACAGAAAAATGCGTGGGAGCTAATTGGTTAGTTTGAATTACTGCGGTTTCTCATTGGCTCACGTTTGCTTGATTACCAAAGTTCCCACGTGGTGAATTACTGTGAAATTACGTAAGACAGAGAGAGACTCGATTTTGTGAGCCTCGTGAAGGCCGAGACGAGCAAGTTGATACGTTTTACGTCGTTGTCGTCTTCGTTGTCATTGCGGTAAACTTTTTATTAAAGCAGTTTTCTTTTCGTCCACTTGACTTGAAATAAAGTCCAGTCAAATCACCTCAAGTTGCGTTCTTTTCTTCAAAACAACCTAGACTTGACTCGAGTTTTGCCAAGCTATCTCCGGAGGTGGCTGAGAAAACTCGATGCTTTTTGTAAACAAAATTTGTTGTTTGCAGAATCAAAGTAATTACGAGAATTCATTGCATTATTTAGACCCATATACAGTATATAAGAAAATAGATTTCATTGATATTAGAGGGCTATGCTAAATTAAATTTATGCATTTAAGGACTAGACTAGTTGCGGCGAGCAAAGGTCTAGATCACAGTGTAGGCTTTATTAAATCTTATTGTGGGCCGAATTCATGATAAAAGCCTGAAGTTAGGACCCTGCTGCCCTGTATTGAGAGTCCAGACGAATGGTTAAACCTTCAACCCATGAACTACGAAGTAGGCTTAACCAAGTTTTGTTTACATTTGACGTCACAAACTCAAATTGTCGCATTCGTTTGGTCCACAAATCTGACTTCAAATCTGAAGTCAGTGAAAGAGTGACTTCAGGTCAAGTTTTGGACGAAAAGAAAACGATTTAACTGAAGTGTATTCAGTATTTCGTTTACCATTATAATATTTACATTTTCCATAAGATTATGCGTTGGCCAGCATACGAATTATTTTAAAAATCATTAATAACGCGTTTTTGCTATTAAGCTATTGTAGGTTAGATTAAGTTAGGTTATGATTGATTTTTTTTTTTCTGGTGTCGATGTTTTAGTCTTGTCGATCAGATCCACTGAGTATGGGTACCAGTCCGTTTTGGCTGGAAGTTGTGGGCTGTTTCTGTGAAGGCTTTTTGAATTTAGAATTAAACTTTCTCTATTATTCATTTTAATTTAGCTGAATTTTTATTTGAATATTACCATTAGATGGATGCAATTTTAGTAGGTACATATAGGAATCTTCAGCTTTTGTAGCTTGAAAGAATCAAATATATCTGAACATTAGCCTAAAGTAATAGTTGTAATTTTAATATTTATAAAAGCAGGTATATTTATAATAAATAATAATAATGATGTAAATGTTAAGGCTGTGCTCAAATTCGGTAGGTTCATTCGTTTTGACGGTTTTCTCTATTCATTAACCAGTTTTTATCTAATTTCTATTTATATAATTCGGCTTAAACTTTAAATATGTCGTGAACATACTTTGTTATAGCTATTTTTCAGAGAAAATTACTAAAATTACTAAAGGTGCGACAAGCTTGACCTTTGTAAAATGAAGAATCATGTCACAGATCATTTGAAAGGTTGAAAAGTATATACAGGGTGAGTCACGACGAAATGTCATGACTTCGGGAGCTTATAGCTGAGGTCATTCCCAGTCAAAAACTTCATATGAACATAGGCCCGATTCTTAACCGTTATGGAGCTATGGATGTTTGAATTTCAGGCATGCGCATGCGTGACCTTGAACTGAATTGACAGTTACTTACTGAACCGAACTAACTAGACACGCAGTAGAGTGTTGTGTTTCATAGCGTGCTGTTGATGTTTTGTTCGTTCAGTATGCCTTTTACGTTTTCAAATGCCGATATGGTGTATGTTTACGGATTTTGCGATGGAAATACTACTGCTGCTGTCATTGAATACCAGCGACGTTTTCCAAATCGAAGAATTCCGATTCGACGAGTGTTTAGCAACGTTTTCCGGAGATTGCGAGAGAGCGGTTCATTTCCTAGTGTTACGGTTTTTTTCTGGGCGTCCGGTACAACAAGATGTGGCTGAACAAGAAAACATTATTGAGATGGTGTAGCGGCGTCCTCGTGTTAGTACGCGAAGGATTTCCACACGTCTTAGAGTTCCTCAAACGAGAGTATGTAGAACGTTACACGAAGGCGGCATGTATCCATACCACGTACAGCGCGTTCAGCACCTCCAACCTGGGGATCGTGCTCAACGGCTGGAATTTTGTAATTGGCTCAATGCCGATCGGCAATTGCATCGATAAGTCTTATTCTGTGATGAGGCTCAATTTACCCGCGACGGTGTCAACAACACGCAATTCACATGTGGTCAGAAATGAATCATCATGCCATTGTGGAAAATAATTTTCAACATCAGTTCAGTGTCAGTGTCAGTGTCAATGTGTGGTGTGGTATTCTCTACGGTCAGCTGATTGGTCCGTTTATTTTCGAAGGTGGTCTTACAAGTGACATTTATCTATGATTTCTGCAAGATGAACTACCGCCACTGTTAGAAGGTGTACCTTTGGCAACACGATTGCGTATGTACTTCCAACAAGACGGAGCTCCTCCCCATTTTAGCCGTGCAGTGAGAACGCATCTCGATGATCGCTTCCTTGGTCGATGGATCGGTCGTGGTGGTGCACAAAATTGGCCACACAGGTCCCCGGACCTAACCCCTCTAGATTTTTATCTGTGGGGGCGCGTAAAGAGCTGGTGTACCAGAGAAAAGTGGAAACACGAGATGCATTGCTCCGTCGCATTTTGGATGCTGCGGCCCTCATAAAGGACAATCGTAATGAACTAATGCGAGCTACACGCGCGATTCACAGACGAGCCGCGATGTATATTGAGGCCGAGGGTAGTCATTTTGAACAGTTATTGTAAATTCATGAATAAAAACTTTAGCAGCTATTTGTTCGCTTATTCTTATTTTTAAACATTCAAACATCCATAGCTCCATAACCGTTAAGACTCGGACCAATGTTCATATGAAGTTTTTGACTGGGAATGACCTCGGCTATGAGCTCCCAAAATTACGACATTTCGTCGTGACTCACCCTGTATATATACACACACAGAGGGTGGCGCAAAAGTAAGGAGTCAAAGGGTTATCGTTACATAAATAATACATTTTTTTAACTAAAGTAATTTTTATTTAAAAATAGTGGCGGCCATAGAACGGAAAAGATTTATTCTCTCTCACTCCTGACTTTGGCGCCACCCTGCGCGCGCGCGCGCGCACACACACACACACACACACACACACACACACACACGTTGTGCGTTTTACTTTTTCAGATGGTTGCAACATTTAATTCTGTCAACTTAAATATTATTTAGGACCCTTAAAATCGGCCCCATTCCCCCTCCTCCCGAAAAAAAGTTTCACGAGAGAAAAATAAATCTCTAAATTGATGCTACGGTAATTCTCAAAAAAACTCATTATTATTGTGATATTTCATCATTTCCGCAGAGGAAAAAATTAGAATCCGACTAATTTCGGGTAAGAGCTTTACTTAAAACCTGAATTTAATCTTTAACCTTCAAAATACATATATACAGAGACATGCAAGAAGTAAATAGACACCCTTAATTTTATGGTAAAATGTATGCATCCAAATTTTTTTGCCATTATTATGACTAATATTCGTTTCCTTTTTTTAGATTGTAATATACCCATCCTAGAACATGCCTCGAACACAAGATATAGCTGCACGTCCATAATAACCAAGCTGATGAAGATAGTTTACTGCTTTTCTTGGGCTAATTTTGAGTTTTTCTGCCACTTCTGAAGCTTTTAAACGAGGGTTGTTCTCAACAGATCTTCGAACAAAACGAAGACATCTGTCAGAAGGCCCAGGTCGACCAGGTCGTGATTCAATTGATGTTTTGCCCTTTTCTTTAAATTGGACTATTATTCTGTTAACAGTAGAAAGGGGTATTCCGAGATTCCTAGCTATTTGTCGCTGGGACAGTCCACCCTCAGATTGACCAACAATCCGTCCTCGTTGAAAGTCAGAAATTTCTTTGGAATCTTGTGTTCGAGGCATGTTCTAGGATGGGTATATTACAATTAAAAAAAGGAAACGAATATTAGTCATAATAATGGCAAAAAAATTTGGATGCATACATTTTACCATAAAATTAAGGGTGTCTATTTACTTCTTGCATGTCTATATATATATATATATATATATATATATATATATATATAATATATATAATATATATATATATATATATATATATATATATATTATGTAGGTAACCCCCCCCCCCCCCCCCCCCACACACACACACACCAATAAAACTATTCTCATAATGTGATATATGGAAACGGACTGTAGTTACGCTTGAGCTAAGAATACTTTCCCGATAACATTTGACCAAAATGTGGAATCATTTCACTAGTGGAAAATTTTCCACTCAAATTTATTGACCTTGTCGAGAATTGTTTCTATGACCAATGTTCCATTAAAAAAGGTATTGAGATTTCTTGACCATTTCAAAAGAATTGGCTGACCATACTTCAAACAACTGCCTCTGGTACAGCTAGCAGAATAGCTCTGAGGGGTTCATTTTTTTTCTGATGTGGAAGATGTGTGACGAATAAATTAATTGGTACTATTGAATTTTAAGGTTGTGAAGAATTTTTTTTTCCCTTCAATAATGCTCCCCAACAAATGTGTTTTGCTGACCCAGTGAATAATAGTCCTTGCTTTCTCTCCCAAAATAGTAATAGCAAATATCCTATGTATTTTTTGTATGCAAAATTACTTTAGCAGTTATTGACGATGTAGTGGTGAAAGTATTAAGACAAATTGCAATTAATGGCTGTGAGATTATCATCGTCTGTGAACAAGTAATTATGGAAACCCCTTAACATCGTGAAGTTAATATTTATTAAATCGTTTACCCACGAAAGGTGAACAGTGGATTGTAGAACAGAAATATTTCTGTGCAAATGTTTACCGTAAGTACCATTGCTATGTTTTATGTATAATAACGAATTATTTTTATATTTGATTAGTAGATTCATTCAGTTTGGTTACAACTTTGAGTCGTAAAAGCTGGGCATATAGTCGTAAGAGGAAGAAAGAATGGTTTGGAGTTGAAGAAACACGCTAATAGTTTCCATTTTATAGTGAAACATACAAAATTAAATCTCTGATGCAAAGTCTAAAATCAGTGTTTGTCACTCTTAAATTAAAAATATTACACTACAGTAAACTTCCATAAAACCGAAAACTTAATATACAGTAGTAGTTGCATTTGGTTCTGCACGTATAAAAACCCAACATTCAAAACGAACCGAATAGAGCAAAATTCGCGTCGTAGCTAATACTGCTGTCAGTTTTTATAGTTTCCTTAGTAAATTTGTGAATTTTTATGTAACTTAGAGACCATGAACTCTAAAATGTTTGCTGCAGGTTCTAGTAAGAAAATGAGTAACATTGAATATTGAACAGAAAATAGGTGTTATTCGACGAGTTCAAGGCGGGGATGGGGGAAATCTTACAATATGAAAACTTTTAAAAAAATGAATGACCTTAAGTCCCAATCAATTCGGTTTATCGGAAGTTCACTGTACTCTTTTTTTTTCCAGAGCATTATTCATTACTATTTCACTTTCGTGTTTTTAATGTATAAAATAAAAAATAAGGAAATTAAGCGATTCTAGTTACTTTTTCCTGTTATGTATTTTTATTAATTAAATGTTTTCAATAAGTATTTCATTACCAACCAAAATATTTAAAGCATTTTTAACTTTATAGTATCATTCTTGGCAAGAAAGAAAGAATGAATTAACAACACATCTGGAGCGAGTGAATCTTGTTAGTGAACATTTACAAAAATTATACCTAATTTCATAATTTAGAAGTTTTTGTCAATCTAAAGTGAAAAGCAATTTCATATTAAAAATTGAGTCTCGCATATTTTGATAAAATAAAATAATCACTTGGTCAAGATGGTTTTAGATCGCTTGAAGCTTGAAGTTGGTGCTTCCTTTCCCGTAGTTTGTTTTCCTCTTCCCTAGCAACTTTTAAGCGACTCAAAACAGACGCTGGATCGAAACTCTGAAATAAGTGAAATTGAAAAGGTGTATCCTTTAAATACGGTAGCTGGAAATAAGTAGTATAATAAAGGAATAACTACGAAAATAACGTGATAAGAACTTTTAACAAATTATGTACATAACATTTAGTAGTTTTATTTTGAGTCATTGGGGCTAGTACCCAGTAAGACGGTCTCTTTTGGGGAGTAGAACCAAACTTAGATATTCATTCTTTCTTTACTTTGAATTAGAATTTTAGTTTGGCTAAGATTAAGAGTGACTATGTAATATATAAACTGTTTGTAGTACATTTAAATTTTTTTCGAAGGAAACTGGCAGTTGTTATTTACCATAAGATGAATGACTGCATAAAACGGGAGGGTTTAGGCCAGTGGTTCCCAACCTTTTTTTTAGGCCAACGCCCCCTTATGTCCAGCATTTGCTGGTGCCCCCTCATAAAGATGATAATATAACAGGATAAGTGATTTATTAATAAAAGGTAACAATTTCCTAGCGCCCCCCTAAGATTCTCAAACGCCCACTGGGGCGTGTGTGTGATAAAAAAAAATATATATATATATAAAATGTCCCTACCCGAGTTGTCCCGAGTAGAAGTCGGGAACACTACGATAGGATAAGTTAATCGTTTCCTTAAATATACGACAGGTCGTGTTAACACTTTTGCATCCAGGTGTGTTTTACGATGTTAACCCTTTCGCACTCGTGGTAATGGCAGCATTTAATTCAAATTTGGTATAGCACTAGTCTCGTATAGAATCACGCACATAAGTAGCACGCGTAGTTTTTGTATGAAAAAAATGTCCCCATCAGGATTCGAACTCGACCTCCTGAGAAGAAGGTTGTGTTAACTTTTAACCCGTCCTAGTGTGATCATCATCAATCAGGAGGGCCGGAAACTGGCACAGCGCTCAGGCCCATTGCTCTCTCCTGTATTGTGATTTTTTTTCTTTCTCTAATTTATCGCCGATTCGTACCTATAGAAAGCGGTACATGGCGAGGCAGTGGGTGGGTGGTGTTACTGTGTTGGGGGTGGTAGACTAGGGGGGTGAGTAAGAGTCAGTTCCTGGATAGTGGGTAGGAGCATGACTCCAGATTTGAAAAAATTTACTGGAGCACAGCTCTGAATTTACTTTTTTTCCCCTTACACCACTAGATAGGTTAATGATAGTAAACTCTTGAATTGACAACATACCAATTACAAATTGTTTTAGCTAAACATAATAATACAATAATGTACAGTTTATAACTCACCTTAAGTTTATTTATTCATTGCAGCAGCAACACTGGCTGATGTTAGACCTTGCATGTAGGCATTTGTTGTGAATTTACCGCCATGTATGCTTGGCCACTGATCAGTGGCTTTCTGTGTGATCATTACAGCAGATCTAGTGCCTGGAGCTGGACCCTCCTTCACAATTCTGCACAGCTTAGTCAAATGAGATGGCTTAATGGATCCTTTGTGTTCAACAATGTAACCAAGAATGGAGAATGTCCCTTCAGCTGGTGCTTCACTCCAGGCAGTTGATCCATCTTTATCAAAATGCTTTAATCTCTCTGTGATTCCTTTCCACAGCTGTTCTATATATTCTGTCAGCCAATTTATCACTGAGTCTTTTGTAAAACTACTTTCAGATCTGGTTCTGGATGGTCTAGCAACTTCAGCAACCTGGTAGTAATCAGAACGTTTCTTGATGTATTTGTAAACTTCATTTAGGATGTAATCCTCAGCTGTTAGTTCCTTTTGCTGCCCTGTGGTATCGTGCTTAAATTCAGAAACTACATCATTTGCATTTCCTCCATTAGCTAATTTGGAAATTGTTTCCATCACTCTTAACATAACAGTTTTCCCTCCTTCTTTATAAAATATATTTTCTACAAATTCTGCACTAACTGTGGTTTTTTGAGCTACTTGCAACATAATCTTTGTTACATAGGAAATCAATACATAGAACTTGGCACTAATTTCTTTCTCTTGTGGATGATAAAAAAAAACACAATTTTCCACATCTGTCAAATTGATCAAATTCGTAATTAACCATGCGAGTATCAGATTTGAGTTTTGGTCTCTTAAAACCAATGATATTGTCAAGAACCATATTGGTATAGTCAAGGCCTGATCTCAGATTTGAAGAGTGATTCTGAATAAAGTCTAAAAGTTCACTTAGTTTACAAATTTTCTTCAATGCATCAACGTGGGCTCTGTTCACAAGATGCATTAAGTCCCATCGAAATTTGAAATTTTCTCCAAACAACTTTTTCATTTCGTTTTTAAATGGCTCGTTGTCCTTACAAAAAGCCCCATCTCCAACCATTCCAGATACCTTGGATTTAATTGCTTCTTCAGATAGTTTCAAGTGATTAGGAGACCAACACATCAAAAATTTCATTGGCCAAATAAACTCCTGATTTGCTGCATACTAAATTTATCCCAGCAAGTTTTACAGTCTTATCTTCTTCACTCATAACTAATACAACTATCATGCTTAATCCCAAAATTGTTCCAATGTCAGCTGTTATTGTTACTGAAGTTTGTTCTAAGAACCACTTTACAGTTTGTTCTTTAAGTTGATTATCTAATAGCTCACAAATTGTCTCGCACGCATGTGTGCTATGATTCAAATTTCCAACCTCACACCTGACTATGTAATACAGCTAGAAGTACTGGATATAGAGCCCATGCAGTGTTTGTTTTCATTATGTAGTATAAGATGTTGCCACATAAGTCTTCTATGCGTTTAGTAGTGTTCCTAGAAGATGTTTTCATCACTTCATAAACAGCAGCTCTTTGATGATGCTGAAGTTTAATTAAATGTCTCTTCAGGTGGGTTTTCAGATTTCTAAACCATCTCTCTTGATTTTCTCCTTGTTTGCATACATAGGTTAAATTTTTAACATTGAAGTAACCTTTTATGTTAGAATGTTTGTCTGAAGCACATGCTTTGGGGTCTGTGCAAGCTATGCAATATAATGTAAACATTTTATCATCAGAAGCATCATCAATATCTTCTTGATTATCATCATCTTCATCCTCAACAGCTATATCTACATCAGGCATATTAGTGTCACTATTTGCAATGTTTTCCATTATATCACTTGGTACTGAAAATGAATCATCAGCATGCCCTAGATCCTTCTTTTCCACCAATTTGAATGTAGATTTGATCAAATCATTGTTCAGGATTTCTTGTATTGATTTACACTTGCTTAAATGGGCTATGGAAATGTCAAATTTGTTGCTTTTTGCTTTATTAGATTTGGATGCAACACTTGAACTTGAAGGCATATTTTGACTTCTCTTTATTAACCACAACAGCTTGGTGAGTTTCTTTTGTTAGGCGCAAAATTGCATTCAATGTCTTCTGGATTTGGGAATTTTCAAATTCCTCTAAAGTAGTTTTGTTAGTCTGATGCACAGATTCCTCACTTACCTTTTGTTTCTTAGGTGGAGGAGAAGCACTTTCTTCAGTCTGTGAAACATCTAGTGAAAAAGTTTCATTTTCTAGATTAGCAGTTGATGAAGTTGGTTCATTTTTCTGAGGTCTAGCACTAGCGCATTTTGTGAACAAACTAAATGACTGCTTTGCCGTATCTCTTTGTTGCACTTCATCCTGGTATTTCTTTACTGCAATATCTAAGCTGTGGGCCCAAACTCTGGGACCTCTTGTATTGTAACAAATATTTTTTTTGGAATTAAAATGTTCCTCCCAGTTTTGCTTCTTTGAATATTTGTTCTTGCATTGACCACAAAAGTAACCCCTTTTAACACCCTCACTTTTCTCTCCAACTTCATCAATATTAGGATCCATTATTGATTATTGACTACCTGAAAAAATACAAAATAAGTAAGTTAGTAAATATAGTATGGTAAAAGTGAGCAAAAGTAAGTAAATATAGTACAATGAAAGTAAGTAAAAGTAAGTGCTTTAAACTTAGTAAAAGTAAGGAAGAGTAAGTAAAAGTAGGTAAGTTAAAGTAAGTAAGGGTAATTATACAGAAAATGGCGCAACCCGAAGTATGATGTAAAAAACATTTTATTAGGTCAATTTCGATGTGCTGAAGCCAAATCTGTTAACCATTTGCTGTGCAAATGCTTCAAATTAGAGTAAATGTTATTTATATTTTACTCTTATTTTGAAGCATTTGCCTAAAAAATGGCTAACAAGCACATGAAAACTAACCTAACCTAACCTAAGAGTAAAATAACCACACGTTGGGCACGACAACTCAGAAAGCAAAACACCATGTTTTTGGAAAAATAGAATTGCTTCTTCATCATTTTCGTAACACTTTACAATAGCTTCAGTGTATCTAACAGAACACCCTTCACACTCCATTGCTATACAAACATTAAAAGGGCGCATTTTAAGAGGGTTATAAAATTGCTTCTGTTAAGAACTACTTTGACTCGCGGAGCAAAATTATTGGAACCAAAACATAAATGATGGGCAAATGAATGAACTTCAAAAATTTGTAATTTTATTTATAATCTGTAAAAATGTAATTTGCACACCAAATGGTTAACAGATTTGGCTTCAGCACATCGAAATTGACCTAATAAAATGTTTTTTACATCATACTTCGGGTTGCGCCATTTTCTATATAATAACCAAAGTAAGTTTAAACTTAACTAAACTTTTCAATTCTAGAGTCATGGTGGATTACTTAAAACTGCACAAGTAATTATCTGGCCAATTTATCAAACCTGGCTGATATCAATGGAACATAGTCCAATCCTGATAATTTTATATTAAAAAAATATACGTTTTAATAAAATTTTAATTATCAAAACATTGAAGCTTAACAAAAAATAAAAATAATTGTTAAATATGGATTTACCAACTAAACTTAAAATAACTAAATTTGTAATTTAAAAAAATTGGTTTGTACAAGAACGTATACGCAAAAAAATTGCATAACGTCTAGCAGATGAACAAAACCCAAACCCAAATTTACTTTTTCTCATGGTCAAATTTACTGGAGCAATGCTCCCAGGAATCTGGAGTCATGGGTAGGAGGGGTATGGTCTTAGATGCGATGGAGCAGATGGGAGTGAGTGAGTGAGGAAGAAGAAAAGGGGGGGGGGGCCTTCGGTGAGTATGGATCGTAGACGATCGGGTATGGGATTTTCGGCCGAGAGAGGGAAACACCTGCGACGAAGAGCGGACAACTTTGGGCATTCCACCAGGAAGTGTATGACAGTGATAAGAGCATGGCAGGTAGGGCAAAGCGGGGCTGGCAATTTCGCTATAAGGTGTCCGTGGGTGATGCGGGTGTGGCCTAGGCGGAGGCGGGCTAGAATTACTTCTTTATGGCGGGACCGGTGGAATGAGGAGGCCCAGTATCCTATTTGTGGCTTGATCATGTGGAGTTTATTTTGTGTGGCCTGGTCCCATTCCCGCTGCCATATGGAGTGGGAGCGGAGAGTCGGGAAGAAGTCGGAGAAGGAGAGGGGTCGGGAGGAGGCCGGCAGTGAGCAGGCCGTCTTTGCCGTGCGGTCCGCCGCCTCGTTACCCTGGATGCCGACATGAGCCGGGACCCAGCAGAAGGCGACTGTCTTGTGTTGGAAGGCCGTTAAAAAGTGGAAGGTTTGCTGGATGGTACAGACGAGCCGGTGAGGAGGGTTAAATCTTTCTAGGGAGAGAAGTGCGCTTTGGGAATCTGAATAAATGACGGAGCTGCTGGCAGAGTGGGTGCGCACAATGTCGAGGGCCTCCGTAATCGCGAAAAGTTCCGCCGAAAAGACGGAGGCCTCGCGGGGGCAGGCTGACGCCCCGGGAAAGCGGCTGGGACAGAATCACCGCCGAGGAGGTCGCACCAGCTTCCGAGCGGGAACCATCTGTATAAATGGCGACTGCGTCCGGGTGTTGGGTTGCGTGTTCGCGGAAGAGTGACCTGTATACTGTGGTGCTCGTGGTATTCTTCGGTAGGACACACAGATCCCTGCAAAACTTGATAAGGGGGAGGGGGGGCGGTAGATGCTGTATGAAATGGGGATAACTGAGGGGGCGGGCATGTTGAAAAGGGTCGAGGAAAGAGCGGACCACTTCAGTGAAGTGCCAGCTCCGTCCCTGAGGTGGTAGTTCAGAAACCGCCATGCCCAGAAGCGAATAAGGTAGCCTCTGTGCACGGAGGTATGTCCTCATGAGGAGTAGACCCCGTCGGAGGGCGAGAGGGAGATAATCGCAGTCCACGTGGAGGCTGAAGGCTGGGGAGGAGTGGAAAGCACCGGTGGCGAGGCGGAGGCCTCTATTAAGTACTGGGTCCAAGATATGGAGGAGGGCGTTGGAGGCTGAACCGTAAACTGCACTACCATAGTCCAGCTTCGACTGTACCATGGAAGTGTAAAGGTGAAGAACAGAGCGTCGATCTGCACCCCATGTGGTGTGGGAGAGGTGATCCAGGAGAGCGAGGGGGCGTCGAAGGGATTGCTTTAGGTGCTTGAGATGGGGAACCCAATTGAGCCGTCGGTCTAGGGTCATGCCCAGAAAACGCGTGGAGGGTACCACCTCAAGAGGACTGCCGTATAATGTGACAGAGGGAAGAGGAAGGGTTGTGGGTCTTCTACTGTAGAGCATACACTTGGACTTGGGGACGGAGAGGCGGAAACCCACCGACGTCGCCCAGCTTTCCACCTGGTAGATGGCGAGCTGCATTTGCCGTTGAACGACGGACGGTTCTCTCCCTGCGAAGTAGATCGCAAGGTCAGCCGCGTAGATGGAAGAGCGGATGGTGGGTGGAAGGCATTTTGAGACCGTGTTCATCACGACGGAGAAGCAGAGAACACTGAGGATGCTTCCCTATGGGACCCCGTCCTCCTGCACGAAGGTGTCAGAGAGGACTGAGCCCACCCGGACTTTTAAGGTTCAGCGGAGCTGACTGAGGATCATTGCTCGACGGGTGGTGTCAAAGGCCTTCTGAATGTCGAAAAAAATTGACAGTACGAACTATCCATTGTCGAAGGCATCCTGTATGTCTCGGCTGAGGAGCAGGATGGGATCAGTGGTGGAGCGGAATTGTCTGAAGCCGGACTGGGTAGCCGGGAAGGAATTGCTATTTTCAAGGACGAACGCTAGTCGCGTAGCGACCATTTTTTTCAATGATTTTGCAGGCGCAACACGTCAGGGTGATTGGCCTGTAGTTTGTGGCGTCGAGGGAATCTTTGCCGGGTTTGGGGATAGGGATAACGTGGGTCTCCTTCCACCTGGAGGGGAAGGCGCCCTCTATCCACATGCGATTGTATAGGTCTAGCAGGAAAATCTGTAAGGTAGTGTGGATGTGCTGGATCACGCTGTACGGAATATCGTCCGGACCGGGACAAGGGGATCGTCGAGAGGCCGGTGCCGCCTTTAGTTCACGCATGGTAAACAATCGGTTGTAGGTGCTGTCTATGGACGGTGGAGAGGGGCTATCGTCAGGGGCGGGTACGGAATCGACTGCAGAGGAAGAAATGGCGGCGAAGGTAGAAGCGAGGTGGTTTGCCACCGACTTGGGCTCGTATAGGAGTCCGTCGTTAGTCCGGAGGACCTGGGATCGAGAGGGGACATGTCACCTCTCGACACCACGTACCTTCTTCCAGATGGTAGCCGAAGGTGTGGTGGCGGTGATGTCGGACACAAAGGCACGCCAAGAGGCTCGGCGCGCTGTCTTCACTGTGCGGCGGGCGATGGCCCTGGCCCGCTGCATCTCCGTGCAATGGATGGGGAGTCGCGTCCGGTAGAAGCGCCGAGTAGCCGCCGCCTTGGCGCGCACGGCCTCCGCGCACTCCGGGGTCCACCAAAGTACCCGTCGGGCGCGGGGGTAGGTGGAGGATCGTAGGATGCTAATGCTTGCAGCCGCTATAACGACGGACTCGAAATATGCGATGCACTCGTCGATGGATGGGAAGTGGGCAGTTGTAAGGGTTGTATATGTGTTGTCGCGGAAGCGGGCCCAATTCGCGTTGGTAGTAATCCACTTTAGCGGTACCCGAACAGTCTGGTCGGGTCGATTGAGCGTGAGTTGAATGGGGAAATGGTCACTTCCATAGTCCTATTGGAGGACTTGCCATGTGAAATGTAGGAGGGCATCAGTTGAAACGAGGGACAGGTCTATACAGGATGGAGTGCAGGTGGCGGCATGGTAGAATGTAGGAGAGCCATCAATGAGGCACTCGAAGGAGAGCTCGGTCATGACAGAAATCAGGGTTGGGGCCATATAGGTGGTGTGTGTGTCGCCCCACAAGGGGTGGCGACTATTGAAATCGCCCAGTAGTAAAAAGGGCCTGGGGAGTTGTTGTACGACTTCCACCAGGTCATCGCGGGAGACTTGAGCGTGGGGAAGGAGGTAGATTGAGCAGACGGTGTATTGTCTATCCAGGGAGAGCCGGGCGGCAATCACCTGTAGCGGGGACTGGATAGAGAGATTGTGAAAGGGGACTGCGTGGTGTATGAGAATGGCAGCCCCCACTTCAAGTGCAGGTAGGAGGCGGGGTGGCGATGCAGGAATAACCAGTAGGGCAGGGCATGGGCCTGGTCCCCAGGATTAGCTTCTGGAGACAGACACACACCGGACGGGAAGTGGCAATCAAGGAGTTAAGGCCTTCATAGTTCACGAATATTCCTCTGCAGTTCCAGTGTACTATTGTGGTTTTCGGGGGATGGATAAAGGTGTAGGTGCTAGGTGGTTGGAGTGTGAAGGGAGATCTAGAGTTCGCGAAGGTGAAGGATGGGTCAGGAGCATGGCTGGCTATCTACCATTCACCAGGGAAGGAATCGGTCGGCCAGTCGATCCCCGCGGAGGTTGCGGGGTCGAGTCGGCCGAGCGAGACCGGAAGCGTGGCTCACGGCAGACAGAGGAACGTCGTGGGCTGAGAGGGTCAGAAGTGTTTTGGCGGCCTTCTGTGGTCGGGCCAGGAGGGGGCACTTTACCTCCCAAAGTGGCGCCTCCCCGCCTGTCCGGGGTCTCACGGCGGACCCTAGGTGGCGATAGGGGGTACCAGAAGGACCGGGCTGGTGGAAGGGAGGGCGTACTCAGGGTGGCTGACAAGGAGGGGGCCGGGGATGTTGGGTAGGTACTGTCGGGGTGGAAGGTGAACCGGAGTGGTCTCTTGGAGGGGTGGAAAAAATGGCACCAGGAGGCAAGGGCAGATCCATGAGGCTCGTGGGCGCGGCCGAGCTCCCCTCGGTCACACCGTGTAGCTGCGCCAGGGCCGCATCCACTGGATCCTCGGGGGTGAGAGGATATTGTTCAAATTGGGTCTCGTCGTAGGGAGTGGGTCATGGGTTTCGGCAACTGTTGTCAGAGTCTGTGGGGGTAGAGTGGTGGGACTTCCGCGGTGGGGAGAGATGGACATTGTAGACGTAGTGGGCGGTGTGAGGGTCCGAGCCGTCTTCTTGGTTCTAGGGGAAGAGGACTTGTTCCGGGCGGTAGGTTCGGGCGTGTGCAGAGAGTACTGGGAAGGCAGGGTTTGAGGTGGATGGGGCCTGGGTGTCCTGGTCCTAGACTCCTCGGGGATTCGTAGCAGGTGAAGTGCGTGAAGAGGAGGGATGGTGGGGAGACAGGGGACTATCGGGTCCTGCGAGGATTTCCTTTTGGGGGGACAGGGAGCAGTGGTCGAGGGGGGTTTCGGCGGCAGTCCAGGGCGGCGTGCCGAGAACAGCGGCATAAGACACCCCCAGCCTCACCTCCCGACTCCGCACCCTGTCCCGTGCTTCACGGGGCTAAGGAAGTCCGTTACCTGCAGGCCTCGGACCTCCTCCTCGAACTTGAAGAAAAGGCATTTGCAGGATGAAGAGGGGTGTGCGCCTTCACAGTTGGAGTATTTGGGTGTGTTGGGGCACCTGTCAGGGTGAGCGATATGTCCAGTGAACACAGTTGATGCGGCTGCCAACAAACGGAACTAACGTGTCCAAACTTGTTGCATTTAAAGCAACGGGTCGGGTCTGGGATGTATGGGCGAACAGAAAACTCGCATGACGCGCGGTCGGGGGGGGGATTAAGCTATTGAAAGTAAGGAGCAGACGCGGGGGTGGGGGAGGGGGTGCCTCCCTATCGAGATGTGAAGCAATGAATCTTAGTGACTCCCTCGGGTGCGAGGTCCTCCAGGAGCTCGTTCACTGCGATCGACAATATGCGGGTGGCGTAAATAGTGCCCTGACTCTGGTTCAGGCGAGGGTGTGGGGAAACGGACACCGAGCATCCAAGGACCTCAGTGACGGAGAGTCGGGCTTTTGTTTCTGCGGCTGAGCGTGATTTTACGAGGAGGGAGCCATCTCTCTGTGGGCGTACATCTTAGCGGCTGGAGTTGCTGTGGGTTCGGATCGCCTGGAACGTCCATTCAGAGTTGGTCGGAAGGGACCCAGATGTAGGCCGGATCACCAGGAATTTGTGGATACTTGGAAGGGAGACGGAGGCTGTAGAGTCGAAGTGGACTAGGATATTCAACGGTCGATAGGATGGCCGTGAATGCCGGCTCCTCCGTCCGCCGCGGGGCTCTCTCCGTGGGGAGGTGGGCTGACGGCGGGCATGTCCTGAATGGAACTTGACTTGCCCGAAGGCGGCTGGGGCGAGACCCCTGCTCCAGAGAGTGTAGGTCCAAGGGCATATTCGAGGGACGGACTGGGGTCGGCAACGGAAAAAGAGAGTGCAAGCGTTCCCCTTCCACAAGGGGTCAACCCCATTAGGTTGCGGTCTTCCAGTGGTAGAGGACCCGAGTGTTGAGAGTAGTCCGAGAATGAGAAGCAGTAGTCGTAAGCCGAGGGGGAGAAGTATCCATATCGAACAAAAAGAGAACTTCATCCCCCGCACGCATCCAGCCACCACCGACTCCAACAAGGGAAAGGCGAATTGTGGGCACACTTGGTCCCACTGCCAATAGATGTCACGCAGGGGAGATACACCCGTACCCAGTCCCCGTGCCTGAAAGGCGGTCACTCATCCAACGCGCGGTGAAAGGTGGCAGGGACAGGGCTTGGGTTTGGTTGAAAAGCGACA
Source organism: Bathynomus jamesi (assembly GCA_023014485.1). Classification (NCBI taxonomy): domain Eukaryota; kingdom Metazoa; phylum Arthropoda; class Malacostraca; order Isopoda; family Cirolanidae; genus Bathynomus; species Bathynomus jamesi. Next base: position 506,109 of record JAJOZX010002810.1, read on the forward strand.
AGGGTGCAGGGCAACCACCTCCCACAGCCAAGGGCCTAGGAAGGGGTCAAAATCAAGGTCCAAAAAGGAGAAGCCAGAAAAAATGGGTGAAAGGAGGAAGAAAGAAATAGAAGCAGGAGATCAGCCGGGTCCCCAAATGGGTCCAATGGTCCACGAGGGCAGAGAAAGCCCTTACACCGAAGAAAGGTGCATTCCCACATTCGCCACAGAGGGACGCGCCCTATCGCTCTGGACAAAGCAAAGGGGTATTGTGAAGTGCAATTCATAACTTTGATAGCGTGTGAACTTTAGATTACACTCTGTAAAGCTCTCAAGATTACGGCCTATAAACTATCGCAACTATACAGGGGTGTTTATAAAGTCCCTATCTGTTTCAGTGAAAACGTAGCAAAAAGGGTAAAGTTCAATAACAATATAATAGAACTGAACAGCCACGGAGACATCACACATCCTTGACGCACACCAACACTTACATCAAACCATTCAATCAATTCTTTATTTACTCTCACACATACACTACTTCTATTATAGAAGCTTTTCACTGCATTCAGGAGTCTATCCAACCACATATATTCGCAAGACCTGCCACAAAGCTTCACTTTACTCTATCATACGCTTTCTCGAGATCCATATCCATAACCACACCTTGCAATCCGTTTCGCATACTTTCTCAATCACTTGTCTCACTGCAAACGCTTGATCCATAAAGTCTCCACCACCTGAGAACCCTCCTTGCTCATCGCTCACCAAGCATTCTGTAATAAGCGAACTCGTTGTCACTATTCTACCATACACCTTCCCCACTACACTCAACACTTATACCTCTGCGGTACTTGCATTCACTCCTTTCACCTCTCATTTTGTACAATGGAACAATTATTGTTTTCTTCGTCTTCGGGCACACTCCCATTGGTTCATGCACTCTGACATATGCATCATAACCACTAACTCTTTCAAACTACCATACTTAATTTTCCCATATACTCCATCTACATCTGCCGCTTTTCCATTTTTCAGTTTGCGAATCGCCACTTTCACTTCATCCATGGCGATGTTCTCAGGTATTCTGTCACATATCCTCCTCATATCACCAAATCCTATCATATTTATAATTGCACTCCTCTCATTTCTTCCACCCATCAAACCCTCGAAACTCCTTCCATCTGTTCCGTAGATCAACACATCCGTTGTAAGTAGCCTTCCATTTTCATCCCTTACTCACACTTACTTCCTTAGTTTCATTTCTGCACTTCCGCATTGCCTTCCAGAACAACTTTCTATTCTATTTTTCAATTTTGCCTCATGTACGTTGGAACACAATCAGAATTTTATTATTTAATTTGGAGTACTTCATCAAATATGAATAAACCAAATACCACAGTAATTACATTTTTACTGATAAACTCGAATCCGAATCAATAGGAAAATCACCGAATCCGATCCGAATCAACTGAAAAAGTACTATCTTATCTTTCATATTATCACTCTCCACCAAACTCACCTTTGCACTTCCTTACTTCTTTCCAGATTAACTTTGTTCTCTTTGTTCCTTCCTAAGACTTCATCTACTCTCTTCTTACTATTTTGTATCATTCACTTGACATTCTTCTTACAGTCTTTGTACAACTTATTACAGCTTCTGATTAAATAGGACAAGAAAAAAGAGTTTCCTTTGATCTAACGGCTAAAAAAAAGAACCACTTGAGACTCGTTTCAAAATAACAAAGCTATTTATATGGTTTCTACTTTAATAAGTAAAAAATCAAAAATTAAAAACCACACTGCGAAATTCGTCAACAATTAAATTCTCCCCATGACTATTACCTTTTTAGAGCGAGTTTCGTCAAATGGTTTCCCTATGTGCATCTCACTACCGTCTCCCGGAATTCTGCCGAAGGGAAGGTTAAGAACGGAAGCATTTGTTCGGAGTTTTGAGGAGCAAGAAAGACACAACCCTTTGTTCATACGTTTGAAGGCGTCCTCCTCTTCCAGTTCTAATCTTGCTCGTTCCTGAATAAATGTATGGTAGCTGCAGTACTCTCCATAATTATTTAAATTATTTGTTTTTACACTTTATTTATAAGATACTAACTACTCATTCATTTATTTACGGTTAGATTAGTTCACTTTTCAAGTTGGAAAATATAAGGTGGAATTGTATTATTCATTAAAACCCGAAACAAGTTTTTGGTAATCAGCGTTCTTATTTGCTTAATATCTAAAAAATCATATTGCGTAACTAAAATAAAAATCATTAAAGTTGTTCGTTAATATATTTGTTACTAAATTAAAATAAATGTCAATGCAAGTATCTAAAAGATAGAATTGTGTGTATTAAGTTTCTAATAGAAATTGTTTTTGCTTAATTCCATATTGAAATCAACAAACCGTAGAAGAAACATTATTTTGTTAAAAGGTTTTCGCGGAATCTTTTATTTCATCTGACGAAAAAAAACTTTGAAGTTCTTTAACTCTAATTTATAACTAATTTATGAACACGAGATCATATAAAGTGACCTTTGACAAAGCGTCTTGCTGCAAATGAAGGTTTTGCGTGGCCTGCGTGATTTCGGAGAGCTTTTTCTGGAGTGCCTTTCGTGATTCTTCCAATTTCTCCTCTTTTCTCTCCAAATCTCTCGATTTAACTTCCAAATCCAAACTCTTCTGTTCAATCACTTCTTTCATGGTAGCGTTCTTTCAAAATAAAAGGACTACTTTAATCTAGGGGTGGGTAACCTACCGCCCGCGGGCATAATGTGTAATTAAGTTAGTGTAATTTAATTGCCCTCTAACAACTTGATTATTTAAAGTCATACAGTATTTACACCTTAATTATGTCCCAAACTATTTTTAAAGCTGCAATTTGCCCGATAGAGACTATTTTAGTTGAAATTTGCTCGCCACACAAAAAAGGTTCCACCCCTGCTTTAATCGTTAACAGAAAGATACCATCGTTATTAAAATGGAATAATTCAACAGCAGAAATAACCTGAATGTGAAATAAACAAAACATACTACAAACTGAGTAATATAATATAATATAATATAATATAATATATATATATATATAATATATACAGGGCGTCCCAAAAAAATGTACACACACACTTTAAATAATTATAAAGGCAGTGTTTATTAAAATACATTTCATTTTCAAAATGTAATAGAATCTACAGACATTATTTAATTGTTTTGTCAACGCCTGTTTTCAAACTGACGTCCGTTCTGGTCCAGGCACTGCTGATAACGCGAAGCAATGGAATCGCAAACATCACGAAACATTTCGTTTGGTATTTGTGTGCATTCTCATTCAATGGCTGCTCTCAATTCAGCGACTGTTGCAGGTTTTATAGCGTAGACTTTGTCTTTTAAGTATCCCCATAAAAAAAAGTCTAGTGGTGTGAGGTCTGGTGAACACGGAGGGTATTCTACGAAACCCCTTCGTCCAATCCACATCCACATCGTGCCAAGTACCACTCGCAATACTCCACTCTTCGGTCCGGATCATCTTCATTAATAGCATGGACTAATCTTGGAATGTAACTTTCCATTGACAGCGCTTCAAAATGCGTTGGACAGACGATTCTGAAATTCCTACCTCACGACTCGCTTGCCGCACAGATTTTCTTGGACTTTGGTGATACGTTTCCAGTACTCTTTCTTGCTTTGTGGGGCTTGTCGATGTCCGTGGTCTTCCGGAACGCTTCTTGTGGACATTCTGAACAGTTCCATCGGCTTCAAACTTATCTCTAATTCGAGTGATGGTAAGTCGCGTTGGTGGATCTGTTTGAAACTCCCTCCTAAACTGTCTTTGCACTTCAACTGCGTTTTCACACTTCCAGTAGCATTTTAGAATGAATTTCCTTTGTTCAAAGCTTAGTCTGACTGCAATTATTAATTCTAATGGGTTTAACTTGGAAAGAAAGAAACATCAATTGAGCTATCAGCTGTTAAAGTGTGTATACATTTTTTGGGACGCCCTGTATGTATATATATAATATATTATATATTATATATATATATATATATATATATAGGGTGAACCAAAAGTAGGTGGACAGTAAATGATAACGTTTATTTTGAGAATACATATTTAATTTTTTGTATACTATAATACAAAATAAAATTTAAATAAATTTAGTTATAATATTTAATATAATATAACACAAACACCATAGTTATAATGAAACCATAGTTATAATGAACACCATAGTTATAATATAATATAACACAAACCGTATTCAACCTACTGTCCACCTACTTTTGGTTCACCGTGTATATATGGAATTTCACACACTAAATGAATGAATGCTGCAAACCAGCATATAACCAGTATATATATATATATATATATATATATACGCACACACTTTAGGTGAGTTTGAACGACGGTTCAGGATCGACCTGCGGTCGACCCCTCTGCAGCATCCCGCCTCATTTGCGAGATTTGGTGAAGGAGGGAATTGCTGTCTGATCTCCTCCTGCCCTCGTAGCCAGCCACGCATTGCTGGTCAGGGACTTTGCACAGGAATCTGTTCAGCTGGTTCTTGAAGTTATTCAGGTCGGTGTGCTGAAGATTTCTCACTTCTTTTGGTAGGACATTGAAAAGCTTTGGGCCTCGTATTCTGAGGATGTTTTCCATCCTGGTTTTCATGGCCCCTCTTGTCCCACCTACCTTCGAATATTCTTCTTCCAGCTTTAACCTTTTCTCTTCAAAAATTCTCTCTTCTTCAATTATCTCTTCTTGCTCTGTTCTCAAGCTGAAAACTTTCTCCTCGAGAATCCTTCTCTCTTCTCTCAACTGAAAAACTTCCATCTCCGCCGAAGGAGTCTGCGAAAGTGGTAATAATGAAGGACAGGTAACGTATTTAGCTCGGTGGTAGAGTATCAAGTTAATTTAAGGACAAACTTTTTAAACCGAATATTATTCCGGCCGACCCAGCAGTAAAAATGTATACTGGTACATGACCGGATCGGCGGGCCCAACTCCACAGTTGTATATAGGAGGAGGGAGGGAGGGGGTTATGGGATATGCTATCTTCTTTTTTGCTTGCAAATAGCTGGATATTTAAGGAGGTAACTTTGCCGATAGTTAAAAAAAAGTTCGCGGCTTGGTATTCACGGTCTGTTCCTGTATCCTTTAATGAAAAGCTCGACGTCAGACTAATTCTAGTTACGTAGTAAAGATATTTCTTTAATGTCACAAAGTTTGTTTATTTTATGCAACTTGCATGTGCCCAGTTTCCAGAAACTAAAGGGCCATAAGACTGTACAAATCTCTCAGTATGGGAAATAGGTATTATATAATTAGGACATTCGCATTAAATGCAAATGAAGAGAGCATTTGCTCACCACAAAATTCTTCGGTTTCCGACTTTGTATCTCGTAAATGTGAGACTTCTGCTTGGCTATCGTCTGCATCATTTCTTTCTGTTCCCTCATGATAGACTCCTTTGAGCGCGCCAACTCCCTCCGTTCATTTTCCATAGTCAACTTCAATTCAAAAGAATTTTTAATGTAATGTCAAATGTCCAAAACTGAAAGCTAAAACTGTATTACAAGACTGTAAAAGTATTTTAGTTATGTATAAAAATACACGATACTGAAATTATTATTAATCCTTAGTCCCATCAAGAAATGTTCAATATCCAAAACTGAAAGTCGCCTACTTCTAAATTGTTTACAGCCTAATGCAACGGATGGATAGGAACACTTGAATGTTTTAAAACTCGAAATCTTTGATCAATGAGACAGTGACCAAATGACTATAACGCAAAGGAACCACACACAACGAAAAACGAACAGTTTATCTCCGTTTGTTATGCAGTTCTAGTTCATTAACTGGCCACCGCCCATAACTCAGCGGGTAACGCTGCTTCTCTATAAGCGAAGTGAAGACACTGAGGTCAGAGGTTTGACTCCCAATGATGCCGACATTAATAATCCAGGAGTTAGTGGAAAGGGCAGCATTCACCTGGCTTAAGCTCTGTGTCAATTTCTGGGGCTTCTGACTGATTATTTGTTACTACTACTACTTCGTTAACTAAATTTAACAAACGAAAATGAAATCAGAAAAGAAGTCCTCGAAAATTAAAACAGAACTACTGACCAAATCGCAGAAAATGATCCATCTAAACTATCCGTACTTCTCGACCCCAGTCATCTCTAGCATTTCAAGCGAGGCCATTTCAGGCTAGAGATGATGACTGGGCCATTTGAAAGCGATTTAACTTTCTAATTTTAATCAACTGATATCCTCAGAAGAAATTAGTTTAAAAAAGACAGGAGTTTAGAAACTCTCTACTTCTACTTCTTTCATATTAGATCCATGAATTCTAAACTGCTGGGTTGTTAATAATCTAGGCAATGATTCCTTTTAAAATTGAAATACAATAAAATAAAATACATTGAGAAATTCTTGTTCTCCAGTTTACTTCGAACTTACTTGGAAATGACGCTTTTCTTCCATTAAAGAAGTTCTTTCCACGTCCAATTTCATCTTCTCCTGAGCCATAAGCCATTTTTGCGATTCAATCTGGAAATAGTCTTCTTATTTATTTTCTTCCACCTTTGAAACAGTTCAGACTTATATTCTTTAAGAGAAGTGAATTAGGCTGATCATAGAGCAGTGGTTCTTAACCTTTTTTAGGCTGCGACCCAAATTCTGGTCGCGGGGCTAGCTTGGCGACCGATTCTAGAGTTAAAGACACGACTGAATCTAAGACGCCCATTTCAGCTATAAAAGTAATATGTGAGGATGAAACTTAGAGATTTAATACTAAAAAACAGAAGAAAGCTGAAAGGATAAAAAATCTTCGTCAATGACGACGTATGTGAGGAAACACGTAAAATTCATAAAGAAAAGCTCCCTAAACTCATAGAAGCGAGGAAACTCGGGAAAGTTGCCTACTTCCTTGGAAAGAAGTCAATTATTAAAGAAAGAGAGACTCCTCCAACGCGGAATACTTCGGTCAAAGGAGTTCACCTTGTTAGTGAAAAAGCATTCGAAGCTATAAGAACTACGAAAAAGCCAGCCGACAGTCTCCTCAGTCAACTTTCGCATTGAAGGCTCAACTGGGCGGTAACTCCTTATTCCCGTATTTTGTATTTAGTGAAATTGAGAGCTACTGTTAAAATGGCTTTCATCGATAAAGACTTTCATAATATATGTGCCGATATTAGCCATTTCAATTCATTAACAAAAAATTCTGTAGCCAGTTTAGAGAATCCGGAACAGGTATCTGATGTAGGCAATTGCATGGTCTCATCGATAGATGAGTTTAATGCCTTTGTATTACAAAAAGATATTTATAAAAAATCTTTCAGTGCTAAATCTAAACATTCGAAGCTTACCGAGGAACTATAACTACTTATTGGCCCTTTTGAAAACTTCTACGGTCAAATTTAGTGTTATAATTCTCACGGAAACCTGGTTAAATAGTAGTATTAAAAGCCTGTATAATATCGATAATTACGTTGCTTATCATACTGTAAGAGATGGTCAGATTGGCGAGGGTATCTTTGTATATGTGCATCAAACTTACGACTCTAACGAAGTATTTTCTGTATTAAGTGATAATGAAAACTTGATTGTTAATATAAAAGACAAAAGTAATGTATATTCTGTCCATGCAATATATAGACCACCTAATACTAATATCAATAGCTTTTTAATTCACTTAGATAACATGTTATGCAACTTCCATAAATCGAATGCCATAGTTACGGGTGACTTCAGCATCAATTTGCAATCTGAAGCAATCTCTCAAATTTTGAAACTTAATGAATTCTTTCTATCTTAAGTCATACTATTACCAAACCCACTCGAGTCTGCAACTATGGTAATCGAATAACAGAATCTACGATTGATAATATATTTGTAAACAGCAATGTCCTCGTAAATTCTGGAATTATAACTACAAACATCAGTGATCATTTTCCTATTTACGCTATATTCAATAACTTTGTTCAGATTGCGGACAAAACATCTATTGATTACAGAATATTCTCGGAGGTTAACAAAAGAAAATTTATTGGGGCTGTCGAAAATACTCGATTTGACTAACGAACCTATAAATGACCCGGATCATATGTTTCAGTTCTTCTATGACACCTTATTCCATATTTTCAATATGTGCTTTCCTTTAACCCTTTAACGGCGGAATTGTTTGTAGAGTTAAGTTATGAATGCGTGTATTTGAAACGTTATCAATATGTAGCTTCGTCCTTTTAGGGTTAAGGAAAAAAAGAGTTTCGCCCAAAAGTGTCGCAAATCCATGGATCACTCCAGGAATTATCACTTCAGTAAAGAAGAGAGAGAAATCATTCAAATTGCAATTACAAAGCAAAATTCCTAAAGTACAATATACTCAATACAAACACAAATTAACTAAAGTAATCAAAATTGCAAAATATAACTATTATAATAAATTTTCCAAACATAAAGGAGGCATGTAAAACACTTGGACAACCATAAACATTCTCGGAAAAAAATTTAAGAAAAATTCAATAGAGAAATTAAATGTTGATAATAAAGAAATTACTAATGATACTGCTATTGCAGACTCTTTAAATATACATTTTACTTCAATAGCGGATAAGCTTCGCTCACAATTACTAATGATCACTCACCTCTAGAATATACCTATGCCATCCAGCCCACTAAATTCATTTTCTTTTGTTCCTGCTACCTCTACTGAGGTTCGGAATATTATTGGTAAATTAAAAAATACAAAAAATAACATTCATAACATTCCTGTACCTATACTGAAACTTGTTAAAGATAAGATATCTGTAACTTTGGCTAAAATTATCAATCAAAGTATTTCCAAAGGAATATTCCCATCAATGCTAAAAACTGGTTGTATAACCCTTTTTAAAGGGGGTGATCCTACACTAGCAACAAATTACAGGCCGGTGTGTTCATTATCTGTGTTCAGCAAAGTTTTTGAAAAAATTGTAAAAAGTAGAATGCAGCAATATTTAGAATCCTACAATTTATTATCTCCAAATCAATATGGCTTCCGCAATAATAAAACAACGGAAATGGCTATTTTAAATCTTATGGAAAATGCAAATATAGCTAAAGTGAACAAAGAAATAATGATATCAATATTTATGGATTTGAGTAAGGCGTTTCATGTAATAGTAGGGTGTGTCAATTTTAGGGAGCAAAGTGAAATCTTTAGATTTTCAAAGACTACTAGTGACCAAATGATGCATTTTTATGTGCTAAATCGAAATATGGCTTTAAAATCCAGATTTGACCATTCCTAGCTACTTATATTTGAAGTTGAAGTTTATGAAAAATCAGCAATTTTTGCAAGTATTTTTTTTATTGTATATAACTACATTTTACATACATTACATACAATTAAAGACATTTTGATTGTATTTCAATATTAAAACTTAGAAATATAGATAAGTTTCTTGAACTTTGCCAAGGATGCCATGTCTGCCTTGCTCCCTACTGGCCACCTGGCCACTGATGTACGCCTCCCTCCTCTCTTGTGAGTAAACATGTTGTGCTACTCCAGTTGTCATCCTTATACACCTCTCTCTACTGACTGTGTGTGTGAGGGCCATGCAGGAACTTCCATTGATCTATCCAGAAACTCCTTCATTGCAGCAGTGGTGAGGAAGCAGGTCAGAGGAGGCTCAGTCACGCCAGAGTTCCAGTCAATAAGCTCCGAGAGTTTGGTGGCATCTGGGTTGATGTCAGCAGTCTCCTACCTGTGTGTCCTCATCTCCTTCACCTCTGATTTCCAGTATCCTCTTCACTGCCTCCCTCCTCTCCTCCTCCACCTCACTGCACAGCATGGCCTGGAGCACAGCCTCAGTGTGTGCATACCAGACTGATCTCTTCACTGTAGGCATCACTATTCCTATCACCTCCTCCTTCTGACTTCTGAGCAGCTCCAGCTGGTACAGTACATGCCTGGGTCCCTCCGCCCAGCTGTGATTTAACTTGATGTTGAACCAGTTTGGCATGTAGACTCCCACTATGAATTCCACAATTATCCTCAGATTCTTCAGGTTCCTACCCTTCAGCCCATGTTTGGAAATCCACAATCTGCAGAACCTTACAGCCGTGGTGACCCACCTACTGTGACAGACTGGCCCAATCTCCAGGAGAGCTAGACTCTGAGGTACCTCTCCCGATCTGATGGCAGTGATGATTCTGTAGCCATATGATTAGTCTGTGCTGAGGTCCTTGGCTACCTCCTGACTGAGATGGGGTAGAGGAGGACCAACAGTGATCCTCGTGAAGTTTGGGTTGATCTCCAGCTCAGTGGCAGTGTCTAACATCTTTCCTAGGGGCCCAGACCATTTGTTGTTGTTCAATGTCTTGCCATCCAGTGCAGTCATCAGGTGTCTGAGACTCAGCTCCCCAGTGTGCAAGTCACAGACAATCCACACCAACTTCCTACTAAGCTTGGCCTCCACATAATGCATTACTCCTCCCTCCCAGCCAGTATTCACATTAGTACTGTCACCTCCTATGGCCAAAAGGGTCTGGTCTGCTCCTCTCTCTCTTAGCCAGTTCATCAGATGATCAGCAATGACCTCAGCATGACTTCTCTCCTCTGCAGCTTCCTCTGGTACAAAATGCCACAAATATTTCCCACCTGGTTCATTGCACACTGTGTAGTGTTCTTCCTTAATGAGGCCAGGAAACTGCCTGTCACTGCCCTCAGCTTCCATCATCACTTTGGTGTCATCTCTTTTCCCATCAAAGAAGATACAGGTGATGCCATTTTCCCTAATTTCATCATCAAACTTCTTGACCAGCTCCTTAGTCAGTCTCTCCTGAGCCCTCCTCACCTTGTTGTGGTCAATCACCAGTGCTGTGTCAAACTCTGTGATAAGACCAGCATCAATCCAGGCAACAGTGGCAATCTCTGCACTCTCTCTCAGCCCAGTGTGATGTCTCAAGTTAGCCAGAGCTATGTTGGTGATAGCCTCAGTGTTGTATTTCTTCTTCTTAGCCACAGGCAAGGAAGAAGTTGTCGCAGCCTCTGGTATGAAGTCTTCATCCTCCTCTCTCCTCCCTGCCTCCTCCAGTATATCTCCAGTCTCCTCCAACTCCATCTCCAGCAGTGACTCCTCCCTCAACTCCTCTTCTTTCTTGGCTGACTCCTCTGCCTTCCTCCTCCTCTTCTCCTCGGCCTTCCTTCTCTGCTCCTGTCTCTGCAGCAGTGCTTCCTGTCTCCTGGTCTCAGGGTGATCAGCTAGACCCATCTGGTGCGCCCCCACACTGCCCACCTTTTCTCTCGGACCTTTAATGAAGGCAGCTCCTGCACTGGTATCTTCTGCTCGCTCCTGCAGCTGCAGTCAATGTGAACCTCACTGTTGCAGACAGGGTTGCACCCAAGCTCACTGCAGCTCCTGATCACAGTGACAGGTCAGGATGTCCACCAATTTGTCCAGTTTCATCATGAACCGATCTTTGACCTCTAGCTTCACATTGCCAATGGACACCTTCACTGCCTCATCCCACAGTGCCTTCACTTTAGCCCCTGATCCTGACCTCAGTGTTGATTACAGGTCCTGTGAATAGAGCGTTAGCCTTTCTCCACTGAGCCAGTAGCCCAGGAACAATGCCGTTGTTAATCAGGTCATTAACTGGGTAATTCCTCCTGTCTTCCTCACTCATCTCTCTCCTCAACAAACCATACCTCAGCAGGGGGGAAGTTCCCTCCCAATCTCCACCAAATTACTTAGGTGACAACTTGATTTGCTTCGGGTTCTGATTTCTTTCTGACTCATCCTGTGGACCTGTGAAGAAAAGAAATGTCATTGAAATTTGGATAGGCCTACTGACTATGATCACATAAAATTAAGTTAATTGAAATTCTTAATATCTTCCTATAAGCTCAGATAAAAGGTTGTGTTGTTATAGGTACAAGATTTAATTATTCAAAGTAATGACAATTTCATATATCTATCATATCAAAATATACAGAAAGTTTGGGTCACAGATAACATTTAGAATAATTTGAATTACACAATATTTACATTACGAAGTAATCAAAATTGTCAAAAAGGAGGGAAAACACATGCATTCACAATCAAAACTCCAGCATTTGTGACTACATGAAACTTAGAAACCATACTGCACACCAAAAATAACCAAAGTTGACCACACACATCAATGGCACATTGATATACGATGCTACAGTCATATTTAGGTTATATTTCAAACCTTTATGGTCAAATATAAGTAGGTAAATGGCTTTTTTAAACAACACTAAAGATATTTCTAAGTTTGCTAGACAATATGACATCATTTGAGCATTAGTATTTTTTGACTTGTTGACTTTACTAAAATTGACACACCCTAATGTAATTGCCCATAATATTCTACTTAATGAATTATATTGTTACAGCTTTAGAGGAGCAATCAGTGATTGATTTAAAAGTTATTTGTCCAATAGATATCATTTTGTATCAGTAAATAAGGTTTGCTCAACTAAAGCGCTTGTCAAACATGGTGTACCACAAGGCTCAGTTCTGGGTCCACTGTTATTTTTATTATATATAAATGGCCTTCCACGTTCATCTGATATACTGAACTTCATAATGTTCGCAGATGATACAACTGTGTCTTTTTCTTGCAAAGATGTTAATTCTGCTAAGAGTATATTTAAATCAGAATTCATCAGTGTAATGAAATGATTGACCACCAATAAACTCTTCCTAAATACCAGTAAAACAAATTTCATGATTTTTTACTAATAAAAGAAATGTATATCTTGAGGAACTTAATGTTAATGAAATCGCTATAAAGGAGTGTACTGTAACAAAATTTCTTGGTGTAATGCTAGATAAGAATTTACAATGGAGTGATCATGTAAATTATATCGCGAAAAAGATTTCAAGGAGCGTTGTTATAATGTTTAAACTTAGAAATGTAGTCCCTAAACAGGTTTTATTGACTGTTTATCATACTCTTGTTCTTCCTTATATAACGTACTGCACCCTTGTTTGGGGGAACTCCGCTAACAACGCATTAAATGGTATCTTTGTCATCCAAAAACGAGCAATAAGGTTATTATCTGATGCTGATTTCCTTGATCACTCTAGTGCATTATTTAAAGAGCTAAACCTACTAAAGCTCAACGATATAACCAAACTGGCACATTTTATTTACAAGTGTAAGAACAAAATCATTAATTTACAATGGGTAAATAGATATTTTGTAACTCATCAAGAAATCCACTCGTATCAGACCAGAAATAGATCAAAACTTGTTATACCTCAATTTAGATTGGCTTCATCTTAAAAACTACACACATGGAATGACTTAAATGCCGATATATAAAATATTATGAATGTAAATTTGTTTAAAACCAAGTTGAAATCCCGATTAATAATGGCATACTAACAAAAATCTCGGATTAATATCCATTAATATTGTTTACTAATTATTAATTTCTTGGGATTGTTCAGTTCTTATCTCTCATGTATAATATTGGTTTCTTTGTATGGTATTGGTATAATGCCTTCAAAGGTGATCTTGCATTTGTCATGTCAGTAGTGATAATTTAAGATTAATACATGCCTTAACTATTAATAATATTTATTTATTATTAATTAATAACAACTAGCTGTTTATTTTTAATAAGAGCCCAGTAAAGCCTAAAGCTTAAGGGCCAAATTAAATAAAATAAATAGTCGAGCTTCACAATTATTCATGTCATTGTAAATTGAAAAAATTTATTTATTTTATTATTATTAATAAAGGTTATTCAATTCAATTCAATTTATGCCTACACAGTTCACTCGTAATAAACAATAAAATAAATAATTAATGGTAAATGATTAAGGATAACATAAATAAATGATAAATGACAATTTAATGACCCAATCAAAATGGCTTGGCGATCCAGGGGTTAAGAACCACTGTCGTAGACAGACTGAGAGGGGATTTGATTTCACGATTTTCACCGAATCAATTATTAATATAATAAGAACGAACAACAAAAGAAGGCTAATTTTAATAAGGGATAATTCTCTCTGACCTCCGTTCCTTGATTCGAGAGAGAACTTTCCAGTCTATTGACAAGAATCGTCAAGCGGTTCCTTTCACTTTCAGACTCGGCTCTGACAGTTCCCAAATTAGTTTCCATATTTTTGAGTTGCTTCTCTTTAAACTGAAAATTATTATAAAATTTAGCAGCTAATCGCACAGCTTTTCCATGCAGTGAAGAGTATAGAAGCTGTTATACAATTATCGATATATGGGAGGAGGAGAATAATGTCATATAGTCTGGGAAGAATTACAAAGTTATTCTCACTTCCAATGATTTTTTGACAAGTTCTAAAGCCGAATCGTGTTTTTCGTTTACGGCATTCGTTATCTGAGAAATGTCTGTTGTGTTGGCTTCCAACTGACCAAGAACATACTCGACTTCCCTAGAATTAACAAAACGACAAATACCGTTGAATGAATCAATGAATGAATGAATCCCAAAGGATTGCGATACTCATCTCCTTATGGGAATACATGAATAAAAGACGTATAAATTTAAAGAGACTTCTCTCTCTCTGCTGAGCATTTTGTAATCACTATAGTTAAAGATAAAAGACAAGGAAAATTAAATTTTAACACGACTCAGCACTACAAAATGTATAAAATTGAATTTGACCTTATTAAGTAATCCCTTATTTCACCCTTTACGACAGAACAACAATATCTTAACCTATCAGCTGTAAAAATAGGTTAGTAAAACCAGAAGACTCACAGCTTCACTAATCAAAAGAAGTTAGAAATTTTAACTTGGTTGTTGTAGAAGGTCTGAAACAGACTCGAATACATTAACTTCTTTGAATAAATTTGTGATCACTGTTATTTGTACATAATCCGTCACTGATTTCAATTGTTGGAGTTCTGTTAAATGTAATGAAGTATGATATTCACCTATGACCTTTATTTTTATAAAGTTTTATCGTAAGAAAGTTTACTAATATATATCAAATCACTAACTTTACTCGTCCAGTCGCGGACAATACCGCCTTCAACTCTATATCTTTCAACTCCATTAATCGATCAACTGCGTTGTGGTGTTCCTTCTTCATGCGATCGATGATGTTGGCGTACATTTCCTTCGATCTCTGTAAGGCATCGCCCATTTCTGCTTTGACTGCCGACACTTTGGCCTCGTGTGACGCAGTTAGTGATACAATTTCCTTCTGCAAAAGGCCCAGGTTCGTAATACAAAACATCGCTAAAACAATTTCCACCTAAGTCGTAGTAGTAATAATGAAAACGATGATTCACTTTTGGAAAGCTAATCAATTATTATAGACTACAGTGCAAACAGATAAGGAAGAAATTAAAACAAAATGGACAGTAATTAAGTAATTTTAATGCGCCTCGTTGGTGTAGTGGTTAGCGTCGCTCACTACGAATCCATCGGCCCCGGGATTGAGACCCGGTGACGGGAGGCGGCGAGCAGCAAAACCCAGCTGTTCATCCTTCCACACAATAAAAAAATTGGTTTGTAGATAAATGGGTACCCTGGGTAGCCACGCTGGGTTGCTGGTGGGACGTGGTTCGGATTCCACGTTAAACTGTAGGTCTAAGGTGGAGTGACAAGCTTGACCTTCGTCAGAATGAACAATTTGGGCGGAAGCAAAACCAAATCAAGGTACAAAATAAACTGCGAATAAAACCCGTAATGAGGAAACTAACTTGCATTTCTGTAATTTTCATTTTGTGACTCTCAATCAATGAGTCTCTTTCTTGGATAACACTCGTTTCTTTTCTCATCCACACCTCCTCTTCCAGGATCTCTTTCTTCCTAATAACGAAGTTTATAATTAATAATGCTTGCGGACAAGATTAATCTCATACAAACGGATTTCAAATAATA
The DNA here is from genome assembly GCA_023014485.1 of Bathynomus jamesi. NCBI lineage: Eukaryota > Metazoa > Arthropoda > Malacostraca > Isopoda > Cirolanidae > Bathynomus > Bathynomus jamesi. Next base: position 521,987 of record JAJOZX010002810.1, read on the forward strand.
AGTGGCAGGCATTGAAAATCACAACACACACGTTTAAAAAGGTTCATCAATTTAAGTCTGTTAAGGACCACATACCATCCCTTACCAGAACACAATCCAATACTGCAACCTCCCCTCGACTTAGGGTAATCTAGCATGCAGAACTATTTTATTAAGAAATAACTTAGAAGAAATACCGCAAAACTTTCTTTTACTAAAACAAGAAATTCTAAGTTATTTTTCAGTTAAAAAAGAAATAGCGAAAATAGCAACGCTAATTAGCATTTAATCTAAAAATATTTTTAAAAGATTCTAATTAAAACCAACTTGTGAGAAACCGTGATGATTTCCAATTCCTTCTCGTGTTGCTCTTTACGCAAAGACAATTCTGCTTCCACTCTTCCAACCTCCGTTTCAGCTTTGTGCAAACTAATCTTTAGGGAAACAAAAAATATTAAATTTACGATACATACTTGGCAGTTAATAAAAGAAAATGTGATACAATGAAGTAATAAGCTATAGAAAAATAAAGCAGAAATTAAATCAGTTACTTACGCCGTTTTCATGATAAATAATCACGAGCAACGAAACAAACAGGAGAAAATTAAAAAATAAATTGTTCATAACATTCGGTTTCCGAATCAAAATAATAAACAACCCGAGTCACTCTTCAGAATAAAGAATGATTAATTCTATTCCTCTATTTTTTTTAACATCATTTAACGTTGGATTGATACTTGTATATGTATTCCTAATCTCAAAATCGGAATAAAGGGCGTCCATAAATTCTTTACAAATTCAATTAAAACTGAACTGAATTTGTACAGGATTTATGGCAACCCTGTATAGAAAGCGTGAAATTCAGACCACTAAATTTCAGTGAGAATATCGTTATAACGGATCATCGCTTTTAACCTCGATGGTCTCATCTCAGCATATGAAATTGTTAACACATCCTACAAATCAATTTCCTACTTTCTAGTCTACACTAATCAAAATTAATCATGAATTGAAAATTATTAATAGAAGTTATTTACTTTACTTTTAACTGCTTGACCGATTCGTCATCTTCAACTAAAGACTGGTTACTAGTGATGGGATAACTGAAATAAATACAATTATTACTTTTACATAACAGCAATAAAATCCTGCGTAAACTTGGGTATAAATGTGTTAACGTAATTTTATTGGCAAATATAATAAGCTAATAGAAACTCTTTAAATACAAAACAAATCTTGAAGAAAAGAATAAAATTTGTATTTAGTCTTGTAATTAGTTAGTTAGGTAGTTATATTTTTAACTAAAAAAATACGCATTAATACAAGTGTGGCTTACACCAGAGAAAATGATACCCACATATAAAAGAATACAGTACAGTTCTTTATTTCTAAATATTTCTAAATAAAGTTATAAATTCTAAAACTGAAAAAGTATATATATATATATATATTATATACAGGGCGTCCCAAAAAAATGTATACACACTTTAAATACTTATAAAGGCAGTGTTTATTAAAATACATTTCATTTTCAAAATGTAATAGAATCTACAGACATTATTTAATTGTTTGTCAACGCCTGTTTTCAAACTGACGTCCGTTCTGGTCCAGGCACTGCTGATAACGCGAAGCAATGGAATCGCAAACATCACGAAACATTTCGTTTGGTATTTGTGTGCATTCTCGTTCAATGGCTGCTCTCAATTCAGCGACTGTTGCAGGTTTTATAGCGTAGACTTTGTCTTTTAAGTATCCCCATAAAAAAAGTCTAGTGGTGTGAGGTCTGGTGAACGCGGAGGGTATTCTACGAAACCCCTTCGTCCAATCCACATCCACATCGTGCCAAGTACCACTCGCAATACTCCACTCTTCGGTCCGGATCATCTTCATTAATAGCATGGACTAATCTTGGAATGTAACTTTTCCATTGACAGCGCTTCAAAATGCGTTGGACAGACGATTCTGAAATTCCTACCTCACGACTCGCTTGCCGCACAGATTTTCTTGGACTTTGGTGATACGTTTCCAGTACTCTTTCTTGCTTTGTGAGGCTTGTCGATGTCCGTGGTCTTCCGGAACGCTTCTTGTGGACATTCTGAACAGTTCCATCGGCTTCAAACTTATCTCTAATTCGAGTGATGGTAAGTCGCGTTGGTGGATCTGTTTGAAACTCCCTCCTAAACTGTCTTTGCACTTCAACTGCGTTTTCACACTTCCAGTAGCATTTTAGAATGAATTTCCTTTGTTCAAAGCTTAGTCTGACTGCCATTATTAATTCTAATGGGTTTAACTTGGAAAGAAAGAAACATCAATTGAGCTATCAGCTGTTAAAGTGTGTATACATTTTTTTGGGACGCCCTGTATATATATATATATATATATATATATATATATATATATATATATATATATATATACAGGGTGGGCCGTAAGTTTCCATACATAGGACAAATTAAACGTTTGTTTTTATGTTTCAGATACCCTAAGAATATGCGTTTGACGAAAGAGCAACGAATTGAAATCATACTGATGGCTGGGTCGGGAAGCAGTCGCATGGTTGCAATGAACTTTAACAGACAACATGGAACGAACATCACACACGACACTGTGGCAAAACTTATTAACAAGTTTCAGAAAACTGGAAATGTTGCAGATCAACCGCGAAGTGGTCCAAGACGTACAGCCACCGATGAAGACACAACAGCTACGATACTTACAGCGCTTACACGGAGTCCCAGAAAAAGTACACGACGGTTGTCTGCAGAAAGTGGTGTCAGCAGATCGAGTATCAGGTGCATTTTGAAAGCAAACAAATGGCATCCATACAAATTGCATATGGCACAGCATTTGAGTGAAGACGACCCGGATAGACGCATGGAATTCTGTGAATGGGCATTAACCAAAGTGAACGAGGATGCAAACTTTTCAACTAAGATCTTGTTTACTGATGAAGCAAATTTTTACGTCAATGGAGAGGTTAATCGGCAAAACATACGTTATTGGAGTAATGCTAACCCTAACTGGCTGAGTCCGACGAAGATGCAAGGTGCCGGTAAAGTGATGGTGTGGGCCGGGATATGGGGTGACAGAATTATTGGACCAATTTTTGTCAGTGGAAATCTTAATGCCGAAAGGTATCTTAACATGTTGCAAGAAGAGATTTTCCCATCCCTGCTAAACGAGGAAGGTAACTTCCCAGTTTACTTCCAGCAAGATGGAGCTCCACCTCATTATGGTCTTCACGTGCGTCGGTATTTGGATCAGCAGTTTCCGGATGCTTGGATTGGTCGGCGTGGTCCTGTGGAGTGGCCTCCCAGATCCCCAGATCTCACCCCCCTTGATTTCTATCTTTGGGGGCACTTGAAGGCCATGGTGTATCAGGAAAAGATACGAGACATAAATCATCTAAAGGAACGTATCACCAACGCCATTACAAGCATAACGTCAACTGTGCTAATGCGTGTTCATCAACAGTGGGGAACACGTATTGAAATGTGTTTTCAAAACAATGGCAACCATGTAGAGCATATTATATAAATAAAAATGGTTGTCCATAAAAAAATGTTTATTTTTCCTATGTATGGAAACTTACGGCCCACCCTGTATATATATATATATATATATATATATATATATATATATATATATATATATATATATATATATATATATATATATATATATATGTTGCTTGTACCCTGTGGTGAATGGACGTGTTGTTTTGCTCTCTCTATTTAACACCCAAATTAGAAGGGAATAATCTACTCGGCGGTTTATTCTGTTTGCACCCGAAAGTGTATAAAGTATCAGTGAATCCGTGCATATAAATTATAAAGTGAATTCATTAAAATTAAGAAAGTGCAATACAGTTTACATAATTTATCACCAATTTTAACGTATATATTCAAAACGAAATACGGTTGGCATTCGAGAAAGTTTGAAACAAAGCAGGAAAAAGGTCATAAAACAAAGGTCAGAAAACCCTCGAAATACCCTCGACCATCGAAAGGAAAGAAACAGAATAAAAATAAAATAATAAATAAAGAATTTGTGTGGGTATTTCTTCTTACGCTAATTAAGGAATAGCATGGATGGGTCCAAATTCTCACTTAATCTGTAATTTGTGCAATTTAGTAACAACGGAAAGCCTAGCGATTAGATGTGATTTCTGCCAACGATTAAACGACTTTAACTGCATGAATTGGAATGATAGGGAAATAACTCTTGTCTCGAACGCGAAACACGTCGTGGGGATCAAATTTCTATGTGGCGCATGTACACAGACCGTAAATTCTTTCGCGGTCTTTAAAGAAATGGAGATAGCAGACTCGAAAGTTACAAAAAAGAATGAAATAATGGGGACACATGGTCCGAAATGGTCCCAACGAAAAACAGGGTGGATGAGAGAGAAGACGAAATAACGATAACAGCATAATAACGAACAACAATTTAATAACAAATAACGATATAAACAATATAATACGGAAGGAAGACATAGATGAAAGGAAAGAAATAAGTAAAAGTGGCGAAGTAGACAAACGGTCCAACGAGCGAAATGATAAAAAGATAATAACTAAAAACGTAGAAAATAAACAGCCAAAGAAAAATAATGATAATGCCAAAACTAAGAACTTGGAAAATAATAAGAAAGAAAGCAGAAGCGTAGAAAATATCGTATGCAAATACTACGCGAAAGGAAACTGCAGATATCGGGATGGGCAATGCATATATGCACATCCCACATTATGCAAAATGCATTACACAAGTGGATACTGCAAGTTTGATAAGAAATGCATGTTCCACCATCTTACGGTCTGCAACACTTATGAAAGATATGGGAGTTGCAAATACGAAAAAAAATGCCGATACCACCACCCTCAAAGGAACGCAACGAGGGAACAGAAAAAACGAACATCAAAGAAGAGTGCAATTTTTTAGACGCAGCCAACACATTTCAGCTGCTAAATACTCTCCAGCAATTACAAAACCAGCTGACAAATATAAATATAGAAATCCGAGAGCCGGACAGAAGGTACGAACAAAGGCACTTCATGCGTTATCGGGACAACAGGTACCGACAAAGATAAAAAGAGGTAAATTCTCGGAGGACCACAAGGCAACGAAACCGGCACCCCCATTGGAAAACAAATCGGAACCACCTGTATGCGAAAAAGAAAGAGAAAAATAAAAATAATCCTAGCCAACATACAGGGCCTTAAATCAAACCATCCACGAACAAAGTTGCATACCTGAAAGGACTCATGCAAGAAGCCGGAGCAGACTTTGCATGCCTCACGGAAACTCATCTAAAGGACTGCCAGGCGAACTGTGAAAATTGTGAGTCCTGTATTGACAAAAAAGAAATACAAATTGACAACTATAACATCCTCCGAGCCGACAGAACAGTGAGACGTAAAGGAGGATGTGCTATTTACACACGCGAAAGGCACATAGCAGAAATGGCTATAAGTACCTCAAACAACTACGTAGAATGTGTAGCAGCAAAAATTGAAAAATTAAATATGGTACTAATTGTAATGTACAGACCCCCAAACACGCCAACCTCAAAATTTTCAGATTCCATTACAGAGGTAAGAAACTTAGTAAAAGATCTACACTCTCCAACCCCAAATATTTTTCTCTGTGGTGATTTTAATTTCCCATTCATGAAATATAAAAGGATAGGAAAAAATATATGTATACACCAGGACAAGGGGGGCACACGAGAAGACCAGGAGCAGGTAAAAATGCTACTAGCTTTAGCTGATGAATTTATGTTAACGCAAGAAATAACAGAAAACACAAGAAAAAACAACTGCCTAGATTTGGTATTCACAAACAACAGTAATCTAATTGATAATGTAGAAATATCCCCAACTATGATATCAGACCACAATCATTGAAATAACAACTAATATAAAGGCAACAGGAAAGGAAAGAACACGCACAACAGAAAGAAGCAAATTCGAAATTTTTAATTTTCACTCCAAAGCTATAAACTGGGAAGATGTGACATCCAGCATGGAAGTAATAGATTGGAAAACCATTTTCGAGGCCAAGACAACGGAAGAGATGCTAATGACGTTAGAGGAGAAGACGTTAGAAATTGTGGAAAAACATGTCCCAAAGATACAACAAAGAGGAAAGAGAAGCAGGTTCGAAAGACAAAAGAGGGCATTGTTCCGAAAGAGAAAAAGAGTGACTGCAAAATTAAGTAATTGTAAAGATAACATCAGAAAAATATTAAATGATAAACTACAAAGTATCGATGTCGTCATACAGGAACAATCGAGAAGCATACAGAAAAAGAAGAAGATGACGCTATAGAAGCGATAAAGGCTAACTCAAAGTACTTCTATAATTTCGCAAAAAAAAGTCGAAAAACCATGCGACTATCGGACCTTTAAAAAATGAGAACAGTGATTTATCTGATGATCTAACAGAAGTATCTGAAATATTAAAAGCTCAGTATGAATCATCTTTCAGTATCCCAAAAACTGACAAATTGATATGCGATAGAAACGCGTTCTTTGAAGAAGAACCACAAGGGGAAAGTATAACGGATTTCGACTTTACGACGGATGATATTACACAAGCCATAGGGAAACTAAAAACACACTCAGCGGCAGGACCGGATAAATGGAATGCCACACTGATCAAAAACTGCAAGAATGCAATCGCTGAGCCCCTATACTGGATATGGAGACGATCATTAGACACGGGAGAAATACCGGGCATCCTGAAGAGCGCGAACATAGTCCCAATATATAAAGGAGGAGATCGATCCGAGGCCAAAAACTATAGGCCAGTGTCGCTTACATCTCATCTCACTAAAATATTTGAAAGAATAGTTAGACAGAAAATCTATGACTTTTTGGAAACTCAGAAAAAATTCAATGATAACCAACACGGGTTTCGGTCAGGCAGATCATGCCTATCACAACTAATGGAACACTACAACAACATTATTGATTCACTTGAAAGTAATGAAAACTATGATGTACTATACACAGACTTTGCTAAAGCGTTCGACAAGTGTGACCACGGAATCATAATACATAAACTGAAATATATGGGAATAACAGGAAAAGTAGGGAAATGGATATATAATTTCCTTAGTGAGCGGAGGCAAGTCGTTACAGTACAAGGAGTATCTTCATCAGAATCAGAGGTCCTCAGCTCAGTACCACAAGGAACAGTATTAGCTCCACTACTCTTCATAATCATGCTAACTGACATAGATGAGGACGTTACCAGAGACAGCACAGTAACATCCTTTGCGGATGACACAAAGATCAGTAGAAAAATAAGAAACCCAGAAGACATAGGATCTCTACAAACCGACATAAACAAAATCTACAAGTGGACGAAGACAACAATATGAAGTTTAACACCGAGAAATTTCAGCTATTACGGTACGGAAAAAGAGAAGACCTAAAGTCCATGGAATATTATACCCCAAATGGACAGGAAATTCAGAGAAATTCCAGAGCAAAAGATTTAGGGGTTGTAATGACAGATGATGCGAAATTTGAAACACAAAATAAGATAGCAGTAAACAGAGCAAAGAGAATAACGGGTCAGATATTGAGAACCTTTAAACGAAGGGATAGGAATGTAATGATTCCTCTACTGAAAACCCTGATAATACCCAAATTGGAATACTGCTCGGTCCTAACATCCCCATATAAAAAAGACATTAGACAGCTGGAGGGGATCCAAAGAAGCTTCACAGCCAAGATCAATGGGTGCAAAGAACTAAATTACTGGGAAAGGTTACGAGAACTAGACCTATATTCACTGGAAAGGAGAAGAGAGAGACACACATTATTTACACTTGGAAAATAATGGAGAAACTAGTCCCTAATCTTACTCTGAATCCCATAACTCCCCAAACAACGATGGAAAGTAGAAGCGGTAGACTGTGTCGTATTCCCAAATTGAAGGCGAGACAGGGAACATCCTTAACCCTGAAAGAAAATAGTTTTGTAGTGAGAGGACCAAAACTGTTTAATCAGTTGCCCAAAGACCTAAGAAACACGAAGGGAGTTGCAGTGGAAATCTTCAAAAGAAGACTAGACGCCTGGCTCAGAACAATCCCCGATGAGCCGGGCGTACCTGGCTATGTGAGGTGGAGAGCGCAAGAATCCAACTCACTACTTCACCAGGCCAACTCGAGAGGAGGGGCGACAAGCTTGACCTTCGCGAAATGAGAAATCATCGCGCGGAACCTTTGTAAGGTTGTAAGGTAAGGTTGTGTATATATATATATATATATTATATATATATATATATATATATATATATATATATATATATATACACCTTACCTTACAACCTTACAAAGGTTCCGCGTGATGATTTCTCATTTCGCGAAGGTCAAGCTTGTCGCCCCTCCTCTCGAGTTGGCCTGGTGAAGTAGCGAGTTGGATTCTTGCGCTTCCACCTCACATAGCCAGTAACGCCCGGCTCATCGGGGATTGTTCTGAGCCAGGCGTCTAGTCTTCTTTTGAAGATTTCCACTGCAACTCCCTTCGTGTTTCTTAGGTCTTTGGGCAACTGATTAAACAGTTTTGGTCCTCTCACTACAAAACTATTTTCTTTCAGGGTTAAGGATGTTCCCTGTCTCGCCTTCAATTTGGGAATACGACACAGTCTACCGCTTCTACTTTCCACCGTTGTTTGGGGAGTTATGGGATTCAGAGTGAGATTAGGGACTAGTTTCTCCATTATTTTCCAAGTGTAAATAATGGTGTATCTCTCTCTTCTCCTTTCCAGTGAATATAGGTCTAGTTCTCGTAACCTTTGCCAGTAATTTAGTTCTTTGCACCCATTGATTGATCTTGGCTGTGAAGCTTCTTTGGATCCCCTCCAGCTGTCTAATGTCTTCTTTTTTATATGGGGATGTTAGGACCGAGCAGTATTCCAATTTGGGTATTATCAGGGTTTTCAGTAGAGGAATCATTACATTCCTATCCCTTCGTTTGAAGGTTCTCAATATCTGACCCGTTATTCTCTTTGCTCTGTTTACTGCTATCTTATTTTGTGTTTCAAATTTCGCATCATCTGTCATTACAACCCCTAAATCTTTTGCTCTGGAATTTCTCTGAATTTCCTGTCCATTTGGGGTATAATATTCCATGGACTTTAGGTCTTCTCTTTTTCCGTACCGTAGTAGCTGAAATTTCTCGGTGTTAAACTTCATATTGTTGTCTTCAGTCCACTTGTAGATTTTGTTTATGTCGGTTTGTAGAGATCCTATGTCTTCTGGGTTTCTTATTTTTCTACTGATCTTTGTGTCATCCGCAAAGGATGTTACTGTGCTGTCTCTGGTAACGTCCTCATCTATGTCAGTTAGCATGATTATGAAGAGTAGTGGAGCTAATACTGTTCGTTGTGGTACCAAGCTGAGGACCTCTGATTCTGATGAAGATACTCCTTGTACTGTAACGACTTGCCTCCGCTCACTAAGGAAATTATATATCCATTTCCCTACTTTTCCTGTTATTCCCATATATTTCAGTTTATGTATTATGATTCCGTGGTCACACTTGTCGAACGCTTTAGCAAAGTCTGTGTATAGTACATCATAGTTTTCATTACTTTCAAGTGAATCAATAATGTTGTTGTAGTGTTCCATTAGTTGTGATATGCATGATCTGCCTGATCGAAACCCGTGTTGGTTATCATTGAATTTTTTCTGAGTTTCCAAAAAGTCATAGATTTTCTGTCTAACTATTCTTTCAAATATTTTAGTGAGATGAGATGTAAGCGACACTGGCCTATAGTTTTTGGCCTCGGATCGATCTCCTCCTTTATATATTGGGACTATGTTCGCGCTCTTCAGGATGCCCGGTATTTCTCCCGTGTCTAATGATCGTCTCCATATCCAGTATAGGGGCTCAGCGATTGCATTCTTGCAGTTTTTGATCAGTGTGGCATTCCATTTATCCGGTCCTGCCGCTGAGTGTGTTTTTAGTTTCCCTATGGCTTGTGTAATATCATCCGTCGTAAAGTCGAAATCCGTTATACTTTCCCCTTGTGGTTCTTCTTCAAAGAACGCGTTTCTATCGCATATCAATTTGTCAGTTTTTGGGATACTGAAAGATGATTCATACTGAGCTTTTAATATTTCAGATACTTCTGTTAGATCATCAGATAAATCACTGTTCTCATTTTTTAAAGGTCCGATAGCACTGCCCAACACCAATTTTGCTGATTTAATTCTAACACCTGTTTTTAGGTAACTTTGGTGTGCTGATTTCAAAAATCACCTTAGTTTTTGCCTATCACGTCAGGTTTTCGAGCAATCAAATACGGAGATATCGCATTTTGGCAGGGTTATGCTCAATTTTTTTTCTTTTCAAAAAATAAGTTTTTACATATTCAGAATCAGCATGGAAAAGTAAACAATTGTGCAGGGAGTGAACTTTAATATACAATGGTAATATTGACACATAAAGTGATTAAAAGTGTTTAAATAAGCAAAAAATGAATCCATGATCATGACGTCACGCTCACACCTGGGGAAATCACAGATACCCAAGATTTTAATATGTTGTACATGACCTTTAGATTTAATGCACAGATTTGCGTATTCCACAGATAAAATTTTAACAGCAAAACAGCTGTTAACAGGTCTCAAAAATCATCAATTTTGATAAGTGCCCTTCATGGATCACCCAAAATAAGCATATTGCATTGCACATTGCACGAAAACCTGATGTGATGGACAAAATCTAAGGTGATTTTTAAATCAGCACGTCAATATTATCCAGAAACAGGTCTTAGAATTAAATCACCAGCAAAAAACTTTTTTTTTGTTGGGCAGTGTAGTCGCTTGGTTTTTCGACTTTCTTTTTGCGAAATTATAGAAGTACTTTGAGTTAACCTTTATCGCTTCTATAGCGTCATCTTCTTCTTTTTCTGTATGCTTCTCGATTTGTTCCTGTATGACGACATCGATACTTTGTAGTTTATCATTTAATATTTTTCTGATGTTATCTTTACAATTACTTAATTTTGCAGTCACTCTTTTTCTCTTTCGGAACAATGCCCTCTTTTGTCTTTCGAACCTGCTTCTCTTTCCTCTTTGTTGTATCTTTGGGACATGTTTTTCCACAATTTCTAACGTCTTCTCCTCTAACGTCATTAGCATCTCTTCCGTTGCCTTGGCCTCGAAAATGGTTTTCCAATCTATTACTTCCATGCTGGATGTCACATCTTCCCAGTTTATAGCTTTGGAGTGAAATTAAAAATTTCGAATTTGCTTCTTTCTGTTGTGCGTGTTCTTTCCTTTCCTGTTGCCTTTATATTAGTTGTTATTTCAATGATATTGTGATCTGATATCATAGTTGGGGATACTTCTACATTATCAATTAGATTACTGTTGTTTGTGAATATCAAATCAAGGCAGTTGTTTTTTCTTGTGTTTTCTGTTATTTCTTGTGTTAACATAAATTCATCAGCTAAAGCTAGTAGCATTTTTACCTGCTCCTGGTCTTCTCGTGTGCCCCCCTTGTCCTGGTGTATACATATATTTTTTCCTATCCTTTTATATTTCATGAATGGGAAATTAAAATCACCAGAGAGAAAAATATTTGGGGTTGGAGAGTGTAGATCTTTTACTAAGTTTCTTACCTCTGTAATGGAATCTGAAAATTTTGAGGTTGGTGTGCTTGGGGGTCTGTACATTACAATTAGTACCATATTTAATTTTTCAATTTTTGCTGCTACACATTCTACGTAGTTGTTTGAGGTACTTATAACCATTTCTGCTATGTGCCTTTCGCGTGTGTAAATAGCACATCCTCCTTTACGTCTCACTGTTCTGTCGGCTCGGAGGATGTTATAGTTGTCAATTTGTATTTCTTTTTTGTCAATACAGGACTCACAATTTTCACAGTTCGCCTGGCAGTCCTTTAGATGAGTTTCCGTGAGGCATGCAAAGTCTGCTCCGGCAGGTTTAACCTTTGGTTAGCTTCCGCCCGAATTGTTCATTCTGACGAAGGTCAAACTTTTCACTCCACCTTAGACCTCCACTGCATTCGCACTTATTAAGCAGATTACATTTTTTCCAATGTTTTCAAAAGTTTTTTCCCGATTTCAATGAAATTTGTAGCAAATAATCACTATATATAGCAGCATTGATGGTATTCATTTCGATAAAATATTTTGATAATTAAAATAATTATCTCATTTTATTGAAAAATATGTAAAATATTGTGTTCCAAATTATTAAGCAAGTATTCTATTTACGGATCTAAATGGTGAAAATGGGTAAGAAGGAAGATTTAACATTAACTGAGAAAAGAAAAATAGTCAAGTTACTCGCTGAAAATATAAAATCTATTGAAATTGCGAAGCAGTTTGGCAGAGCTTATCGAACTATAAACAAGTTTGTAGTGGAGGGTACCAAACTGAGGCAGCGAAGTGATAAAGGAGCTATAAGAAAAGCGACAAAGCGGCAGATATCTGTAATCAAGCGCAAATTGCAAAGCATCCATTGTCCTCAAGTAAAGAGGTTTTTGAGCAGGCTGGCATACATAATGTACCAAGAACATCTCGATGTGGAATCCTCCAAACAATTGGCAAGACGTGTAAATTTACGATTTAGTCACCATTAACACCCAGGTACAAGAAGCAGCGTGTTGAATGGGCGCGTCAGTACGTGAAAACAGATTTTAATACTGTATTGTTCACCGATGAATGAAAAGCAACCCTTGAGGGACTTGATGTTTGGTCAAGAAGATGGATTGCTGAGAGCCAATTTCTACCATCGAGATTAAGACGCCAACAAGGTGGAGGTAGTGTCATGTTTTGGGCAGGATTGATAGGCAATGAAGTAGCTGTCCCATACAGAGTGCCTGATGGTGTAAAAATGAATGCCCAGTCTTACACAAACTTTCTAAAAGAAAACCTCATTCCATGGTCGAGATTGACCCTTAGCAATCCATCTTCTTGACCAACCATCAGATCCCTCAAAGGTTGCTCTTCATTCATCGGTTAACAATACAGTATTAAAATCTGTTTTCACGTACTGACGCGCCCATTCAACACGCTGCTTCTTGTACCTGGGTGTTAATGGTGACTGAATCGTAGGTTTACACGTCTTGCCAATTGTTTGGAGGATTCCACATCGAGATGTTCTTGGTACATTATGTATGCCAGCCTGCTCAAAAACCTCTTTACTTGAGGACGATGGATGCTTTGCAATTTGCGCTTGATTACAGATATCTGCCGCCTTGTCACTTTTCTTATAGCTCCTTTATCACTTCGCTGCCTCAGTTTGGTACCCTCCGCTACAAACTTGTTTACAGTTCGATAAGCTCTGCTAAACTGCTTCGCAATTTCAATAGATTTTATATTTTCAGCGAGTAACGACTATTTTTCTTTTCTCAGTTAATGTTAAATCCTTCTTCTTACCCATTTTCACCATTTAGATCCGTAAATAGAATACTTGCTTAATAATTCGGAACACAATATTTTACATATTTTTCAATAAAATGAGATAACTATTTTAATTATCAAAATATTTTATCGAAATGAATACCATCAATGCTGCTATATATAGTGATTATTTGCTACAAATTTAATTGAAATCGGGGAAAAACTTTTGAAAACATTGGAGAAAATGTAATCTACTTAATAAGTGCGAACGCAGTGTACAGTTTAACGTGGAATCCGAACCACGCCCCATCAGCAGCCCAGCGTCTTAACCACTAGGCCACCTAGGGTACCCATTTATCTATCAACCACTTTCTTTATTGTGTGGAAGGATGAACAGCTGGGTTTTGCTGCGGGCCGGCTGCCGTCGGGTCTCGAACCCGGGGCAGATAGACTCGTAGTCAGCGACGCTAACCACTACACCACCGAGGCGCATTCTATTTTTTTTCTAATAATTCTTGTACTTTCAATAATGATTTTTTTCATTTTCTTTTTAATTTTGATGAATTATCTGGATGATGTACCGACAAACAAACGACGTAGCATGTTTTTTCAGCAAGACGGTGCACCTTCTCATTTCGCCATGCAAGTTCCCAAATACTTTGATAAAACGTTCACCAACAGATGGATTGGCCAAAGAGGTCCTATCGAATGGCCACCAGATATCCCTCCACTCGATTTTTTTTCATGAAAAAGAAAATAAAGAAAAAGAAAATAGAGAAAAAAAAAACATTACAAGAATTATTAGAAAAAAAATACAATTATTCCTATGGTTCCTGAATTATGGGCAACCCGGTGTGTATATATATATATATATTGATACACACAGACCGTGCATGGAACAAGGAACTCTTCTGGGATAATTAAATCCACTATAGTCCGAATAAGTAATGGTAAATGACAAATACCATAGTTTTTCTTTTTCATGATGCAAGCCCGACGTGGGCAACGGTCGCTCGCTTGCATCATGAAAAAGAAAAACTATGGTATTTGTCATTTACCATTACTTATTCGGACTATAGTGGATTTAATTATCCCAGAAGAGTTCCTTGTTCCATGCACGGTCTGTGTGTATCATAAAAAACTCAGGGAACCATTCTGAGTTCATTCCCATATATATCGGGTCCGCAAAAAAAAAAGGAGCATGACGAAAATTGCTCTCACGCCCGCATTTTTTGCCGGACCCTTAAATGTTATATATCTAGCTAAAGATAAAAGAGCCCAGAGTTGTATAAAACAAATTTCATCAAAATCGGTCATAAAATAAAGATTTTATGGCCACAAACGTGCAATGACTAAAAAAATGAATTTCCGCGTAAAAATTTAATGTTTTTCTCATTTTAAATTATTTTTTTCAGATGCCTAAATAATTTTAATCAATAAAAATGATAATATGCCCTTTTCTAAAGAAGATAAAATATTAATAAAACATTATAGACTTGATAAAAATTATGGCGCAATAAAATTATTACAAGAGTTTCCGAATAAACCATGGTCGAAAGGAGGTTTGGACAAGCTGTTAAGAAAAATCGACGAAACTGAAAGTACTGAAAGGAAACAAGGAAGCGGGAGGCCAAGATCAGTTCGAACCGAAGAAAACATCAGAGATGTGGAACTAAGAATTTGTAGTCAAGAAGGCAGACCAGGGACTCACGTGACACCGTCAAGAATTGCTAATGAGTTGAGCATATCCGAAAGTAGCGTCAGAAACATTATTAAAAACGACCTTGAACTAAAACCTTATAAACGGATGCAGGGCAGAAATTAACTGAAATTAACGAACAGAAAAGAGTTGTTTGTTCTGAACGCATGTTAAGAAATATCACTCCCGAAAAAGTAGACCTCGGCTTTTTTACTGACGAAAAGAAGTTTACGGTAGAACCACCGCGAAATTCCCAAAATGACAGAGTGTATTCAAGAGTTAATCGTAAAAATGAAATACCAGATGATAGACTTTATGCTACCCGTAATCATTTTTCTGCCAGCGTAATGTATGGGTCGGTGTGTCTAAACTAGGCAAGACATCTGTTTTTTTCGTAGAGCCAAACATCAAAGTAGACGCCCGCTATTACACTGAAACTTTGTTGGAACAAATGCTGCCCGAAATGAAACGATTGGCGAATAATGGTTACTTCTTATTTTAACAGGATGGCGCTCGAGCGCATACCGCTAAGTCAACTATTGAATTTTTAGAAAATAATGTTCCTGAATTGCTTTACCCAAAAGATTGGCCCCCTAATAGTCCAGATTTGAATCCCGTAGACTACGGAATATGGGAAATGTTGGCTGAGAAAGTGTACAAGCATAAGATCCGAAATGTCGAACATTTGAAAGAAGTTATCATACAAAAATGGGAAGAAATTACCCAAGATCAAGTAGATAAAGCTATAGATCAATTTAGGCCCCGATTACGAAGGGTTGTAGAGGTTTCTGGCAAACATATCGGACAATTTTTTTAGTCTTATAATTTCGTTTTCTTTGGAAATTGTAAAATTATATGACATGTAGTAAAACTTTTATATTTTTTTTAATTTTTGACGTATTGACATGAAATTTGGTACTAACTTAGTTTATTTGTTGCTTATTTGCCTAAAATAAATTATTTGTCATTATGTGTAAAAATAAATGTACAGTAAACATTTCTGGCAAACATATCGAACAATTTTTTTAGTCTTATAATTTCGTTTTCTTTGGAAATTGTAAAATTATATGACATGTTGTAGTAAAACTTTTATATTTTCTTTAATTTTTGACGTATTGACATGAAATTTGGTACTAACTTAGTTTATTTGTTGCTTATTTGCCTAAAATAAGTTATTTGTCATTATGTGTAAAAATAAATGTACAGTAAACATTTTCGTCATGCTCCTTTTTTTTTTTGCGGACCCTGTATATATATATATATATATTGGTGAAGGCCGCTTCTGGCAAGCTTCAATTTCAATTTAAGCAGAAAGCAACAGACAAGAAGGAAAGAAACATCCATCAAGTTGGAAAGGGACTATATTTTGTATATTGCAACGTTTCAAGCACAAACTATGCTCATCCTCAGGCAAAAATTCTAAAAAGTTAAAAACATAATATTAAAAACCATAATGACATTAACAAAATAAAATAGGGAAAAAATCCACAAGCATTAAAAACAAAGTCACACTAAAAAAATTCTAGAAAGTTACAATTAAAAACCATAATGACTATTATGAAACAAAAGCGAACAATTAACAAGCTTTAAAACAATAAAAGTGACACTAAAAACGAACAATGAATAACAGCTATAAAATACAAAATGTAAAACTCAAAAAACTAAAAATTCACAGGCTATCTTTTAAAACACTAAAAAATTAAAAACCCACACTAAAAGGAACACACCTTAAGTCTAAGCAGCACAGATTCCGAGGCAAAACTAAAAAAACAGAAGCATCTAAAACCAAGTAAAGGTTGGTTGTTCAAGATGTTCAGTTTAGACGGAGGGGAACGGATGAAATATCAGAGTTAAGCGAAGGGGAGAGTTTTTTAATATATAGGGATTCTAAAAGTCTTAACGTTTGCTCACACGGAGCGGAATCTAAAATGTTAAAATTAGCTAAAGTTATATCGACTTTGCATAGAACAACATGGCTGCGTATAGCTGAAGCTTCTTTAGTTTTCAAAGGTTTGTCAGTTCTGTGGCTTATGCCCATATGGGCACAGAAACGCGACTCGAGGCTCCGCACAGTGCTACCAATATAGCTCCGATCACATCGGGGACACTTGAATTCATAAACGACAGCACTGCGCAGAGCATCCGATACACGGTCTTTAACATTAAAATATGAGCCAATAGAACGACGGTTGACAAATACTAGTTTAAAATCTATTTGACAATAAAATTTACTAAGAAGTGGCAGAAGGTTATTACGGCAATAGGAATTCAGATATCCCATTTCTGGGAGCACTAGATAATATACATTTTTAGGCACGTTAAAATTATACTTTTTAGGTTTGTAAATGTTAGCTAGAAATCTATTGATAGCGTTTTCTACAATCTGCAAAGGATAGCCATTATTCACAAAATATTTTCTTAAAAAAACAAATTCATTATGCAGACATTGATAGTTGGAACATAAATTATACGCTCGGTTAAGTAGGGTGTTTACAGATGCCAGCTTATATTTAAAATCACAATAACTTAAAAAATTAAGACCAAGACCAGTGAACGTCTTCTTACGAAAAACTGAAGTAATAATAGAATCACTCTCTCTGCTAATCAGTAAATCCAAGAAAGGCAGCTTGGAGTCAGATTCTTCCTCCAGAGTAAACTTTATGTTTGGATGCAAGTTATTTAAAAATGTAAAAAATTGATGAGCACTGCTAGCATCAGTAAACACTGCAAAAATATCGTCAACATATCGTCTATAAAAAATAGGCCTTATAGGGGTAGGAGGCTGGGTAAACATTTAAGTTTCTAAATAGGTCATGAAACAATCTGCAGCCAAAGGGCCGATCGGAGATCCCATGCCCACGCCATCAATCTGCTGGTATGTATCTCCATTAAATATAAAAGTACTACCTTTAAGAGTTTGCTCTAACATAGAATTAATGTCTTTTTTATCAAAACTTTGAAATTTGGGGGAATTACTAAAAACCTTGTCAAGGATAATTTTACGAGTTTCGTCCACAGGGATATTGGTAAACAGGGAACTAACGTCAAAACTTACCAAGTAATGGTTTGAGTTAAATTTCTTATTAAGAAGTTCCCTTTGAAAAGACGCGGAATCGGAAATAGTATACTCATTTTTGGAGAAAGGGGAAAGCAAACTAACCAAAAATTTGGCAAGATTATACGAGGGCAAGCTATATGAAGCCAGAATAGGCCTCAAAGGAATCCGGGTTTGTGTATCTTAGGGAGACAATATAGTCGTCCCAGATCACATCCCGTTGCAAAAAGTTTTTTATAAGTTAATAAATCTATTGCTTTTTTAGTTTTCAAAGATGACAGTAACCTATTGATTTTATCCTCAAGCCGTAAGATTACAATTTTTGCACGATCCTTAATTAGTTTAAATTTCGAACCATCTTTTAACAATTCTAAGGTTTTATTAACATAATCCGCACGATTAAGAATTACAACACCCCTACCCTTATCTGGCCTAGTAACTAAAATGTTGGGGTTACGGGACAGATCGCGAAGAACACAAACATCAGATTTCCGAAATATAATAGAATTATGGCTGCAGATAACTTTTTGAAACAAATTATTCACAACAATTGACATTTCTGAAGAAAACCTGTTAAAATTACCTTTGATGGGTTGTGACTTAAGATCTGACAATAATTTTTCAAACGGCAACAAAAAGCGGGGTTTAGAGAAATTAAAAACTGGAATTTTAAAATGCAGGCCCAAAGAGAGCAAAAACCTTTCCCTCGCGGACAATGTATAAGCTGAAAGGTTAATAATAGTCTTAGACGAATCTACAAATCTAGGACCACTCAGACCCAAACTGCGTAACTTCCTTTCATGCGTAACTGAAACTTTATCAAGAAACGCGTTTAAGTTACGTAGACTAAAATTTTTAATCATTATGAAATCCAAAAATGAAAGTTTAGTTTTCAGATTAGCTTTCAGATTAGCAACTCTCTTCTCTGTCGGCTTCGGTTGAAAAAATAGAAGCTAATCTGAAAACTAAACTTTCATTTTTGGATTTCATAATGATTAAAAATTTTAGTCTACGTAACTTAAACGCGTTTCTTGATAAAGTTTCAGTTACGCATGAAAGGAAGTTACGCAGTTTGGGTCTGAGTGGTCCTAGATTTGTAGATTCGTCTAAGACTATTATTAACCTTTCAGCTTATACATTGTCCGCGAGGGAAAGGTTTTTGCTCTCTTTGGGCCTGCATTTTAAAATTCCAGTTTTTAATTTCTCTAAACCCCGCTTTTTGTTGCCGTTTGAAAAATTATTGTCAGATCTTAAGTCACAACCCATCAAAGGTAATTTTAACAGGTTTTCTTCAGAAATGTCAATTGTTGTGAATAATTTGTTTCAAAAAGTTATCTGCAGCCATAATTCTATTATATTTCGGAAATCTGATGTTTGTGTTCTTCGCGATCTGTCCCGTAACCCCAACATTTTAGTTACTAGGCCAGATAAGGGTAGGGGTGTTGTAATTCTTAATCGTGCGGATTATGTTAATAAAACCTTAGAATTGTTAAAAGATGGTTCGAAATTTAAACTAATTAAGGATCGTGCAAAAATTGTAATCTTACGGCTTGAGGATAAAATCAATAGGTTACTGTCATCTTTGAAAACTAAAAAAGCAATAGATTTATTAACTTATAAAAAACTTTTTGCAACGGGATGTGATCTGGGACGACTATATTGTCTCCCTAAGATACACAAACCCGGGATTCCTTTGAGGCCTATTCTGGCTTCATATAGCTTGCCCTCGTATAATCTTGCCAAATTTTTGGTTAGTTTGCTTTCCCCTTTCTCCAAAAATGAGTATACTATTTCCGATTCCGCGTCTTTTCAAAGGGAACTTCTTAATAAGAAATTTAACTCAAACCATTACTTGGTAAGTTTTGACGTTAGTTCCCTGTTTACCAATATCCCTGTGGACGAAACTCGTAAAATTATCCTTGACAAGGTTTTTAGTAATTCCCCAAATTTCAAAGTTTTGATAAAAAAGACATTAATTCTATGTTAGAGCAAACTCTTAAAGGTAGTACTTTTATATTTAATGGAGATACATACCAGCAGATTGATGGCGTGGGCATGGGATCTCCGATCGGCCCTTTGGCTGCAGATTGTTTCATGACCTATTTAGAAACTAAAATGTTTACCCAGCCTCCTACCCCTATAAGGCCTATTTTTTATAGACGATATGTTGACGATATTTTTGCAGTGTTTACTGATGCTAGCAGTGCTCATCAATTTTTTACATTTTTAAATAACTTGCATCCAAACATAAAGTTTACTCTGGAGGAAGAATCTGACTCCAAGCTGCCTTTCTTGGATTTACTGATTAGCAGAGAGAGTGATTCTATTATTACTTCAGTTTTTCGTAAGAAGACGTTCACTGGTCTTGGTCTTAATTTTTTAAGTTATTGTGATTTTAAATATAAGCTGGCATCTGTAAACACCCTACTTAACCGAGCGTATAATTTATGTTCCAACTATCAATGTCTGCATAATGAATTTGTTTTTTTAAGAAAATATTTTGTGAATAATGGCTATCCTTTGCAGATTGTAGAAAACGCTATCAATAGATTTCTAGCTAACATTTACAAACCTAAAAAGTATAATTTTAACGTGCCTAAAAATGTATATTATCTAGTGCTCCCAGAAATGGGATATCTGAATTCCTATTGCCGTAATAACCTTCTGCCACTTCTTAGTAAATTTTATTGTCAAATAGATTTTAAACTAGTATTTGTCAACCGTCGTTCTATTGGCTCATATTTTAATGTTAAAGACCGTGTATCGGATGCTCTGCGCAGTGCTGTCGTTTATGAATTCAAGTGTCCCCGATGTGATCGGAGCTATATTGGTAGCACTGTGCGGAGCCTCGAGTCGCGTTTCTGTGCCCATATGGGCATAAGCCACAGAACTGACAAACCTTTGAAAACTAAAGAAGCTTCAGCTATACGCAGCCATGTTGTTCTATGCAAAGTCGATATAACTTTAGCTAATTTTAACATTTTAGATTCCGCTCCGTGTGAGCAAACGTTAAGACTTTTAGAATCCCTATATATTAAAAAACTCTCCCCTTCGCTTAACTCTGATATTTCATCCGTTCCCCTCCGTCTAAACTGAACATCTTGAACAACCAACCTTTACTTGGTTTTAGATGCTTCTGTTTTTTTAGTTTTGCCTCGGAATCTGTGCTGCTTAGACTTAAGGTGTGTTCCTTTTAGTGTGGGTTTTAATTTTTTAGTGTTTTAAAAGATAGCCTGTGAATTTTAGTTTTTTGAGTTTTACATTTTGTATTTTATAGCTGTTATTCATTGTTCGTTTTTAGTGTCACTTTTATTGTTTTAAAGCTTGTTAATTGTTCGCTTTTGTTTCATAATAGTCATTATGGTTTTTAATTGTAACTTTCTAGAATTTTTTTAGTGTGACTTTGTTTTTAATGCTTGTGGATTTTTTCCCTATTTTATTTTGTTAATGTCATTATGGTTTTTAATATTATGTTTTTAACTTTTTAGAATTTTTGCCTGAGGATGAGCATAGTTTGTGCTTGAAACGTTGCAATATACAAAATATAGTCCCTTTCCAACTTGATGGATGTTTCTTTCCTTCTTGTCTGTTGCTTTCTATATTATATATATATATAATATATATATATATATATATATATATATATATATATATATATATAACTAAATTAAAAAGGTCTTAGTATTTAGTATCAAACTCATATCACAGAAATACTAATAGCAGTTTAGGCTGACACCGAAGTCGTTTATGTGAAATTAAAGATCATACATGCCGTGATTTTTTTTAATTAGGCCACACTTTCAGAAATTAATTTCATTGGTCAGTGACAGTGTCCTCCCTTTTGCAAAATTAGTAACAAATCCAACCATGATAATTTCTTATCATGGCCTCGTGTTTCAGTGGAAATCGAGCGGTTTCACGTTCATTCGCTGCTTTTAGAGTTTCCAGTGTCCCGATTTTCTTTGAAGACCTTGTCCTTTAGATATCTCCAAAAAAAAAAAAAAAAAATCGAAGAGACTAAGGTCGAGTGACGAAGAAGGCCATACAAGACCAGTCGTAAAGGTGAGGGTACCTGTGAAACAGGACTCTCTGGCCAGAAGTTTCATGCAAAAAGTGAAAAACGACATTTGTTGTACGAGGTCTTTCGCTGTCCTGCCGAAACCAGTCTATGAACTGTTCTTAGAAGATGCGATGGTCAACTTTCTGACCCACTTTGAGTCAAAAAAAGACAGGATCAAAGAAACACTAGAGGCTGTGATAAGAAATTACACTGCTCAAATTCGTTACGTAATTTTGTAAATATGACAGTGAGCACGTTGTGTACCTGTAAAACAAAACTTTCATCCTTCCATAATAATCGTGTCAAGTTTCATGAACGTATGTTAATTCACTCATTTTTAATTACTTTTTGAAAGTACGCAGGGACTCCTCCAGTGGGGGTGGGCGGCTGAGGTGACTAGCCACCCCTCTTGCCTTAGTAAATTTACTTTTTTCACAATGCTAACTTTTTGTAGAGGAAATTTTTATGTACAAGAGAACATTTTTATATACAGAAGACATTATCTTATGTTCTTCGAAAGCATGGCAAAATGTGTAGCTCATCAATGAGTGAAATATACACCAGAAAACGTTCTTTAGAAGCTATTTGAGGCAGATTTTGATACCAGCCACCCCCTTCACCCAAATCCTGGAGGAGCCCCTGGTACGGCATAATTAAAGAATCACGGTGTTTAAAAGTTGTAAAACCAAGGACCAACAAAATCTGCGAAGAATTTATATAACTACGAAGTGATGGGTATTGGGTAATGATACAATAAAATATGAAATGAGATGCAAGTTAAACCTTGGCAGGGGCATTTGTTTCTGCTGCATCATCATCTGCGCCATTCTTTGCTGCTGTTCCTGCATCTGAACCTGAAACTGATGCAGCAACTGCGCTTCCGCTTCTTGTTGCTGCATTTGCAAACGAGTAGTCATTGCAGCCGCTTCAGTTTGCATTTTAGCTTGCTGCTCAGCTATTTGACTCTGAACAGCCGAAACAGGATTCGCTGAGAAAAGAAATGATATACTGTACGTAATAATTCAATTCAGTTCATTCACAAATATATACAGAGTTTACACTGACGAGTACAATTTCATTATTTTAAATAGCTACAGATGATGTGTACAGTTGTAAATTGCCTTTAACAAGTGTACACGCTTTCCTTGTGAAATGTAATTATAAAATTTTTATAAACTTTTATAAAATACTGAAAACTAAAAGGAAATTACAATCAAGGAAATTACAATCCAGGACATAGTGTTGTATATACACTGTAGTTGTAGTTTGAACATTTAAATACGAGGGGCGGTCAGAAAATAAGTTTACACGGCGTATAATTTCGTAACTAAAGGACCTACATTGATTACGTTTGTATCAGGTGAATTCGTTAATCATTGTTGACAACACTGCACGTCGATTCGGTTGCCATCTACCGTACATTGGTTATGCGAGTCAGTTGAACATGGCGCCTCGACTGGAACAGAGCCCTGTCATTTCTGCAAAGATATTCCGAGCCTGTCAGTGGTTTCTCGAGCGCATTGTCACAGGAGACGAGATATGGGTTCATCACCGTACTCCAGAAACAAAACGTGTCAGCATGGAATGGAAACACCCTGGGTCTCCGCGACCACCAAAGTAGTTCAAGATTGTGAGGTCCGCTGGCAAAGTGATGGTTACCATGTTTTGGGACCACAAATGCTCGCAGACTTCATGCAAAAAGGCACAACAATCAATGCAGCTGCATATTGTTCAACAGTGGAACGTTTACAAGCGGCCATTAAACGTAAACGTCCTGGACTGCTCCACTTTCCAGTCGAGCCGCCATATTCAACTGACTCATATAACCAATGTACGGTAGATGGCAGCCGAATCGAGGTGCAGTGTTGCCAACAATGATTAACGAATTTTCCTGATATAAACATAGTCAATGTAGGTCCTTTAGTTACGAAATTATACGCCGTGTAAATTTATTTCCTGACCGCCCCTCGTATATAAATTTTTATAAATTTTTATAAATTTTATTATCTTTTTCTTTTTGTTGTTTTCCATTCTACTCCAGATGGAGAGTTTTTTACTTCCGGGGTTAAACCTTAACCCTAAGGAATTTTTAGGTACAGCCTAATACTAGGCGTAAGATAGAGGTGCTGTATCGTAATATCTCCCCTACAACTTCTCCAGATGTCACACTTATGGGCAGTTGGTTCTGGAACTCTACTGTGGATTTCTTTACTGCCCCTGTCGCCCCCACCACTATTGGGATGATCTCAGGTTCCACATTCTCCTTATTTCGTGTTTGAGTCTGGTATTTTAAGACCTTTTCCCTTTCATAGTTCGCCACATTACAGTCCGCTGGGACTCCTACTTCCACCAAGAGGCACTTGTTTCCCTCCTTCTCTCTCACAACTATGTCTGGTCCGCATCCTGATACTCTGATGTCAGTTGGTATCTCGTGATCATATAGGAGCAGCACTTTGTCACTGTCTTGTATTCCTTGTGGAATATGTTCCCAATGTTTTTCTGTTTCTAGCCTTATTTCATATTTCTTACACAGCTTGAAGTGGATTAGCTTGCAGACTGCATTGTGTTTGTCTGTGTAGTTTCCTCTGTGCAGGAGTATTTTACACCCAGACAGTATGTGACTCAGTCTCTGGGCTCTTTGAGCACAATCTGCACATCTCGCTTTCATTTCTGCCCTCAATATTTCTTTTGAACCAGTTTGTCCGTAGTGCCTGGTCTTGTGCTGCCATCACCAGCCGTTAGGGTGGCCATTTAAAAAGGAGGACACTGCGTATGTGGCCGTACGTTAACATATATATATATATATATACAGGGTGTTTGAAAACTTTCTGTACAAATTGTAATGGGGGATAGGCAACACCAAGACAAACCCTTTTCGTCTTAAGTGTATGTCCGCTGACTAGTGATGTTAAAAAACCGTTTTTTTTATGTCCATGTTTTTTTTTTTTGTTTTTTTTGTTTTTTTTAATAATTAATAGATATTGCCAATTTAATTATAAGGTATACTTTTGCAATGATATATATTATAAAAATAAATAAATAAATAATAAAATAGGCCATATGGTACCAGTATAGAATGTCCTTTTCAGCCTATTTACAGAAAAAAACTGGCCTCTTTCTTGCACTGAAAGTCTTGTATCTTGAGATCCGTTAAACTTGCGAGAACACTGGCTGGGAGCTGACTGCCCATTGTCCAACCTTTCCAGGACTCTCCCATCCATGCCTCGGATTTTGAATCTCCCACTTAACTATCCTTTAGACCCGCGATGACATATTTTCCCCCCCGAGACCATCCATAAATATACATACACATACACCCATGTACATATATACCAATATATACATAAATACTTATATACACATATTTATATCTATTATATACCCCATACATACGCATACATCCAGAATTCCAGATACATACGCACGCATACTCACATATATACCTACACAAACTCATACACCTCTATTTCGCCCTTTCATTACCTCCGAGATCATTTAGCACATACAGTAATATCCATACAGCCAAAAGAAACTGATTAAGCACAGACAGAGCAGCAAAGCTAGTATTTATATCCCAAAATGCAAAATTCCAAGAAAGTGAAGTAAAACATGGTGCTACATTGGCTTCGTCAACATCCAAATCTGCAATAAGTACCAGTACCTGTGATATTGAAACTATATGCTCTAATCAATCTAGTGATAATGATTCTTCAATGGAAATAGAATCAGATAATGAAAGTTAAACAGCATTAGGTTAACACAAAGGTTAAAGAAAGAGATGAATATTTTTATTTTTTTTATTTTTCTATTTGGAATATATATATACACACACTGGTATTCTTGCCAATCACAATTATATATATTGTTTTTACCAGTATTATGTATTTTTTATTATGTATATTATACCAGGGTACCTGTGATATTGAAACTAGCATATATGCTCTACCCAATCTAGTGATGATTCTTCCATGGAAATGAAGGTTAAACAACATTAGGTTAACAAAAAGGTTCAAAAAAAGGTGAATATTTTCCTTTTCTATCTGGAATATATATACTGGTACTCTTGCCAATCACAATTATGTATATTGTTTGAAACGAGGAAGAATGTTTTATGTTCTAGTTAAAAAATATATATACATATAAAAATGAGGGTTTGTTTTTCCTTTCTATTATATACTTTTTGCGTGATTCAATTTTTCTAAAAGATGACTATATATACTAGGTATAACCGTATAAGCATGGTAGTATAGTAAATTATAGGTAATACTAATATACTTATTAGATTAAAGGAAGAAAAATATGGAATAAGTTTAAAACAATAAAAAACAAAAAAAAACAGTACCTTCGTTTTAAACAAAAAAAACGACAAAAAACGACACAATAAAAAACGACTCACATCACTACCGCTGACGTCACCATTCGGCGCGAGAGGGCGCCGCTGCAATTGGCTAAAAGGTGAAGTGGGCTAGACTCGCGCTTGCCGCGGGCATTCTTAAATCGGACGTAGTACGCGTAACATGGAGCGCTTCACGACTGCTGAGATGGCTGACATGCATATGGTGTATGGGGATGCCAATGGAAACGGAAGAGCTGCTGAGAGGTTGTACCGACAGCGCTTCCCAAACAGACGTGTGCCAAACCACCAAACGTTTGCGCATTTGCATCGGCGACTGCGAGAAACTGGAACATTCCATGCAAACATGCATGACACTGGTCGGGAGAGAAACGTGCGCACTCCTGACATGGAAGAAGAAATCCTACGGCGATTTGAGGACAATCCAAGCGCAAGCACGCGAGGTGTTGCACGTATCCTCGGTGTGAACCACGACCTGGTCTGGAGAGTGTTGCACGAGCAGCACCTTGCCATGGACGATACCCGCCCAAACATTGACGGCGAACCGTTCTTGATGAGCATGCACCCGTGTAGCATGTGGATTTGCGTGCGCCCACACGTGAGAATTGTGCATGTTAAACACACCCTCACGTGTGAAACAGGCCTCATCTGAGAACAGCACATAAGCCGGAAAATTAGGCTGCACCGCTGTCTGCTGCAGAAACCAGCGTGCGAATTCCACACGAAGAGGGTAATCCCGAGGTTGTAATGCCTGGACACTCTGACGATGAAACGGATGTAACTGCTGCTCGTGCAACACTCTCCAGACCAGGTCGTGGTTCACACCGAGGATACGTGCAACACCTCGCGTGGTTGCGCTTGGATTGTCCTCAAATCGCCGTAGGATTTCTTCTTCCATGTCAGGAGTGCGCACGTTTCTCTCCCGACCAGTGTCATGCATGTTTGCATGGAATGTTCCAGTTTCTCGCAGTCGCCGATGCAAATGCGCAAACGTTTGGTGGTTTGGCACACGTCTGTTTGGGAAGCGCTGTCGGTACAACCTCACAGCAGCTCTTCCGTTTCCATTGGCATCCCCATACACCATATGCATGTCAGCCATCTCAGCAGTCGTGAAGCACTCCATGTTACGCGTACTACGTCCGATTTAAGAATGCCCGCGGCAAGCGCGAGTCTAGCCCACTTCACCTTTTAGCCAATTGCAGCGGCGCCCTCTCGCGCCGAATGGTGACGTCAGCGGACATACACTTATAGACGAAAAGGGTTTGTCTTGGTGTTGCCTATCCCCCATTACAATTTGTACAGAAAGTTTTCAAACACCCTGTATATGTTAACGGACGGCCACATACGCAGTGTCCTCCTTTTTGGAAATTTGGAAATGGCCACCCTAAGGACAGAGTGCTCAAAAGGCGGACTGTCCGCCTAAAGCCGGACGTCTGGCCACCCTACCAGCCGTTCATCTTCTGGTCTCAGTTCCCCTCTTACCAGGAACTCCACGGTTTTATCCCTCTCTATGTATGCTCTGTTCAGCACATCCTCTTTGTATACTTTGCTGAACTTGTGCTCTTCCCAGTTCTCCTTTTCTTCTGATCTTTTCTTGTTATACCTTCTTTTGATGGTGCTTATCTTTTCCATGAGAGGTTTATTTGCAATGTCTTCAAGCTGTTCAGTAGGGTGGATCGATTTTACATTTTTTTCGATTTCCATATTCTAATAGAGACAAAAACTTGCGCATGCATGATAAAATAGCCTCTGCAAAATCTTAGCTTAATAGGTAATCATCTTCTGCCCCCGGCAGAGCGATGAAAATCATATTTTAGTAGTCAAAAACGTATTTTTCTTATAATTTTTAAAATATTTCAATATGCATCAAAATTATTCCTAATAACTATAAAGTCGATGAAAAAGACCTCATATGATCGTTTTTCCAAGCGCGTTGTCCTACGTTAATATCTTTTGCCCCCGGCAACAACGTCAAATGTTGAAAAAATAGGTAATTTATATACATATTTTCAGATCGGCTCTTTGTCTTAAATAATGCATTTATATATTTCCCATAGCATTTATATCGTTGCTTAGGCATGAAATAACACACACACATGCCTATTACACGGTAATGAATTATCACTGCGACACCTCATTCAAGACTTGGACGGCAAAACAACTGGGCCAATGGGCTTTACTGGACCAGTTGCAAAACAACTGAACGACTGCGAAAAACTTCCAATTACAGAATTCGATGCCATTCCATCTCCCGATATTGACATAGATGATGCCGAGTTGAGCACTGACCAAAAATATTTGTTAGGCATCTACAGAGCAGTGTCGAGCGGTAGCTGCTCTTCAGCTCTCGCGGCTCGAAATCCAGGTAAGATGGCGCATTCCAGGTGGCTGACAACAGCAAATAGATTTCTGCGCCTCTATGTTTCAACCAGTGAACCCTCCAGCACCTTCAACGAAATTGTGCGATTCATTATGACAGTTTACGCACCAATTTGGTTTAAGATAAAGAAAAACTCCAGTTTCACTGAGGGCGCAAAACATTTTTTCGAAATGATGCGTCTCTCTCAGACCATGCCTCAAAGATCTAAGACAATCGCCAACAAAGTCCTCCGTAGAAATTCTTTCTTTGCTCACCCAGAAAATATTTTGATCTCCATGCTACATGCCGATGAGCAACACATAAGAGAATTGGGATGGAGAAGAATATTAAAAGCACGATCAAAACAATCACCAGCGGGGGGAAATTCGAGCCTTCGCCATGCCTGAGCTGCTCTACGATAGTCAAAACTATTACGAAATGATCAACTGTCAAACGGCTGAGGTGACCGAACCCCCGTTACAAAAACAATACCTGATACCCGAATAAAAGAGTTTGTTGAGACGGGAGACCAGCCTGATGGACTGATCCCACTATTCCCTTGTCATACTCAAGCGGTCGAGAGACTCATCAAATTAGTAACCGAAGCCTCTGCCAGTGTAAGTGGAATACAGTAGAAGAGAGGGACGGATTCATCCGCTCCCGTCTTCACTCCCGAACAAAAATTCCACGATTTGATTCTAAGAAAGATTACCGTATGTAAATCGACATGCAGCCAAAGGAAGGATGGTTGGGGCTGGATAGGGTGGAACTCGACGTACAGCCACCTCCTCGTGGTGAGTTCTGGGTTGCTAATTTTATAAAATTAGCAAGCGAGGAGCTGTACTTAGTACTTATCGTACTTATAACATCGCATTAACGTAATTATAATCCACATTTAGACTTTTCTCGGGGACAGAAGATATTACTCTAGTCATAAAATTTTGCGTGTGTTATTTCATGCTTAAGCAACGATATAAATGCTATGGGAAATATATAAATGCATTATTTAAGACAAAGAGCCGATCTGAAAATATGTATATAAATTACCTATTTTTTCAACATTTGACGTTGTTGCCGGGGGCAAAAGATATTAACGTAGGACAACGCGCTTGGAAAAACGATCATATGAGGTCTTTTTCATCGACTTTATAGTTATTAGGAATAATTTTGATGCATATTGAAATATTTTAAAAATGATAAGAAAAATACGTTTTTGACTACTAAAATATGATTTTCATCGCTCTGCCGGGGGCAGAAGATGATTACCTATTAAGCTAAGATTTTGCAGAGGCTATTTTCTCATGCATGCGCAAGTTTTTGTCTCTATTAGAATATGGAAATCGAAAAAAATGTAAAATCGATCCACCCTACTGTTCAGGTCCTATGCCAGCACCCACTAGATAATCATTTGCCTTTTTTGAGTGTGATGTTGTTTGAGGCTTCTCACGTTCATGGTCTCTTACAAATCTGACTAGCCTTCCTTAGCTCCTTTCTTTATGTACTGTGCCAATCCTATTGTTGTGGCTTTGTGCACTTGGTCAATTAGTGCAAGCCCTAATCCACCGACCCTCCTTGGCAGGTACAGCCTTGGTGTGCAATTGGTTTTTATATATGACCTTATGCGCATGGAGCAATTTTCTGGTGATCATATCCAGTTTGTTGATTTCTTGCTGGGTCCAGTTGATTATGCCAAAACTGTATGACAATACAGGTACCGCCAGTAAGTTTATGGATAGGATCCTATTTTTACTGTTTAAGTGAGATTTTAGGATTAGCTTTATCCTTTTTGAATATTCTTTCCGCAGTCTTTCCTTCATGATGTCATTTTCCATCTTTTCAGATTCCTCCATCCCCAGATATTTATATGTAGCCTCTTGCTCTAGTTCTTCTATCACGATATTGTCCACTCTGATGTTTTCAGATTCACACCTTTTGCCTTTCTTTAGTGTGACAATGGCACATTTCTCAAGCCCAAACTCCATCTCGATGTCATCTGAGAACTTTTTGACCTCCCTGACCTCTTCTGTTAGCTCACTTTTGTTTGGGGCATATAGTTTTAGGTCATCCATGTATACAGTGACTATATTTTCAGGAGCCAAAAGCGGGACACCTCTCTACCTCATATATATATATATATATATATATATATATATATATATATATATATATATATATATATATATATATATATATATATATATACCTTATGAACCTTATGTTGCTTCGTGCGTTGGTCTCTCTTGACACGGAGGTCAAGCTGGTGGCCCCGCCTCTAGGTCTGGCCTGGTGGAGGAGCGAGTTGCTTTCTTGCGCTCTCCACCGTACATAGCCAGGCACGCCCCGCTCATCTGGTACTGTCCTGAGCCAGGCATCCAGTCTTTTCTTGAAGACTTCAACTTTGACCCCCGTTACGTTTCTGAGGTCCTTAGGAAGCTGGTTGAAAAGTCTTGGCCCCCTGACAACCAAGCTATTTTCCTTCAGGGTTGAGGAGGTCCCTTGTCGGGCCTTTAATTTGGGAACACTACACATTCTGCCTTTCCTATTTTCCAGTGTTATTTGAATGGTAATTGGGTTTAGTTTTAGGTTTGGTACTAGTTTTTCGATCATTTCCCATATGTAGATTATGATGTACCTCTCTTCTTCTTCTTTCCAGTGAGTACAGATTTAGTTTACGTAGTCTTTCCCAGTAGTTGAGTTCTTTGCAGCCATCAATCTTGGCTGTGAAATGCCTTTGCGTTTCTTCTAGTTTATTAGTTTCTTCCTTTTTATATGGGATGTCAAAACTGAGCAGTATTCAAGTTTTGGTATAATCAGTGTTTTTAGCAGGGGAATCATTACTGTCCTGTCCCTTCTCTTGAATGTTCTTAGTACCTGTCCCGCGACTCTTTTTGCTTTATTTATCGCTATCTGATTTTGTTTTTCGAATTTCGCATCACCTGTCATTATTATCCCGAGATCAATCGCTTTCGTGCTTCTCTGAATTTCCTGTCTATCTGGAGCATAATATGCAGTCTGTTTAAGTTCTTCTTTTCTACCATATCTCAAGAGCTGAAATTTCTCGGCGTTGAATGACATGTTGTCTTCTGACCATTTGTATATTTTGTTCGTGTCCCTCTGCAAGGCCTCCACGTCATGTACGTCGCTGATTTTTCTGCTGATCTTTGTATCGTCTGCAAAGGATGTTATTATACTGTTGCTGTTTACTCTGCTATCTATGTCTGTTAGCATGATAATGAACAGGAGTGGGGCCAGTATTGTCCCTTGTGGTACTGAGCTGCGTACTTCCGATTCTGATGATGATATACCTTGAATTTTGACGACCTGCAGACGATCTCTAAGGAAGTTGTAGATCCATTTTCCCACTTTGCCTGTTATTCACATATATTTAATTTTATGTGCTATTATACCATGGTCACATTTATCGAAAGCTTTAGCAAAATCTGTGTATATAACACCGTAGTTGTCATTGCCTTCCAATGCATCTAGGATATTGTTGTAGTGTTCTATTAGTTGTGATAGGCATGATCTACCTGATCGGAATCCATGCTGATTTTCATTGAATCTTTCCGTGTCTCCAGGAAGTCATAAATTTTCTAACTATTCTTTCAAATACTTTGGTGAGGTGGGACGTCAATGACACTGGTCTATAGTTCTTTGCTTGAGATCTGTCCCCTCCTTTATATATAGGAACAATGTTTGCTCTTTTCAAGATGCTCGGTATTTCCCCAGTGTCTAGGGATCTTCTCCACATCCAGTATAAAGGTGTAGCTATTTCATTTTTACAGTTTTTAATCAATAATGCATTCCAATTGTCCGGACCTGCAGCTGAATGTGGTTTCATTTGTCCTAGAGCTCTCGCTACATCTTCTGGTGTAAAATCAAAGTCTGTTATATACTCTCCTTGCAATTCCTCTTCAAAGAATGCATTTATGTCAGGTATCGCTTTGTCACTTTTTGGGGTACTGAAAACCGATTCATATTGAACTCTCAATGTATCAGATATTTCTTTTGGATCGTCGGTTAGTTCATTATTTCCCGTCCTTAAGGGCCCAATAGCGGTGCGTGTTTTTGTTTTCCTTTTTGCATAGCTATAGAAGTATTTTGGATTTTCCTTTATTGCTTCTACCGCCTTTTTCTCTTCCCTCTCTGTATGGTCCTTAATCAGGGCTTGTATTTCCCTATCGATACCCTCCAGTTTTTCTTTTATTGCTTTCCTGTCATTATCTCTGCAGTTACCTAACTTCGCCTCCACTCTCTTTCTTTTGCGGATATGGAACATAATTATTACTTCACTGCTTGTATTTTTCTCTTGAGTATATTATATTTGGAATTCGGAATGTGGCATAATTCTATTAATTCATAAAGGACATCTAATGTCTAATGTAACAGTAATTTTAATAAAGCGGGACATTTATGAAAATTTGCTCCAAATGCGGGACATTTTCGGGACATTTTGAAAAGAGGGACACGTCATAAATTCGGGACTGTCCCGCCCAAAATCGGGACTCTGGTCACCTTATCCATGTAAAATAAGTGAGATATTTTCAGGCAGTTCTTTTCCCTTGGCCTCATTACGTAGCCTTTGTTTAGGTTATTTATTAGTTGGCTAAGTGGGTTTAGTGCCAGTACAAACAAAAGAGGGGATATTGAATCACCCTGGTAGATCCCTCTCTTGATTCTCACACTGTTCACCTCTAAAGTTCCCTTACTGTGATGGAGAGTTAGGTCTGTTTCCCATCGTGTCATAGCTGTTTCGAAGAAGCTCCTGATGGTAGGGTAGATCTTGTAGTCTCAATACTTCCTTCACCCAGGAGTGGGGTACACTGTCATATGCCTTTTTGTAGTCAATCCATCCCAT
Organism: Bathynomus jamesi; assembly: GCA_023014485.1. Classification (NCBI taxonomy): domain Eukaryota; kingdom Metazoa; phylum Arthropoda; class Malacostraca; order Isopoda; family Cirolanidae; genus Bathynomus; species Bathynomus jamesi. The sequence goes on from JAJOZX010002810.1 coordinate 555,740, forward strand.
GCTTAGGTTTCTCTGTTTCTTTCTGCTGTTGATTAACAGCTGGTCTTTTGTCCCATACGTTTTTCTGTTGCATCCTTTTTGTTCTGGGCTTATGATGTTGTTTTCTTCTGCATGGCTGTAGATCCTGTCAGCTATGATTCCTGTTAGTATTTTGTAGATTGTTGGCAAGCACGTTATTGGTCTATATTTACTTGGATTCTGGGTTTCATGGGACTTTGGTAGTAATGTTGTTTTTCCTTTTGTCAACCATTCTGGTGCTTCTTCTTCTGATGTTACTATCTTGTTGAAGCACCTTGTTAGTTTTCCATTTAGTGATGTTAGCTTTTTCAACCAGGAGTTCTTAATCATGTCTGGGCCTGGTGCTTTCCAGCTGCTGCTTCTCTTTATTTTTTCCTCAACTTCTTTCATGGTTATTCTGTCCATGTTTATCTCTGAGATGTTTCTCACCTTTTCGCTGTTGTAAAGGTTCCCAATCCATTCTGCACCATCATTATGGTTGACTTCGTGCTCGTAGATGTTCTTCCAGAAATGCTCCACTTGTTCTTTTTCAGGCGGTCTTTCTATGTTTATCTGGGCATTCTTTAACTCTCTAAACAGTTTTGTTGGGTTGTCTTCAAACATCTCATTTTGTTTCTTTTCTCTATCCAAGCGTATATATTTTGCCAGTCTCTTTGCCTTTGCTGACAGGGCTAGCTTTTTCCTGGCAATGCTTTGTCTGATCTTTCTTTCATTGTTCAGTCTTTCTCTTTGGATTAATACATTTACTTTCCTCCTTCCCAGTTCAGATCTTATTTCCCCCCTCATATGGGTAGTTAGGATTGAGATCTTCCTGAGGTTACCTACTCTGCTCTCTAGTCTTTGCTGCCACCTTGGCTTCCTCTCATTTCCGTTCTTTCCCTGGTTTTGCTCCTGGCTATTATGCATGTGTGTTTTTACCCCTGCCATCTCTGTTACACTGACCGCTGTTGCATAATATAACCTGTTTAATTCTGTGAGGTTACTCTCCTGGGGTGCTATTGCAGGTAGTACCTTGTTCACTATCTCTATATATTTTCTGACCTTATAGGTGTTCCTCATCTTGGGCAGTGGTCTTCTGTGGTTCAGTTCCTGGTGTACAATCTTCTTCTCTGTGGATTAGGATTCTCCTTTTCATTTCTTTCTCTTCCTCACTCTCCTCTTCTATCTCTTCCACACTATCATTGCCTGGTCCTGATGTAGAGTCTCCCTCATCATCTGATGGTTCGCTTTGGGGAGGGGGAGGGGTGGCAAGATGTTTGTGTGCCTGTGGTTCATTTCCACTTCCACCTCCTCCTCTTCCCGCCATGGGCAGGCATCTTTGTCCACTTCTTTTGTACTGTCTCTGGTAGGTGTTTCCACTATGGTACCTGGGGCTGTCTCCTTTGTTTTTTCTGTCATTAAGGGTTTCACTTGGCTTTCTGGTGTTTCGGCCAGTTTGTTTTTTTTGGTTTGTTTCTTTCCTCTGCCTACTGTCCCTTTGCTCGTTCTTAGTTCTTCTAGGGTGTCAGCAGTTATTACCAGTTGTTCCTGTACAACCCACACTGCCTTTTCTTTTACTTTCTGTGCCTCATCATATGTTGGTAGTGTGGCTCTTTGTTTCCTCTCATGGTCAGTTCTTCTTTCTGTAATTGTCTTTAGGATATGATGTTTTTGCCTGATCACTTTTTTCTGGTCTACTGTATGGTCTGTGTACCGCTTGTGGAACCTGTATACCAAGTAGTCATTCTCATGGAACTCCTTCCTTTCAATTGCCCATTTTAGGAGTTCGCTCTTGTTCTCTTTTTCTGGGATCATCTGTCCTATATACAGGCTTTCTAACAGGTATAGGTTTCTCTCCAGCGTCCATGTCCACTCACTCATTGTGTTCTCATTTCCCTTTTGGACATAATCTTCTATCTCTCTTTTGATCTTTTTCATTTCATCCTCTGTGATCTCTGATTTCCCTAGTCTGATGTTTGCACTGATGCTGTGGAACTGACAGTCTGGGTTTTTTCTAGCTTCTCCCTATCTAATACTCCTCTCTTTGTTAGCATCTCTCTGCACCTTTTGCTGGTTCCATTTTTTGGGAACTGCTCACTTGTGGCATAGGTGGTACACCACAGTATTTCTCGTTTTTCCTCCACTGACCATTGTGTCCTGGTACCCCCTCTGGGGTTGTAGGTGAAGTTAGTCCGTTTCTTTTTGTTGTTGGGTGAGATGGGGGCTTCCTGGGGTAGCCCTGGCATGTCACTTTGTGGAGGTTGCCCCTCATTTTGTGTAACCCGTCCATACTGAAGGGCAGTAGTGTATTTGTGGAAAGGAAATTTAATTTTTTTAATATAAATGAGAATTTCGATAGTTCATCTGTTTTCAGTATATTGACGAAAAACTAGTTTGTCATAAAGCATAACTCCTAATATTTTTTCTTCAGTGACATGCATTATTATGCGCAAGTCAGTAATAATATTGAAGTTTGGTATTAATTCCTTGTGTGATTAGCAGGAAGTTTGTTTTATAATGGATAACAAAGGACTAAAACTACAAGTTAGAGAGGAGGGCTAAACCTACTGAAAAGGAAAATTACAGTTTATTTTACCTTATAACTACAATCAGGATTAGGCCTGAGCCTGTAAACAAAATTAACACTACTATACCATACCAAATATGTACATTGTACATGGCGAGTGTCAATCGGGCAAACATTCAACTCTCGACGTGACATTTAATCAACAAGATATAACTGGAGGTGATTGTAGACACCAATCGACCAGGGAAGTACTCCGAGGGATACGTTAGGCAGAAGACAGGGAGTGCTGGAACTTCCTTTCCTCCTGTTACTGTCCTCCTTAGCTGATCTTTTACCGTGTCTCATCTACCCTGTGAGCAGTCCAGCATGCTCTCAAACACACAACTCTCTCATTATTTCTCACAACACATACATGCATCTTACATACTATACAGTCTTTACAAAATTTAAAAAAAAAAAATTGGCCTCGGCTTCCCCTGGGGAAGAATGTCCCCAATTCTGGCTCCCTGCGACTGATACCGGAAACACAGACCCGGGCAGTGGGGCTGGTTCTGCTACTGCCCATTTCAGATGTTCTGGGCCTCTGCCTGATTCACTTTTCATAAACTTCTACAACATTCGTGACCTCTCCTGACTCCTCAAATCTTCATTCGTCTGGGACGACTGACAGCAACCCCTTTTCTGTACCCTCTTACTTGCTCTATACTCAATTTCATTCCAAAGGTGGGTGCTGCGTATATGTACGCAACGACTTAACTTACTCTCGTATTCCCGAACTTCAATCCTCCAAATTCTACATGCCAATCTCAAATTAAATACATCTGCACTGTCTACTTTTCTAGTAATTCTACTGACCTCGTTAACCTCATTGCTGTTCCATGCGTTTGTCTCTCTTCACACGAAGGTCAAGCTGGTAGCCCCGCCTCTAGGTCTGGATTGGTGGAGGACTCTAACTACTTCACTTCTAAAGTGGAGTACATTCTATCCTACTCTCCTTTTGCTGAAATCTCCATTTTAGGGGATTTTAATATTCACCACCACCTTTGGCTTTCCTCCCATTTCACCAACATCCCTGGTGACCTAGCTTACAACTTCTCTATCCTGAATGACGCGGAGTAGATTGTGCAGCACCCTACTCATATCCCCGATCACCTTGGAAATAAGACCAACATTCTGCATTTATTTCTCACTACTCAACCTTCTTTGTCAAGCTTTTTTCTCCATTGCGCTCCTTCGACCACAATCTTATCCGTTTCCTGTTCTATCGCTCCAGTTCCGCCTTTGGTGACACTGATTGAGAGGCCGTTAAGTAGTACTTCTTTGATTTTCTATGGAATGATTACTGCTTCCGTGGCCGGGGACGCTGAGCACATCACGGAAATGATTCTCTCAACCATGGACGATTCCGGTGCTGTTCCGGTGAATTAATTGTCTGAAATTAGAATCTTTTCCAAAGATGTTCCTTCTGCCCTATCTGGGATCAAGTCTAGGAAGGCATACTGTCCTGATGGTGTCCCTCCTGTTGTTCTCAAGACTGTGCTTCTGTGCTGACACCCTGCCAAGGCAAAATTCTTGTCTGTCTTTCATCTGGTACTTTTCCTTCCTGCTGGAAGTTCGCTTTCATTCAGCATGTCCCAAAAAAGGGTGACCGCTCTCAACCCTCCAACTATCGTCCTACTGCTTTAATTTCATGCCTTTCTAAAGTTTTTGAATCTATCCTTAATAGAAAGATTTTTAAGCACCTCTTCTCACAATCTTTCATATCGTTGGTATGGATTCCGTAAGGGATGCTCTACTGGCGATCTTTTTATACATCTCTCTGACTCTTGGTCATCCTTCTTTCGGGGTTTCGGTGAAACCCTTGCTATTGTGCTAGACATATCAAAAGCTTTTGATAGAGTCTGGTACAAATCTTTAATTTCCAAACTACCCTCGATCTGTGCCTTCATCTCTAATTTCCTTTCTGGCCGATCTATAGTTGCGGTTGTAGATGGCCACTGTTCTTCTCCTAAATCTATTAACACTATTAACAGTGGTGTTCTTCAGGGTTCTGTCTTGTCATCCACTCTTTTTCTTTTATTTATCAATGATGTATTACACCGCACTTCCTGTCCTATCCACTCCTCTGCCGATGACTCCATTCTTCACTCCACCAGCTTCACAAAGGGTCCTCCTCAACAGACACTAAATGCTTCGCCTGACCTCTGACCTTTTTACTATCTTCGACTGAAGCAGAGAAAACCTTGTGGTTTTCAATGTGTGGGTTTCAATGCCTCAAAAACTCGGTTTCTTCATCTGCCAATCCTTCATCTCTCAATCCTTTCCTGGAAAGATCACGCATACTCTTTCTAAAACAGCTTCTAAGAGGTTAGGTGTTCTGTACCGGCTCCGCAGTTTCTTCACTCCCAATCAGTTGTTGTCTCTGCAGGAGTCTTGTCCGCACATGTGTGGAGTACGCTCTCATGTGTGAGGTGGCTCAACCCACACAGCTCTACTTCACCAGGTGGAAATCAAAGGCTTTTCGTCTCATCAATTCCCCACCTCTTACTGAATGTCCACAATCTCTCTCTCTTCGCCACAATGTTGCCTCACTCTCTCTCTTTACTATCGTTATTATAACGGACACCGTTCTTCAGAACACACTAACTGCATGCCTCCTCCTTTAAAGAGAGCACGCAATACCCGACTTTCAACACACTCATTCCTTTTCTGTCCAACTCTCTAATGCAAGGGTTAATCAATATTCTCTCTCTTTCATCTACTCACTCAGTCAACTCTGGAACAAACTTCCCCAATCCACCTTTTCCCCTGTCTACGACCTCCAATTTTTCAAACGCAGTGTCCAACCATCTCGAAAACCTTGGTCCTTGATTTTGGCTCTCTTCTTCCTCTATGGGGGGGGAGTTTTTGCAGTCATTCGCCCTCGGCCCCTCATTCAATGATAAAAAAAAATTGGTTAGATTAGATACATAGTTTTTTGTGTCGATAAAATGTCTGATGACCCAAATGGCTATAGCTCCGTGTTAAGAGGGTCAGTTCTGTGAACCTGAATTTCGTTCTCACTCACCAGAAAGGGTACAAGTATTTATCGTTGCAACCTGCGTCGCTGGATCAGATCTGATAACTAAATGATCATTAGTAGAAGATGCTTCCACTTTTGGAGATCTTGGTGCAGATGCATTAGGCTGAGTAAACAAAAAATACCTGTTAAAAACTTGAGCATAGTGGAACTAAATATCTAAAATAAAAATAGGTATAGTTAAATATCCAAAAGTTAAATATTTCAAATCAAAATGATCCTATAATGTGTATTATTATATATCCATGGGGATAGGGGATTTAAAGAATTCTTCCACGTAGTCCCAGCATGTTGTAAAAGGCGACTAAAAATAAGGGACGGGTGCGGGGCCTGCAAACCCCTCCTACTTGTATATACCTTTCCACAAAACAGGAACAGTCAGAGAAGGGGCATAGCGGGGGCTTTCCCGCGACGGCTCAGGCTGGGGTGTCTGAATGTGCGTGGATGTGGTCAGGATAAGAAGGGAGAGATTGGTGCTCTGTTTTGAAGAGAGGCCTGGAAGTCCTGGCTTTGAGTGAAACAAAGCTGAAGGGTAAGGGTGTGGAGTGGTTTGGGAATGTTCGAGGGGTAAAGTCTGGGATTAGGGAGAGGGCAAAGGCAAGGGAGGAGGTTGCGCTTCTGATACGTGATGGCCCTGATGGGCTATGGGAATGTGTGAGAGTGTAAGGAACCGAGTTCAAGGCTGATGTGGGTTAGAATGAAAGTGGGCCAAGAGAGATGGGTGATTGTTAGCGCTTGTGGACCTGGGAGTGAGAAGTGTGAAGGAATACGGAATGCGTTCTGGGACAAACTGAGTAAGTGTTTGGGTAGTTTTGATGCGAGGGTTGTCGTGCTAGGGAACTTGAATGCGAGAGTGGGGGATGTGCCAATTGAAGGTATGGTTGGGGCGCATTGGGTGCTGAGTGTGAATGGAAGTGGGGAAAGGTTAGTCGAGTTGTGTGCTGAAAGAGAATTGATGATTGGGAATACATAGTTTCGTAAAAAGATATATATTGTACACAAGTACACGTGGGTGAGTGGTGTCCAAGGTGATAGGACACTAATGGATTGTGTGTTGATGACGAGATCTGCTAGGGGGAGGATGTTGGATATGAATGTGTTGAGAGGAGTGGCAGGTGGAATGTCTGACCATTTCTTGGTGTAGGCGAAAGTGAAGGTTTGTGGTGGGCATGGAGTAAGAAGGGGTAATGTGCCTGTGAGGGAGGTAGTGAAAGTGAGTGAACTGAGGAAAAGGGATTGTGAAGGGATGTATCAGGAGAGACTGAATGAGGAATGGTACAGGGCGGGAGAGAGTGAAACAAGGGGTGTGGAAGAGGAGTGGCAGATATTTAATGAAGCGGTACTGAAGTGTGCGACTGAAGTGTGTGGTGTACGGAAGATTGGGGTTCGACATAAGCGACGGGGTAGTGAATGGTGGAATGTGGAGGTTGAAATGTTGGTGAAGCAAAAGAGGGAGGTATATGCTGGGTGCTTGCAGAGCAGAAGTGTGGGTGATTGGGAAGTGGATAAGAGGAAGAGGCAAGAAGTAAAGAGAAAAGTGCGAGAGCTAAAAGAGAGAGAGCAAATGAGAGATGGGGCATGAGAGTGTCAGAAAATTTCAGGGAGAACAAGTGGAGAGAAGTGAATAGTGTGAGGAAAATGAGAGGGCAGCTGAGCATGACTGTGAAAAGAGTGGATGGGGAAATGATGACAGATAGAGAAGATGTGAAGACAAGGTGGAGTGAGTATTTTCGGCAACTACTGAACGTGTCAAAAGATAGGGAAGCAGATGTGGTATGTTTGGACAGAGAGGGGGTTCAGAGTAGGAGAATTGTGGCGAATGGGTTGGTCCATATGGAGGAGGTGGTGGAGGCCCATGGCAGGATGAAAGGTGGAAAAGTGGTAGGAATGGATGGGATCGCTGCGGAGCTCCTGAAAAAAGGCGGTGAATGTAGTGTTGAGTGGTTGGTGTGTCTGTTTAATGTGCATGTGTGGACAGAGGCAAGCTGCCTCAGGACTGGCGGAGTGCATGTACCGTCCCTTTGTATAAAGGCAGGGGGAACAAAAATGTATGCTGGAATTATAGAGGAATTAGTCTGTTGAGTGTGCCAAGTAAGGTGTAAGGGAGAGTGGTGATTGAAAGGGTGGTGGCACACATGGAACAGAATGGGGAGGAGCAAGGGGGTTTTAGAAGAGGTAGAGGGTGTGCGGACCAGGTGTTTGGGTTGAAGATGTTGTGTGAGAAATACTTGGAGAAAGAAAGGGATTTGTATGTGGCGTTCATGGATCTTGATAAAGCGTATGATAGGGTTGACAGAAAGGCGTTGTGGCAAGTGCTGTATCTGGTGCATGGGTCGTTGTTGAATGTGGTAAAAAGTGTTTACCGAGAGAGTAGAGCATGTGCGTGTGGGAAGAGAGGAGGCTGAGTGATTTCTGGCATCTCCATGGTTGTTTAGTGTGTTTATAGATGGGGTAGTGAAAAAGGTGAATGCAAGGGTTATGGGGAGGGGAACGGGGTTGAAGCATGTTGCAGGGGAAGGTTCTTGGGAAGTGAATCAATTGTTGTATGCAGATGATACGGCTCTGGTGGCGGACTGGAGAGAAAAGCTACAGACTGGTAACTGAGTTTGGGAGGATGTGTGAAAGAAGGAAACTAAGAGTAAATGTGAATAAGAGTAAGGTTATGTGGTGCTGTAAAAGGGAGATTTGTGAGTGACCGAATGTAAGTTTGTATGGTGAGGAAATGGAAGAAGTGGCATGTTTCAGGTACTTAGGGGTTGATGCGGCGAGGAATGGGACTATGGAGACGGAGGTGAGTCACAGGGTGGAAGAAGGGGCAAAGGTACTGACTGCCCTAAGAAGTGTTTGGAAGGAGAAATCAGTGTCTATGAGTGCGAAGATGGGTATGTATGAAGGTATAGTAGCACCAACAGTATTGTATGAATGTGAGGCATGGGTGGCGAATGCAAAGGAAAGGAAAAGGGTGGATGTAATGGAAATAAAATGCTTGAGGACGATCTGTGAGGTGAGGTGGATTGATCATGTGAGAAACCCTGTTATCCGTGAGAAGTGTGGGAGTCGAAGGAGTCTTGTGGAGAGAGCAGATATCATGTTTGGGCATATGGAGAGAACGAGTGAGGAGAGGATGGTAAAGAGGATTTATGTGTCGGAGGCGGAAGGGGAAAGGGGGAGGGGTAAGGCCTGGGAGGAGATGGAAGGATGGGGTGAAGGGAGCTTTGGGTCAGCGGGGCCTGGATGTCTGGGAGGGTGATAGACGCTTGTTGGATAGAAAAAAGTGGAGCGATATACAGTAGTATATGGGGGGCGACAGGCTGACTGCCTCAGGGTGTATGAAGCGGTCTGGGTAAACCGTGTAGTAGTCTGCAGGGCTGGGCTGTGGATAATGTTGCCCTGAAACAGGTGCATTATTGTTATAACAGCTGACAAAAGTGAATGCGAGTGATTGAGGCACTTCCTGCCTGTTCCTGATGCGACCTCACTGCAGTAAGAGGCATTTAGATAAAAAAAATATATGTATATTACATTTGGATAACATGAAACCACTCGGGTCAATTGAGGTTGCTATCAAAATAAGATGAATGGTCTAAAACTACAGTTTATGATAAATTTTGCAAAACATCATTTCAGGCCAACTAATTGTCATTAAACCATTTACAAAACTACAGTAGTAACCTACATATATTTAAGTCTTTGCCAAGATTCACAGTATTTACAGAATTTACAATCCATCTCTTTCATTCATGGAAATGGCTAAATTTTTCTTAAAATTTTCTACATCATGTGACAAGTCATTTCCAACGTTTTCGTACAATTGATCCTCTCTACAGGTTTTTCTAATTTTCTTATTACAGCCTCAGTTCTTCTGTCAGACTATAATAAGAAAAAGGTATTTATATCCAAATTGTAAAATACGATCAGGGTCATGCCGAGGCAGGGGCAAGCGGCACAGCCGCCCAGGGTGCCGATGTGTGGGGAACGACAAATTGTTGGTCTTAGAGCTGCCACGTAGAATGAAATTTGGATTTTTAATTAATTATGTATTGCTTATGTATTAAATAATTATGTATTTCAATTAATTATGTATTTCTATCATAATCAATTTGCATATGTTCCAAATTTAATGGAGTGGGGGACGCATAAGGAATGCCTTGTATTGGGAGTCATCACAGGTTGGTACAGCCCTGAATAATATATATATATATATATATATATATATATATATATATATATATATATATATATATATATATATATATATATATATATATATGAAAATTATTTCACGAAAGTAACACGTGAAAAATATTTAAGATGAATAAAACCACGAAGGAAAGGAAACACAAAAAGGTGCTCAAGCGCTTTCGTCTAATGACATCCTCAGTGTTCCTGAGGATGTCATTAGACGAAAGTGCTTGAGCACCTTTTTGTGTTTCCTTTCCTTCGTGGTTTTATTCATCATATATATATATATATTAGGTGGGGCAACAAGCTTGATCTTTGTCCTTCGTCAGAATGAACGATTCGGGAGGAAGCCACACACACACACACACACACACACACACACACACACACACACACACACACACACACAATTGACCGCTGTTTTAAACCTAAACAGGTTCATATCACAGCAAGACTAAGTTAGAGGCGGGACAGGAGCCGTGACAGTCGAAGGATATCGAATATGGGGCCGACAGAGAATGAGGCACCCTCTGCAAGAATGGACCGAAGATGTGTTGAGGCCGGATGGGAATATAACTCCGGGAAGCACTGCAAATGGAAGGTTAAATAAAGAGGGTAAAAAATAAACACATGCTCAACAGTGAGAGGAGCATGACAATGCGGGCAAGATTGGGGGGGGGGGGGGGGGGGGATTTCTAGACATAAGGTGGCCATAGGTCAAATGGGTGTGACCAATTCTCAGACGAGCCAACAAAACTTCCTTATGCTGGGATTTATGATATGAAGAAGACCAATGACGAAGAACAGGCTTGAGACAGTGGAGTTTGTTTATGCCAATGCCATCCCAGTCGCGCTGCCACAGCGACCTGAAATGGCGGCAGAGGGAAGGAATGAAATCTGAGAAGGGCAAACTTAGGGGTAACAGGAAGAGAGCAAGCTCGCCTGGCCAAAAGGTCCACCTCCTCGTTAGCGGCAATACTCACACGAGGGGATCCAACAGAAAGAGATACACCGCACGGAATAAGCAGTGAGAAAATGAACTAATTGTTGTATCCTTCGGACCAAAAGGTGTTTAGGATCATAAAATTCTAAGGACATCAGAGCACTGCCGGAATCTGAAAAAATTACAAATGAACTCGGAGGAAGAGCACCAATTTGGATTAGAGCTTCCAAAATAGCAGAGCTCCACTGAGTAAATGGAAGTGTCATGGGGGAGATGAATACTCTGAACAGTCTTACAAGGAAGATAGAAAATCGCCGAAGTGGCTACGCCTAACGGAGAATGGGAGCCATCTATATAGATATGAATAGAGGAAGAGTGACAAGTGAGGTGTTCATGGGACAAGGACAACAGGACAGCACTAGGGGTGGACTTTTTATCAAAGGGACACAAATCTTTGCAGTAGGAGATCGGATGTAGGATCCACGGAGGGAGGACATGAAATGAGACTGGGAGGATCTGAGGTGGAGGAAGAGCATGATGGGAAAGGAAGGCATGGACAGTTGAAATGAGGTGCCAAGAGTCGTCTAGTCTAGAGGAAGCGTTGTATCAAGGGTAGTACAGAGAAGGGAGGAAGGAATCCTATGAGCACGGTAATAACATTTTGTTTGAAGGTATGCACGACGGTACCGAAAGGGAGATGAGTCACACTCCGCCTGGACTAGCCACCGATGAAAAGCTAAAGGCTCCGGTAACCAGGCCGAGGCCCCAATTATGAAGAGGGTCCAGGATTCTTAATCGAGAGAGAAAAGCGGAGCCATAGACCTCAGCCATAGTCAATTCTCGATTGAACTAAAGAAGTGTACAGGCAGAGAATGTACGCCTATCAGCACCTCAAGACATATGGGAGAGATGGTCTAAAAGTGTGAGGGTACGCCGGGTTGAGAGTCCCAAATTCCTCAAATGAGGAACCCAAGTAAGACAGGAGTCGAAAGTGAGGCCTAAAAATTTAAGTGTCTCTTACCAGAATAGGATTACTGGCTAAAAACAGCGAGAGGGGGAACAGAAGTAGTCCTACATCTATGAAACGACATACACAGAGTCTTGGTTGGGGAAAGACGGAAACCCACAGACGCTGCCCATCTTTCAACAGCATTAACTGCAAGCTGCACCGGTCTTGCGGCCACTCGAAGAGAACTGCCTGTGCTGTAAATGGCAAGATCATCTGCGTAGAGAGAACACTATGAAAGTTTGTAAAAAATGGACACCCCGAGTTCATAACCAGAGAGAAACAGAGAACACTTGAGGACAGATCCCTGCGGGACTCCTTCCTCTTGTGTGGTTAAATCGGAGAGAGTTACCAACTCGAACTCGAAAAGTTTGGTTCCTTAAAAAATTACTAATAAAAAGAGGGAGAAAGCCCATAAAATCCATAGAATGGAGACGTTGGAGGACATAATACCTCCACGTAGATGTCGAAAAAGACAGCCACAGTGATCTATCTGTTTATGAGAAAACACGGTTTGGAAATCATGACTAAGGAGAAGTAGAGGGTCTAGAGTGCTGCAGAATTGACGGAAACCAGACTGAGATGGGGGAAGGAGTCCTCGCCACTCTAGGATAAAGGACAGTTGAGAAACGACAATTTTCTCCATTAACTTACAGATACAATTGGTCAATGCTATTGGGCGAAAGTTTTGAGGAAGGGAGCCGTCTTTGTCAGGCTTCGGGATGGGAATAACTGTGGCCTCCTGCCATCGAGAGGGAAACACACCCTCAATCCAAATTCAGTTAAAAACAATAAGTAAAAGGTATAAAGCTGAATTATGCATAGACTGTAGCATTTTGTAATGGATACCATCCGGGCCAGGCGCTGAGTTTCTCCGGGAGGATACGGCAGATTGAACTTCGCGCATCGTCAACAATCGGTTATAGGGTTCATTGTTCAGGTGGTCGAAATGGAGATCCTCTCTCTCCATTGCTTCTTTCCGTAATTGGAAAGTCGGAGAATATCCAGCGACATTTGAAGCTGCGGCAAACGAAGTAGCCAGAATATTCGCTACATCTTTTGAATAAAAAATGTCCCTGCCATCGACATGGAGGACTGGGGAATGAAAGGGAGTGAACTTTCGGGAGATGCGACATACCCGGTTCCAGACTGTAGCAATCGGGGTTGAAGATGTAATCCCGAAGACGTATTGCTGCCAGGAGTCCCTGCGGGCTTAAGGACTCAGCGAGCCACTGCCCGAGCCCTTTGCATGGCAATGTGGTTATCTGGAGATTTATGGCGGTAAAACCAACGAGTAGCAGTCTTCTTATTCCGAACAGCCTCCGCACACTTCTGAGACCACCAAGGGACTCGGGTCAAATGAGAGGAACATTGTCTGCTGGGAATTGTCTTCTCAGCCTCATTCAAGATTCTCGAACCAAGAAAATCTAAACATCCGTCCACCGACGAAAAATCGTGTGCTGTACATGACACGTAGGTAAAGCTACGATAGGACTCCCAGTCGGCTCTAGAAAAAAGCCAACAGGAGGAAGGTGGCAGATTAGTTCCGGGAACAATGAACGAGAGCCGCACCGGAAAATGGTCACTCCCGAAGTCATCCCCAAGGACTTCCCAGGAAAAGTCCAGAAGAGCATCGGTAGAACAAAAGGAGAGATCAATGCAGAAGAAAGTATCAGTGTGAACGTGATAATAAGTCGGTGCAGCTGAGTTGAGACAATGGAGGGAGTGGGATGACATCAGGGAGATCAAGGAGCCAGCCATGAAAGTGTCCCGGACATCACCCCACACTGGGCTACGACTATTAAAATTACCTAAAAGTAAGAAAGATCTAGGGAGTTGATCAACAACTTCCACTAGCTCCTCTCGAGAGACCACGCGTTGGATGAGAGTGGCCACCTTTTAGGCATGGGGACTGGGAATGGGTGTATCTCCCCTGCATGACATCTATTGGCGGTGGGACCGAGTGTGCCCACGATTCGCCTTTCCCTTGTTGGAGTCGGTGGTGGCTGGATGCGCGCGGGGGATGAAGTTTCTTTTTGTTTGCTATGACTTCTTCTCCTCCTCCTCGGCTTGCGACTTCTGCTTCTACTTCTTGGACTACTACTCTCGACACTCGGGTGGTGGGCAACCAGGCCCTCGAGTCCTCTACCACTGGAAGATCGCATCCTGATGGGGTTGACCCCCCTCTGGAAGTGGAACACTTGCACTCTCCTTTTCCGTTGCCGACCCCAGCCTGTACCTTGAATATGCCCTCCGACATACACCCTCTGGAGCAGGGGTCTCGCCCCAGCCCTCCTCAGCCGCCTTCAGGCAAGTCAGGTTCCACCCAAGATTTGCCCCCCAAAACCCGACTTCTTGCTCTCCTCGTATGCCCCCCTCACCCACCGTCGGCCCGCCTCCCCACGGAGAGAGCCCCGCGGCGGACTGGGAAGTCAGCAATCACGTCCTTCCTATCGACCGTTGGATATCCCAGTCCACTTCGGTTCTACAGCCTCCCTATCCCTTCCAAGTATCCACAAATTCCTATTGATCCGGCTTATTTCTGGGTCCCTCCCGTCCAACTCTGAACGGACGTTCCAGGCGATCCGAGCCCACAGCAACTCCAGCCGCTACGATGTACGACCACAGAGGGATGGCTCGCTCCTCATAAAATCATGCTCAGCCGCAGAGACGAAAGCCCTACTCTCCCTTACTGAGGTCCTTGGATGCTCGGTGTCCGTTTCCCCACACCCTCGCCTGAACCAGAGTCAGGGCACTATTTACGCCACCCGCCTATTGTCGATCACAGTGAACGAGCTCCTAGAGGACCTCGCACCCCAGGGTGTCACTAAGATCCACCGCTTCACATCCCGACAGGGAGGTACCCCCTCCCCCACCCCGCGTCTACTTCTTACCTTCAATACCTTAGTCCCTCCTGACCGTATTGTATCGGGTATGGGAGACCGCACGTCTTGCGAGTTTTCTGTCCGCCCACACATCCCAGACCCGACCCGTTGCTTTAAATGCAACAAGTTTGGATACGTTAGTTCAGTTTGTCGGCAGCCGCACCAACTGCGTGTTCGTTACGGACAAATCGCTCACCCAGACAAGTGTCCCAACACACCCAAATGCTCCAATTGTCAAGGCGCACACCCCTCTTCATCCCGCGAATGCCTGTTCTTCAGGTTCGAGGCCTGCAGATAGTGGACTTCCTTAGTCTCCGAGAGGCGCGAGACAGGGTGCGGAGTCGGGAGGTGAGGCCGGGGTCTCATATGCTGCAGCCCTTGGCTCAGTTCCCTCGACTCGCCGTCCGGATCCGCCACTCAAACCCCTATCGACCGGCAGCCGCCCGTCCCCCTACCACGCCTACCCATCGTGAATCTCCAAAGCCACACACTTCCCAGTCCTCTGGAATCGGGACTCTCGGTTCTCGTCTCCCAGGAACCCCGCTTTCACCACACTCCGAGAACACATCCAAACCTAGCGCCCGGGGTAAATCAACGAGGCGGAGACGCCGGAGTCTCCAGACTCACCGACCATCCAACAAGCCTCCCTCTCTTCTCCAAAATCTAAAAGAACCCGAGTACCTACACCCTTAACCTCGCCTACGATGACCCTCTCATCGCCGCACTCACTTCTGCAGAAGTTGACAGTCGTTGCTGACGTGCACGAGCCACACCTAGGGCGAGACACGGGGCAGATCACCCCACATCCGAGGATCCAGTGGACGCGGCAATGGCACGTCTACATGGTGTAGCCAGAGTACCCTCGAGCCTCCTGGATCTGCCCTTACCCCCTGGTGCCATCTTCACCCCACCACGGGAAACCCTGGCTCACCCACTTGTACCCCAACTAACCCAACCCCTCCCGTGCCTCCGGCTCTTCCCTCATCGGCCACCCAGACTTTGTCCTCTCCCCCACCCACCCGGTTTTACTGGTACTGGGCGTATACCAGTCACCCCGGGTGTCCCGGGAAACCACGACCAAACACAGGAAGGTGCCAATCTGGACAACGGAACCCTCCCCGTTGCATGACCACTGAACCCTGTCTAGAGACTCCTCACCCTCTGAGCCCGCGACGGTCCCCGGGCCGCCACGATCCACGTCTCTGGTCCCGTTCGGTCGACTCGGCCCCACAGTCCCCGAAGGGGTTGGCAGGTCAGCCGATTCCCTCCTTGGTGAACGGCAGGTGACCCGACAGGCCCCTGACTTTACCCCCGCCATCATGGACCTAGATCCCCATCCACAGTTTAACTCCCTAGCACCTTCACCCTCTCCACCTCTCCCTCGTCCAACATTGAACCCTCCGAAAGCGACGATCCTACAGTGGAACTGGAGGGAAATCTTTGCAAATTACGAAGGCCTAAATTCCTTGATTGCCTCTGCTCGTCCGGTATGTGTCCGTCTCCAAGAGCTAGTCCTGGGGACCAGACCGATGCCCTGCCCTACCGGATATTCTAGCACTACATCTCCGTCTCCTACTTGCACACGAAGGGGGGCTGCCATCCTCGTCCACCGTACAGTCCCTTTTCACAACCTCCCTATTAGATCCCTGTTACAGGTGGTTGCTGCCAGGATTTTCCTGGACAAGCAATACACAGGCTGCTCGATCTACCTCCCCCCTCACTCCCAAGTTTCCCGCGATGACCTGGTTGAGGTTGTTCAACAACTCCCCATGCCCTTCCTACTCTTGGGCGATTTCAATATTCGCCACCCCTTGTGGGGTGATATGACCTCCACTTTTGTGGCTCTGACCCTGATTACCCTCATGGCTGAACTCTCCTTCAAGTGCCTCAACGACGGCTCTCCCACACACTACCACGCCACCAGATGCACCCCGTCCTGTATAGATCTATCGTTCATCTCGATGGACGGCCTCCTGGACTTCACCTGGCCAAGTGCTTCGGGATGACCACGGCAGTGACCACTTCCCTGTTTGCCTCACACTAAATCGGCACGATCAGACCGTTCGGGTACCAGAGAAGTGGATAACGGCCAGAGCTAACTGGCCACTTTTCCGGGACAACACTTCCACACGTTGTACGACGGCCCACTTTCCATCCTCCGATGAATGCATTACGTACTTTGAGGCGACTGTGGTCGCAGCTGCAAGCACCAGCATTCCACGATCTTCGGCCTACCTCCGAGCCCAACGAGTACCCTGGTGGAATCCAGAGTGCGCGGAGGCCACTGGTGCCAAGAAGAGGGCTACCCGACGATTTTATCGTATGCGAACCCCTACCCATTGCTCGCCGTGCGATGAAGGTACGGAGTGTCGAGAGACGACACGCCCCCTCCCGACCTCCGGTCCTCCAAACAAATGATGGGCTTCTCTATGAACCTAGGTCAGTAGCGAATCTTCTAGCATCTTTCTTCGCTGCAGTCTCCTCCACAGACAGCCCCCATGCGATGGCCACTAACAAGAACTGCTCACCATCTCTCGACAACTCCTACAATCGGCTGTTCACCATGCGAGAGCTACAGGCGGCACTGGCCTCTAGACGGTCTCCTTCCCCTGGCCCGGACGGCATCCCCTACTGTTTGATCCAATACATCCATCCTACTATGCAACTGTTCCTCCTAGATCTCTACAACCGTATATGGATTGAGGGCACTCTCCCCTCACGGTGGAAGGAGGCCCATGTAATACCAATCCCCAAACTCGGCAAAGACCCCCTTGACCCGACTAATTATAGACCAATTGCATTAACATGCTGTGCCTGTAAAATCTTCAAGAAAATGATCGCCGCGCGACTCTCCTTTCTCCTTGAAAACAATGACTCCCTCCCGGCTATCCAGTCTGGCTTTAGACAATTCCTTTCCACTACAGACCCCCTCCTGCTCCTCAGCCGAGATATACAGAACGCCTTCAATAGGGGAGAGTTTGTCCTGTCCACTTTCTTCGACATCCAGAAGGCCTACGACGCCACCCATCCACGTATAATCCTCAGTGAGCTCCAAAATTTGTTTCGTTGGAGCCCTGCAGACCTTCATCAGGGGCTTCCTCTCCTCCCGGACCTTTCAAGTACGGGTGGGCTCAGTCCTCTCCGACACTTTTGAGCAAGAAGATGGGGTCACACATATGCTTTTCACTGGTCATGAACACAGTAGCAAAATCCCTTCCACCCACCGTCCGTTCCTCCATCTACGCAGGCGACCTTGCGATATAGTTTGCGGGGCGGGAACTGCCCGTCGTCCGACGACAGATTCAGCTCGCCATCCATCGGGTGGAGAGGTGGGCGACATCGGTTGGTTTCCGCCTATCCACCTCTAAAACCAAAAGTATGGTCTTCAGTAGAAGATCCACAGCCATACCTTCCCCCTCGGTCACGCTATACGGTAAGACCCTCGAAGTGGTGCCCACTGCGCGGTTCCAGGGCATGACCTTCGACCGACGGCTCAACTGGGTTCCCCACCTCAGGCACCTGAAACACACGCTCCAGCGTCCCCTCGCTCTCCTAGACCACCTTTCCCACACCACGTGGGGCGCTGACCGACGCTCGCTCCTCCGTCTTTACACCTCCGTGGTCCAGTCAAAGCTAGACTATGGGAGTGTTGTATACGGGTCTGCCTCCAGCACTTCCCTCCGAACCTTGGACCCGGTACTTAACAGGGGCCTCCCGATCCTCCCCAGCTTCCAAGTAGGATGTAACTACCTCCCTCTCACCCACCGACGGGGTCTGCTCCTCATGCGGACCTACCTTCGCGCACAGAGGCTGCCCTCATCACTTCTGTGCGCGGCAATTTTAGAACCTCCCCCCCAGCCAGAGCTGGCACTTCACGGAAGCGGTCCGCTCTTTCCTGGATCTTTCCAACAAGCCCCCTCCTTTAGTCACCCCCATCTCGTATCATATCCATCCTCCCTGGCTCCTCACCTCTATCAAGTTTTGCAGGGACTTAAGTGCCCTGCCGAAAGCTACTACGACCAATACAGTATACAGGTCGCTCTTCGAGGAACACATAAACCGACACCTGGACGCTGTCCCTATCTATACGGATGGTTCCCGATCAGAGGATGGTGCAGCTACTTCAGCGGTGATCGTGGCCCAGCCACTCTCTAGAGCCGTTCCCCTTCCCTGTGAGGCCTCTTGTCTTTTCAGCAGAACTTTCATCATTCTGGAAGCCCTCGACATTATAAGCACCCACTCCGCCAACTCCTATGTTATCTACTCAGATTCCCAAAGCACACTGCTCTCTCTGGAAAAATTTACCCCCACCCCCCACCCACTTGTCCGCACCATCCAACAAACCTTCCACTCCTTAACGGCATCCCAGCACAAGACAGTCACCTTCGGCTGGGTCCCAGCACATGTTGGTATCCAGGGTAATGAGGAGGCGGACCGTACGGCGAAGTCCGCTTGCTCGTTACCAGTCTCCACCCAGCGCCCCTTCCTTTCACAGATTTTTTCCCCGACTCTCCGCTCCCACTTCCGTTCCATCTGGCAACAGGATTGGGACCAGGCTATAAATAATAAGCCCTAGCGGATAAAACCACACCTTGGATATTGGGCTTCTTCATTCCATAGGTCCCGTCATAAAGAAGTGGTTCTAGCCCGTCTCCGCCTCGGACACACGACGCACACACAGTCACCTCATGGCTAAATTGCCAGCCCCGTTCTGCCCCACCCACCTGCCATACCCCCATCACCGTCGTCCACTTCCTGATCGAATGCCCGAATCTGTCTGACCTCCGCCACAGCTGTTTCCCCTACTTGTCCTGCATCCCCACGTCTGAACGTCCCCAGTCCATACTCGCCGAAGGCCCCCACTTCTCAGCGGAAGCAATTTTCTCATACCTGACCCACTCTCAACTACTTCACCGCATCTGAACTCATACCCCTCCTCCCACATATTCAATAACTGAACCTTCTCATCCCCTCAGTCTCGTACTCCCATCCCAGTGACAATACCCACCCTCTGTCTCGCCGAGATATGTACCACTCTAGGTACGAATCGGCGGTTAAGCAACTATAAATAAATAAATAAATAAATAAATAAAAAAATATATATACAGTATATATATAGCGATTAAAAAAAATTTAACATTTATATGGGAAAGAATTACAGATGTCATCCAATCAATACCACCAGCCAGAGATGTGCCTTAGAGCTCTGGAAGCAAAGTTTGACCGCTTTCATACATGCATCCAGTGATATCCGTGGACAGTTAGTATAGACTGTATGAAGCACTGTTTGCATCACAAAAAATGTTTACAAATAAATTTGAAATAAAAAATAAAACTCCATATAAGTGTTAACATTTTCTTTAATCACCCTGTATATTGCATGAATACAAATGGTGTGGGTTCACTTTGCATTCGTAAACAGAACTGTCAACAGTCACGTTTATCGAGAAATCTTAGAATACTTCATGCTAGAATCTGCAGAACAGCTGTATGGAGACGAACCATTTATTTTTCAACATGACCTTGCTCCAGCTCATGCGGCTTGTGCAATAATCTGCGTGGTTTGATGCTCATGAAATTGAAGTACTATCATGGCCAAATAATTCTCCCGATCTTAATCCAATTGAAAATCTTTGGAATATTGCTAAGCAGAAGGTCCAGAAGCATAAACCAGGAACACTTAGTGAACTGAAGAGGTGTTTGATGACAACCTGGCAATCGATAACAACAGAAGAATGCAAGAGGCTTGTTGACTCGATGCCACATCGACTGGAGGTCGTAATCAGAATTAAGGGTGGACCAACTAAATACTAAGACGCAGAGCTAAAAAGTCTGATAAAGGTTTAATATATTGGCAGTACTCACTAAACAATGAATTTATCCTATTTTTTTGCAACACCAGAGAAGATATTCTAATATTTTGTTATGTCGCTATGCATAAACTTTTCACTATTTAATAAGACTAATTTTTTTTTCAAAACTGGTACACAGAGGTGTCTTTTATCAATGATGTCACAGACTTTATATTCCTCATGAAGCTGTATAACTTAAAGGTATTTTCAAGGCCATAAGCGCATTTGAGACACTATTCTATTTTTTTGGTCCACAGTTATGTGTATATACTAAACATTGCAAACACAGAGCCCATACAAAGATCTTTTATGTCTAAGATAGACGTAATGAAAGATGAACACTACAAACTCTGAGACTCTACTCCCTGGAAAGAAGACAGGTGCGATACACAATATACAAATGGAAAATACTCAAGGGATGTGTCCCAAACTTTAGAAATGAAACAGAATTACACTGGAATGAGAGAGGAGGCAGATTCTGTACTGTTCCAGCTACAGAGGGGCACAAGGTACTGTGAAAACGAAGATGAAAAATACCCTCAGAATACGTGGCCCAAACCTCTTTAACGTGCTGTCAAAAGAACTGAGAAACCTCCAGCACAAAAACCTTGGAATAATTTCAAGAATCAGCTGGAGGGTAGGACAGAAGAGTGGAAACCAACTCTCTCCTCTACCAAATCCTGCAAACGAGGCGGAATTCTGCAGAGAGGGCAACCGCAGATCGATCCTGAAACGTCGCTCGAAGACAAGTAAGACTTAAGTAAAATAAATAAATAAATATATAAACAGTCCTCCTAATTACTTTATACTAGTACATTTATTCCTGCTAAATACGAACCTGAAAAGTTTCTGTTGTTTGAATTGAAGGAGAACTCTTATTGGACGTTAGAAGGTGGTTGAGCCAATCATCTTTCTTTGGTGATACCGAAGGAACTGAACTGCCGACTTCTATGGTGGCAGATACAGAGTTATTTTCCATTTCTTCCCTCATCTTTAAGGGTGTTCCTTTTGGAGAGCCAAAGAGCCAGTCATCCTGTTTAGATGGTTTCCTCTCTTCTTTTTGCTTATTAGTTCCTGCATCTTGGGATGCTTTCTTTTGTTTGTGTTTAACTCCACCTAAAATATCGTCATCGTCAATTTCTAAAGATTTATTTGACTTCTGAGCAGACGTTCTTCTTCGTGGGCGAGAATCTGTATCACTGAAAAGGTTATCAAGAGGGTTGGAAGACTCTGCTCGTCCATTCTTCCTTTTCGGACTACTCGAACTCATTCCCAAAATTTTATTATTGTCTGAAGGTTTATAACGGTCAGGTAATACAAACTCTTTTGAAACCTTTTTCTCTGTTTTTGTAATGCTTCTTTTTCCCAACAGATCATCTAGATAATCAGAATCTAAGGGCTTAGGTTTTATATCCATGTTTAAAGGATCTGTGTCATCATCGAAATTCACGTCAGATTTACTTTTATTCGTTTTGTTAGAAATTTTATTTGTCAATTCATTATTTTTGTCTCCTGATTTGGAGTCGTCAAATAAATCATACAACAATTTGCTTTTATCGGGCTTTGGTGATGCTTTTAATAAAGATTTTGATGGAGAAATCTTTCTAGGGCTCAATTCTGGTACATTTTTATCATGGATTGCAGATGGTGATACTTTTGAAGGTTTTTCTCTACCTTGAAAAATGAGAAAGTAAGCTTAATTTAAAATCAATTCCTAAGTAATAAAAGAATAGACATTAAATACCAAACTTTTGCTTGTTTGGCTTATCAACAAACATGCCTCTCCAGCCAGTTGCTTATTTCTTTAGCAAAACATGTAGCACCCCTACCCACATGATGCTGTAACCCACTGATTAAACCATATACCCACTCATAAAGCTGGCTCTGCAAAGATAGTTTTGAAAATTTGTCTAGAAATTTAAGCCTGCTTTATAATTATTATTTAAAATATGCTAATTTCATTAAGCACATTTAATCCATAATTTATCCTAATTTTTGTTTGTTAAGCAATCAGTTAATTTTCTACTAAATATACAGTATAATTGACCATTTTATTTAAAAATGTGTAAAATAATCAAACTTTTTTTTTTACTTTTTGTTTACTATTATTATTATTATTATTATTATATTACTTATTATTGCTATTACTATTACTTACCATTTTCACTTCTCTTATGTAGTGAATAAACCAAATCCCATTAATTTTACCTTTCCAATGGCATATTTAGATAAGAGTACTGTGAATATATATTAATGCCATATCAGATACCTAAATTGTACAAAGAAATATTAACAATGTTGTAAAACTTTATGCAAGTTGTATTCTTTTTCTGAATAAAGATTTTGTTTGAAACCGAATTCCTAACTACAGTAAATTGATGGTTACTTGGAAAAACTTTTCACTGGATTAAGCCTATATATATATACACACACACAGAGGATGGTTGTAAGAAACTAATACAAATAATACTTGTTTAAGATTCACTGCCATTATCAATCTGGATTTCACAAAAAATTATGTACCCACTGAGAACCTCTAGATTTTCACTAAATTAATTTTCTTCAAAAGTTGACTTTGTTTCCTAATAAATACTATTTCAAATTGCCCAATTGGTTTAAGTGTTCATTAGGTCTCATTCTTGAGGTAGTTTGTTGTCATGCTTTAGTAGTTGTTAGAAAGAATAAGCTAACAAAGATATTTTGTTTAATTTTTTAAAATTTAGGACTATATAACTGTTAAAGATATTTAACATAAAGATACAGTCTGTGCAAAACAAAGTCCAGGCTGAGCTATATTGTTTATTAAATACTGCATGCATAATACTGCTAAAACTTAGTTTGATACATGAAGCTATGTAGCATGAAAACAACTAGCTATGTCTGAGAAGGAAATATAAATAATGAGGATTAAGTCTCAGGTTTATCTAAACAAACCCCAATACTTAGTTTACCTTTCTGTTTAGGTGGTTTTTCATCATCAGAATTCAGCAAATCATCAGCACTGTCCCAATCTGTTAAGTAATATAAGCATATCATCAGAAATTTAGGCTGATTGTATTTAAACAAACAAGACATGAAATTAGAGAATTATAGGCACTATAATTGTAATACAAATATTAAAAAATAACAGATTCACTGTACCTCCAGCACTTAACCATTAACTTAACTTAATTATATTCTTACAGCTTTAGAGGCACAATCAGTGTGATTGGTTTAAAAGTTATTTGTCCAATAGATGTCATTTTGTATCAGTAAGTAAGGTTTGCTCAACTAAAGTGCTTGTCAAACATGATGTGCCACAGGGCTCAGTTCTGGGTCCATTGTTATTTTTATTATATATAAATGATCTTCCATGTTCATCTGATATACTTAACTTCATAATGTTTGCAGATGATACAACTATGTCTTTTTCTTGTAAAGATGTTAATTCAGCTAAGAATATATTTATATCAGAATTTATTAGTGTAATGAAATGGTTGACCACCAATAAACTCTTCCTAAATACCAGTAGCTAAAACAAATTTTATGATTTTTACTAATAAAAGAAATGTGTATCTTCATGAATTTAATGTTGATAAAATTGCTGTAAAGGTGTAAAGGAGTGTTTGTAACAAAATTTCTTGGTGTAATGCTAGGTAAGAATTTGCAATGGAGTGATCATGTAAATTATACTGCGAAAAAGATTTCAAGGAGCATTGCTATAATATTTAAACTTAGAAATGTAGATATTAAATAGGTTTTATTACTCTTTATCATACTCTTGTTCTTCCTTATACAGTCGTGCCCCGCGGTTCATGCAATTGAGGTTCACGTATTCACAGTTCTGCTCAAGATTTTTTTTATACCCCCATTCAAGGTTTGCATACCAATTCTTTGCAGTTCCACCCACCAGAATAAAAATAGTAAGTTCTAAATAAAAAAATTAAATCAAAATATAAAACATAAGTATAAAAGTGTAAAAATATATACACACTGTACAATATTTTCCTAAAATGGAGAAAAAATGATCTCAAGTTCTCCAACATCTATAGGCTGAAGGCACTCATTGGGAAAACATAAACAAAGATTCCAGAAGCCAGTGCATAATACATGCGCAGTAGTGACTGCCCCAGAACAAGTGTCTGGGCTAAAAATAAAACATTCTTATAAAAACATTTCTAAAATACAGGGTAAATACATAAATAAATATAAAAAATTATAAAAATTAAAAACTTAATGTATAGCATTTTTCAAAAATGTAAACAAAGAAATGTTCTCCAACATACATCGCTTGGTAAGTACATTGGTAACACATTGATTGGTAAGTACCGTACACACAGTGGCAGATTATCACTGAGGCTATTGAGGCTGTAGCCTCAGGCTCCGATGCTTGAGGGGCTCCCCAATCAACTGAGTTTCAATGATATAATTTGAGATTTCGCAAACTTTTTTGATTAAATATGACAGAGTACACAAACTGACAAATTCCCGGTTTTATTCTGTTTTATAGGCTCTAAAGTAAAGTTTGTTTAATACAGTTTGGTTTTGGCAAATGGCAAAATACACTGTGTTAAGGTTCTTTTAAGTTTGTTTCTCAATTAGCCAAAGCACCATACATATAATTCATGTAAATGTACATGTATTGTTAATAAAAAGCTATAGAAAAGGGCCCCCATATTCTTCATTGCCCCAGGGCCCCAAGGTGTCTTAATCCATCTCTGAGTACCATACATAATGCTTTTGTTCTTTTTTTAATTTATGTTAAAAGTTTTTTCAGATTGGTGAACAATTTCCCTATCCCATTGAAATACATTATAAAACATCTTCACCATTCGCAGTGTGTGCAGTAGGGGAGGGGGGGTCGAAACATATAAAAAATCGAGTTTCTCCAATTCCACGGTATGCACGTAGTTGAAAATGATTATCTCAACATCTTGTAAAAAAATGAGTATATGCGACCCCCTTACCCCTTCCATAGCATCCCCCCCCATTTTACTCTCTCCACAGATATAAACCCCAAATGTGACAATCATGCATTATATTAAGTCTTATTAAGTAGATTAGATTAATTTGGATAGATTATTTAGATAGAGTTTTAGATAGATTGAATAGATTACATAGATTAATTTAGATAGATTAGATGAATTATATAAATTATTGTCACATTTTTTTGTTTAGTTTCAGATTGTTTATGATTGAATGAGTTATGATTTAATTCTGAATGAGTTATATTAAATTCAGATTGAATAATTCAATTGCTAGAATTTAACAATTAGTTTCTTGTTATTAATGCTACTAGGCCTAAATAAGTGAAATCATGGTGACAAGAAGCAAAACACACAATTCAACATTTGGTCACCCTGCAGAATTTCCACATTCAATGACTCCTTCAAAGGCTGACGTATTTACGCATTATTTATTGGTAAGAAAATGAGAACTGATTTTGAAAGGTTCTAGAACAGCAAAAGAATGTTACAGAATTGTCACTAAAGATGTGGAAGCCATTTGGGAGAAGTTTTCCTTTCCACATATAGGATTTGAAGGAATAGCTATAAAAGTTGAACGATTGATAGAATCTGCAGCAAAGCTAAATAAAGTACCATTAAAACAAAGAAACAACAGTTTTCAGCAGAAGGTGGAGACATTCGATGAAATGTTTGATATTTGCACTTGTACTTGTTACCAGGGCTGTGGAGTCGGAGTCATGGAGTCGGAAAAAATGTACCGACTCCGACCTCAATATAAAATCTTAAGAAAATACTATTTTAAGTATAAATCATAAATATAAATCAAATATATTTATTATTTATACTTAATTAATTATCAGTATTAACCCTTACTTTTTTTTCAGGAAATATTTTTATAATTGTGATACTGATAACTTAAGTTTAATTTCAAATTATTGATAAAATTATTTGTTCTAAACTTCAATGCACAATGGCAAAGAGACTTCCAACGAAATCAGCTGTGTTTGAACACTTTACAATCACTAAAGATGGAAAACATGGTGATGAAATGTTTTGTGTTACCATTTACCAATTTAGCAGATTTACCATTAATATATATTGACCTTTTATGAAGGAGTCAGACATTTGAAAAATAGAGGAGTCGGAGTCGGAGGTTTTGTGTACTGACTCCACAGCCCTGATTGTTACGATAAAAAAATCAGTTGAACGGATTGCAGATGTGATATTAGAGTTCCAATGATTGAGTGGGAGTCTTTTGTGGGGGCAGAAACAAAGAAAAAACCAACTAGGACCAATCAACAGAGTAACAACTTCCGCAAGAAAAAGGACTCACGATAGAGTTAAAGGATTAGAAAGAAGAACCAAGATAAGCCTAGATATGAATGTCGCCTCAACCAGCAAACTGGACCCCTTTACATATTATGGAAGATGAGAGCATGGAAATTGATGATGACAGTGACGATATTGACTTTGTTCTGGATTGTGAGCTGAGAGAAAACCATCAGAATAGAATTATTTATGATAAATTAACAATAACAGCAGATAGATACCGTGTAAGTTACATAGCTACTGCAGCTATAGTAAATGCAGCTTTGAAGGATATGGGAATATTAGACGAAACCAATATGTTGGATAAGAAAAAAGTGGAAAGAGAAAGAATATGTGTGGATAAAAAGAACATAATCACAGTGAAATCAGAGAACACACAGATTGAAGGCATCGGATTTGATGGTAGAAAAGATCAAACTAAGACAAAGAAGGGAATGGAGTACGAAGAATATTATGTAATAGTCAAAGAACCTGGTGATGTTTACATGGATCATATAGCTCCAGATAACGGAACTGCTTGTTGTATTGCAGATGAAATAATAACTTTTATAGTTGATTCTAATAGCAAAGAATCCCTCAAAGCTTTGCTATGCGATGGCACCCCAGTGAACACTGGCAGGATTGGCGGAGTGCTAAAATTGATTGAATTATATCTGGACAGGCTGGTACAATGGCTGATTTGCCTTTTGCATGCAAACAAACTGCCCTTCAGGCACGTATCTGAAGCATTTGATAGAAAAACTTCGGGACCAAACACCTTCAAAGGTTCTCTTGGAAATAAACTCCGAGAGGATTTGACCAAACTGGATATAGTTGATTATACCCCTGTAGAGGGCAACATTCAAGAAGTTTCAGCAGTGACCAAAAATATATGTATGAAATGTGCATTAGCATACAATCTGGATGCATCTCTCAAGCGTTAGCCACCAGATCCCCAGGTGCCCTCCATCATGCAAGATGGCTAACACGAGCAAACAGGATCCTGTGCTTATATGTCTCTACACGGAATCTAGACAAAAACATCCAAGACCTAGTAAAAATTATAATGCTGGTTTACACTCCAGGCTGATTTTGGATAAAGTCTCATCCAAAGGCAAATGAGGGAGCATCTAATTTTTGGTATATCATGCACTTGCTTAAAGGCTTAGATAAAAAGTATCGGATGATTATGGAGCGTGTCTTCAGAAATAATGCCTATTTTGCCCACCCAGAGAATATCTTACTCTCAATGATAACAGGCACAAGAAGAGAGGTCAGAGAGCTGGCTCTTCAGCACATCATTTGAGCAAGAACTAGGAGCACCAATGCAAGAAATTTTGAGCTGCCAAAAACACTGAACTTTGAAGCAGACGATTATCCTAACATGATCAACTGGGACAACGAAACCATCACCCCTCCACCTATTTTACAGAATTTGACAAATGGTGATCTTCTTAAAGTTCGAAATGAACCACTTCAGCTTATTCCTTTTCCCTGTCACAGCCAGGGAGTAGAACATGTTGTAAATGTGGTAACAGAAGCATCACAAGATAGAATTGGTTACGAAAACAGACAAATTTATTTTGAATGTACTGGAGTCGAGAAAAAAGCTACCCATGTTCCAATGGAAAGGCCAGTGGTGTCAGTAATTTATGATTTTAAATTTCTTAAGGTAAATATTTTGGTTTTAATATGCTTCAATTAAATTTCTTAAGGTGAATAATTTGATTTTAGTATGCTTCAATTGATTCTTTAAGTAATATACGGAGAAAGATTTCTTATATATATATATATATATATATATATTTTTTTTTTTTTTTTTTTAGTTCAGGAAGAACCGATTCGCCTCTATTTAAAGGGCATATCTCAGCGGAAAAACAAAGAAAAAGTGAGAGGAAAGACAGAGGAAAAAGAAAGGGTGGAGGGGACAGTCGAAGTGGAAAAAGACCAAGGATGACAAGGACTGCAGGGTCGAGCCCCATCATCCTTGGGTGCTAGGGCCGGGAGGGCGCACATATATATATATATATATATATATAACTTACTTTAACTTTACTTATATCATTATTTACTTTAATCTTTGTCATTTATCAGGGTTTTTTTATTCAAAGAATTGGTTTCAATTTCATTTCAATTTAAAAAAAGGGGGGCATATGCAACGGGTGGGGGGGGCATAGCAGTGTAATTATAGTATGTTGTTTAGGGGCCAAAAGGAAACTCCAAGCAGTGTGTAGAATAAGAATACAAAATTTCAATCCCCCCTAGACTGTGCAGGTATCCAAGAAAGCAAGAAAGTAACTTGTGTGAAATGCAGCGCATGACTGTGTAATGTACTGCACCCTTGTTTGGGGAAACCCCAATAACAATGCTTTAAACAGTATCTTTGTCATCCAAAAAAGAGCAGTAAGTTTATTATCTGATGCTGATTTCCTTGATCACTCTTGTGCATTACCTATTTAAAGAGTTAAAACTACTAGAGCTTGATGATGTAATCAAACTGGCACATTTTTTTTTAGTTACAAGTGTAAGAACAAAATCATTAACTTAAATGGGTAAATTATAGACATTTTGTAACTCAAGAAATCCATTCATATCAGACCAGAAATAGATGAAAGCATGTTATACCTCAGTTTAGATCATCATCATCTCAAAAATTACCATTTTCATTGGATTGAAACTTTAGAATGATTTAAATGTTGATATAAAAAATGCTATGAAGGTAATTTTGTTTAAAACCAAGTTGAAATCTTGATTAATAATGGCATACTGTACTAATAAAAATCTAGGATTAATGTACATTACTATTGTATATTCATTTCTCATGTGTAATCTAGGATTAAACCACCATTACTTGTGATTGTTCAGTTCTTATCTCTTGTGTATAATATTGATTTTTTTGTATGGTATTGGAATAATACCTTCAATAATGACATTGCATGTTATATCCATAATGATAATTTAGGATTAATACATACCTTAATTAATAATACTTATTCATGATTTATGTATTATTAATAATAGCTATCTATTTTATTTTTAACAAGAGCCCAATAAAGCCTAAAGCTTACAGGCCAAATTAAAATAAAATAAATAGTCCAGCTTCACAATTATTTATGTCATTGTGAATTGTAAGACCAATGTATTTATTTTATTGTTAATAAAGGTTATTCAATTCAATTCAATAACTGAATCAATGAATAAGCCATTTACCTATGCCACAACCAACTGATCATTAATTTACAGTAACAGCCTAAGCTAGATATTACAGTGAATTATAGATCATAAAAATCACAAAAGACTAATTTCCTCCAAAACAGCTACAGTGCAAGCACCCTAATCTGTAATGCAACAATGTTAAAATGAGACAAAGGATAGCTATGTTCTAGGTAAAAAGCAGGGGAAAAAAGACTAAGCCCAATTATTCACAAGTAAATATTATTCATGCATTTTATATGGTACTCAAAACTACAGTAATTGTTAAGGCATAATTTAGCCAACCTACCATCCTCATTTTTATTACTATTTAAATCTCTTTGAAGGGATACTTTCTTGTTAGCTTTCTTAGCATCTGGTGAAACATTCTTGGATGCGTATCCTTTACTCCCACTTTTGAAGAGTTCATTATCCATATCATCAAGGTCCTTTAAATTCAACACACAATTTTTAAATTTTAAGCAAATAAAAATAACATTCAATTTAACATTCTAAGAAGCTATTAGAATTATAGTATTAAAACTACTGAAGGCTCCATTTCAACTTTCAAGTTGAATTTAAATTAGCTAGTTTAAAAGTTATGTCTAAGTTGATGCATAAAATGTTTTTAAAAGATAACCACATTCAACATATTACTTACATAAATATTTTTAAGGTATTTTTCTGTTACTAAGCTAATTGTATTAGATCCTATTACCTACAATATGAGGGTTTGGCATAATCACAATTTATAAATGTATATGTGGTTCAGGGCTGTGGAGCTGGAGCTTGAAGCAATTTTGGTGAGTGGAGCTGGAGTTGGAGCTGGAGCCAGTTATTTTTGGGAAGCTGGAGCTGGAGCTGGAGCTGATAAAAAATGTGTCAGCTCCGGCTCCAGCCCAATACAAAGAGTTCATATTTAGATACAAACTTTTTTATGCTATTTTTTTTTTATTTTGAATGATTTCTAATTGGACTTAATTTTTTTCAGGAAATGTGTTAATTTTTAGAAACTTAAACTAGTAAGCTTAATTTTTAAAAATTTAAAATATTAAGTTTCATTCTTCTTTTTTTGAGCCCTTTCATAATGACAACTAGATCTCAAAGTCAAACAAAGTCTGCATTATTTGAATACTTCACAGTTTCTACAGATGGAAAATATTTCATTTGTCACTGTAAGAAAGAAAATAATGATGAACAATTATGTGAAGCTAAAATTAGTTCTTGTACAAGCTATGATACAAAAGTACCAACCCAGACTGGCAAAACATCATATTTAAAAAGACATCTATAACGATTTCATCCAAAAATTTTTAGAAATTGTTAATAAGACAGTGAAGCAAGTCAAGCATCCACCTCAACTAAAACTAAAATTTGTCCTGGGGGACAATTGCAAATGTCACCATTAACAAGTTTCTTTCCTAGTAATAAAGTTACTGTAAATATGACCTCAGATAAATTCAAGAAGTACATCATAGAAATGGTGGTAAAAAATAGTATACCTTTATCTTTTTTCTCAACACCAGCTTTTTTAGGTCTTAATAGAGAAATGGCCAGTAAACTCCAAGTTTCTTTGGATAGAAATAGCATTAGAAAGATTGTGATTGAAGATGCCACACACAAAAAGGAGGAACTTCAAAGAACTCTTAAGGAGCGCTTTGTGTTCCTCAAAATGGATGGATGCACTCGCCATAGAGTTAATTATTTTGCCATTAATGTGAGATATATAGATGACAACAATAAAAAGGTGACTCGGACACTGGCAGTAAGGAATACACATGCACATCACACCAGTGAATATCTTTCTAAGTTAGTCGGAACTGTCTTACAAGATTTTAAAATAAAAAAAGAACAAGTTCTATGTATTGTCACTGACAATGCTTCGAATATGCTAAGCACTATTGAAAAACTAAATAGAGGGACAGTTACTAAGGAAATAATGGAAAATGAAGGTGACATTTCTGAAATTGATTCTGCAAATGAAATGATAGTGACAGAACAAGATGAAGTTCTAGATGATATTGCTGAAGAAGCCACTATGCTATCTCATATTCAACACATGCGCTGTGTTGTGCATACATTGCAGTTAGCGATAAGGGATGGATTAAAAGAACGACATGTAGCAACTATGATCAGCAAGTTCAGACAGGTAGCCACTGCAGCCAGAACACCAAAAATAGACTCCATTATGAAGAAACATTCAGGTATGGGAGCTATTTTAGATCAAGATACTCGGTGGGGCAGCATCTATTTGATGATTAAGCATTTGCTTGATCTGAAACCACATCTTGAAGACGTGGCAAATCAAAATGTCTCATTAACTGAAAATGAATGGATGCAATTGACCCAATTAGAAGTTCTGCTTTGTTACCCTTTTGCTGTCACTAAAAAGTTTCAAACAGAAGAATTAACTTCTGGTGAATTCTTGTTGGCATGGAAAGAATTAATATTTCGTCTCAATCAAACAAGAGGACTACTTGCTGAGGGAATTGTTTCTTCGATGAAGAAAAGAGAGGTATTACTATTAGAAAATGCAATTGTATTAGCTGCTGTTTACATAGACCCAATGAACAGAGTTCTATTAAATGAAGATCAAAAAGCTAAAGGAAAAGAGGCCCTCTATGACATTGCATTGCGCATGGAAAAGCTGGTATCTGAAAAACCAGACGCCCAGAATGAAGAAGATAGCAGCATTACCAACCAATCATCCTCTTCAAATGATGAGGAAGATTTCACAAAATATTTGGACAGAATAGATAGATCAAATGCAAAACGTCTCAAAGTAGAATTAAAGAATCCTCCACAGATGAAAATAACCAAATTCAAGCAAGAATTCTATGCTGAATTAAAGGAAGTAGAAAAATACAACCGCTCCTCTAAACTGACAATTGACGATGTCATACCCTTATATCCAAAGATTATAAGGAATGTAGCTAGTATTGTATCAGCTCTACCACCCACACAAGTCAGTGTAGAATGCCTCTTTTCAGCACTGAGAATAGTGAAATCTGATTTAAGAGCATCAATGAAGGATGACTTAGCAGAAGCCATTTTATTTCTGAGGACAGGCATGTAATGAAGATGTATAAAAAGTAATAAAAATTTTTTAATTTTTTTAAAAGGCTACATTTTCCAAATAAACATTCTATAATACAAATGAATAAGGTTTTTTTTTTGTCTTTTTGTAAAACATTTTTTTTTGTCATGAAAGGTGTAGGTAATATTATTATTAATAAATGATAAAAAAAAGCCACAAAGGCATAGCTATAGTCATTAGAATTTAGATTAATAGCTGCAACAGGCTTTGGTCTAAATTTTAAAAAGTAGCCTGATGAATCATGTGATGGTGATGAAATGTTTTGTGTGGCTGCCTGCTATGGCCTATGAGTAGCAAGGTACAATTTCAAGAGATTTATCAATCATTAATATATGGTGAGAGGAGCTGGAGCCGGAGCCGGAGTTGGAGCCAGAAATTTGAAAATGCTGTAGCCAGAGCCGGAGCTTAAGATTTTGGTGCCAGCTCCACAGCCCTGATGTGGTTGTCATCAGGCAAAATTTTCATATAGCCTAAATTTTATAAAATTAAAAAAGTCCAAATGGTAAATGGGCTGAGCTCACAATACAGTAGCTACTCTAAGCATTGTGACATGAATGGAACAGATAAAAATACAAGGTACAGTACTTTCTTTAAATACAACCAAGCTTCTTTTTTAAGACTAATCAGATCATCTGAATTTAAAGTTTGGTAGTGGATCACATACCTTGTATTATAGCTAAATTTTATAATTAGTGATGGGACGATTAATCGGAATCGGAATCGAGAATCGGAAGAATTGAGTGTTTTTCAGGAATCGGCATCGGCATTGGAATCGTAAGAATTTGGTTACAACTTTCGATTCTTACAATGATTCTTTGTCATTTAGTGACAAAAATGAACTAATTATTAATTAAATTATCTTTTTCTTTTCAGAGCACAAATTTAATTTTCATTTGTAATTTGATTACTGATATTCTGATATTCAATATTCAAGACTTAAATTTAGTATTTTTATTTATAGCAATTTATTCAATTCAAAAGAAGATTTTAATTTTTAATATTTAATTATTTCATCTTGCAATACATAGCAACGTCAGATCTAACCAATGAAAGCAACTATTCCATGTTTCAATACATGATGCAATACCCATGAGACACAAAACTATAGCAGCGTGACTGCAGCTATCAATCCTAGTCCAGCCTACTTAGAAACAACATACTTTAGATCCTAGATCTGCTCATAACTCATTATAGCCTATGTAAGTAGAGTTCATTAGTATAAGGAGGTTACCGTATATTTTTATTTTATTGTTCCCTGCAATCCATATAAATAAATAATTAGTTTATGTTTATCCTTAGAATTCATTTGCTTTTGTAGCCTTCTAAAATTGTTTTAAATAAGGTGGGAAATAATGTAAGAATTGCATTGTAAGCTTAGAAGAAATAGGTAATGGATTACAAATTATAGTTCAATTGTAATTATTAAAGGAAAAATTTTAAAATGTTTCTTTAATAAGATTAAATCTAACAGATATATTTGTTTCTTATATTTACAACCTAATCAATTAGATTCTAAGGTGATATTACCATACTATTACTTTATATAGTTAGTCTTACAAATAAATAAAATAGGACTACATAGGTATAGTTTTCCGAAGAGCACCAAGTAAACTCTTATCTATAAAAATACTGAGAATCGGAATCGGCATCAGAATCGGGACATTTTATTGGTATTGGAATCGGAATCGGCATCGATTGAAATTTAGGTATTGTCCCATCATTATTTATAATAAAGAGATTTAAATCTAATTTAGAAACTAAATCAGTCTGTTATAAAATTAATGTTTTTGGCACCTCTCTCTATGAATGATCCAGCTTTGCTATCTCTGGCTTAGAGTTTACAAGTACCATACTAAACTGGGTTTATGGTAGATTCATCACCAGGTCAAAACTACCCAAGACCTGTATGCCTGTATGCCCTTGATGATTGGTTAGGTTAAGTCATATTTTTTGTTAAAACTAACAAAAATATCATGACAACCTAACCAATCATCAAGGGCGTATAGTTGACCTAACCAGGCATTCAGTTAACCTACATTAAAATATCTTATTCTCAACAAAATCAGAAACAGTACATGAAACGGAAAAGATCCAAATGGCGCAAGCTATGATGGGCCTAGTAATATCTTCATAGTGTCATAACTTTGTTATTTTCTATTTTCAAAATGATACATAACTGCTTGCACCATTTTTTCTGCTCTATCGATTGATATATGTTTCGTTACTGTAGCATGTTTCATGGCAATGTGAATGTCTTGTAAAGTTTTACCATAAAAATTTAGCCAGTTTAAGCTAAAACCAAATTTTATAGAGCTTAATACAATACTTATCCTCAGCAATGCTGTTATATTGCAAGTTCAAGTTATTAGTAACTTAACACTCTGGACTACTACTTACACATTTCGTGTCAAAACTCTATCCTACCCTTGGGTTACTTTTTACATGGAACATGTCAAGTTGATCTGGACAAGATTAAATACAAAATTTCTGCGAGTATTGTCATATTGATGCATTTAGTGTCAGCTGTGACAAGGCACAGATCAACTTGACACGTTTTGTGTAAGAAGTGACCCAAGGGTAGGATAGAGTTTTGACGCAAAACATGTAAGTAGTAGTCCAGAATGTTAAAACAATTAGTTTAAACTCTAGTAAATGACAGATATGCCCAGGACCTAGGCAAAGAAAGAAACAGGCACTCTTACTTTGTAAGACCTAATAAATTTTATTACCAGAAATTTTTAAAAAGCAAATAATGTAAGCCCCTGGGTGGGTTTAGAGCCTACTGTAGCTAATATCTAAAAACAAACTTAGGTTTTATGTTAGTAAAGTGTCATTAACACTAGAAGCAGCTTCAATATATAGGTAATGAAAATAATACAGGGTGACTGGTTTCTTTTACATTAATCTAACTTAAACAAACATGATTTTTACATACTGCCATAAGATGTGCCATTTCATCTGGGTTAACATCTGAAACAGGATCAGATTCTGTTGGTGAAGGAATATCATCATCTTCACTCATAGATGCCCTGGTATCTCCACCTTAAAGAAGTAAAAAAATTATACAGGCCTTAAGTTAAAAGAACAGTTTGCTAACCCTTATTTCACTTACACTCCTAGCTGTCAGTAACTACCATGCTAAACTGGGCCTAACTCCTAAGTATAATAATAATAATAATTTTGGTACTTTTCCATTATCCGCCCCCATGCAAAATTTAAACATTTCTACAGGATTCCAGTTTTTTAAAAATTTTATTAAACAAATGTAAATAAGATTCCAGTTTTTTTAACAATTTTAGGTACTTTTCCATCATACCCTGGCAATATAACTATAACAGGATATAATTATTAGAATAAAAGGTGTTTAAAATTAATCAAAACCTACAGAAAATTATTGAATGCCCAGTTAGGTCAACTGTATGCTCTTGACAATTGGTTGTCATGATATTTTCGTTAGTTTTAATGAAAATATCATGACAACCTAACCAATTGTCATTTTTTAATAGGGGGCAGATAACAGAAAAGTATCATAAAGTACCATAATTTTTTGTCAGTGACTCAACCTCTCAGGTCTATGTACCACTTTGGCAAAACTTTGCTATCTAGAGAGCGTTCGGTTATTATTGAATGTTTCACCAACAGTTTCAGAACTTTGTTTTGGTTCATTTGTGCAAGATATGAAGGTCATATTTGAACACAACACACCAAAATACATTAGAAATTTAATGTATTTTGGATGAAACATTCAATAATTACACCCCCCCTTGGTTAGCACACATAATTGGAGAACACACAGGTTTAGGTTAGGTTAGCAATCGGAGAATACACAGGTTAGGTTATATATATATATATATATCCCCACAAGGGGGTTCTAAGCTCGTGCTCTTGAGTGCTCTTTGTGCTCGTTTGTACGTGCTTGTTCCTGGAGGTTTCACGTGCGCCCTCCCGGCCCTAGCACCCAAGGATGATGGGGCTCGACCCTGCAGTCCTTGTCATCCTTGGTCTTTTTCCACTTCGACTGTCCCCTCCACCCTTTCTTTTTCCTCTG
The DNA here is from genome assembly GCA_023014485.1 of Bathynomus jamesi. Lineage (NCBI taxonomy): Eukaryota > Metazoa > Arthropoda > Malacostraca > Isopoda > Cirolanidae > Bathynomus > Bathynomus jamesi. The sequence goes on from JAJOZX010002810.1 coordinate 592,802, forward strand.
TCTTTCCTCTCACTTTTTCTTTGTTTTTCCGCCGAGATATGCCCTTTTAAATAGAGGCGAATCGGTTCTTCCCGAACTTAAAAAAAAAAATATATATATATATACTGGTATATATATTATATATATATATATATATATATAGATATATATATATATATATATATATATATATACTGGTATGTATATATATATATATATATATATATATATATATATACTGGTATGTATCTATATAATATATATATATATATATATATAATATATTATATATATATATATATATATACTGGTATATATATATAATATATATATATATATATATATATATATATATATATATATATACTGGTATGTATATATATATATATATATATATATATATATAATATATATATATATATATATATATACTGGTATATATATATATATATATATATATATATATATATATATATATATATATATCCCCGCAAGGGGGTTCTAAGCTCGTGCTCTTGAGTGCTCTTTGTGCCGTTTGTACGTGCTTGTTCCTGGAGGTTTCACGTGCGCCCTCCCGGCCCTAGCACCCAAGGATGATGGGGCTCGACCCTGCAGTCCTTGTCATCCTTGGTCTTTTCCACTTCGACTGTCCTCTCCACCTTCTTTTTCCTCTGTCTTTCCTCTCACTTTTTCTTTGTTTTCCGCTGAGATATGCCCATTAAATAGAGGCGAATCGGTTCTCCCGAACTAAAAAAAAAATATATTATATATATAGATATATTTTTTTTTTGGGCCACCCGGTATATATATATATATATACATACCAGTATATATATATATATATGTATATAGATATATATATATATATATATATATATATATATATATATAATATATGGTATGTATGTATGTATATATATGTATATATATATATATATATATATATATACATTATATAATATATATACTGGTATGTATATATATATATACCGGGTGGCCCAAAAAAAATGGCACCAACTTATTCTAGGGCTTGATGGTTATAAGCCCATATAATGCCCAAAATTGGCTTCCAAACAAAATATACAAAAAAAAAAAGTTGCGCATTTATATTTATTCCTTGATCCTAATTTTAAATGAAATTTTTCATTCCACACCCCTCAAGATGGGATGAGAGAATCTGATAAGAACATTATACAGCACTACGTGAGAAAAAGGATATTCATTAAACAGAATCCTTTACGAATTCCAAATAGAAATTGGAAAAAAAGAACTGTGGCACATTTTTTACAAAAAAACTTAAAGAAACCGGCAGCAGTCAACGGTCTGGGAAGTGGTCGACCAAAAAGTATTAGAACGCCAGAAAACATTGAAAAAGTAAATGAAATGGTTTTAAGTCAAGAGGAACAACCGGAACAAGTAAAAGTGAACGTGAAGTTTGCGAAAAGAAACCGGGATTTCACGTTCATCAGTACAGCGAATAATTCGAAAAGATCTTGGGTTGAAACATTAAGAGGGTGAAGGTTACTGCTTTATCGGAGCCTGTGAAAGAAAGACGTTTCCATCGATGTAAAAATCTATTGCGAAGATTTCGGTCAAATGAGTCTGTGAAAAAAATTTGGTTTTCTGATGAGAAACGATTACGGTGAAACACCACGAATACCCAAATGATCGGTTCGGCAGCAGTGGCGACAAAAAACTCATGTTGACCCAAAACGACTTTGCGTGAAAAAAAACACTTTTCAGATTCGATAATGGTTTCCCTTGCACGTCATCTGAGAACAAAACATCCATCATTTTTATTCAGCGAGGCGTTAAAATTAACTCAATTTACTACTGTAATGACATTTTGTCTCCAATTTGTCAGAGATCAAGGAGACGAGCACTGATTTGTGTTCATGCAAGATGGAGCCCCATCTCATACAGCCAAGGAAACAATAACATTTCTCAATAATAATTGTCCTGGTTTTATCGAACAAATAATTGGCCACATGCAACCCAGATCTAAACCCCATTGACTACTCGTGTGGTCTGCCTTAGAGAGAGAAGTCTACCATGGTCAGAAATCCGTGATGTGAACCATCTTCGTGAACGAATTCAGGCTGCATGGGAAAATCTCTCACAAGTGACGATCTCGAAGGCAATTTCAAAATGGAGGGCGAGATTACAGGCTGTGGTTGACCATAATGGAGGGCAGATTGAGCCATTTATTGAAAATTAGGTTTAACTTAAAAGGAATAAATATAAATGCGCAACTTTTTTTGTATATATTTTTTGGAAGCCAATTTTGGGCATTATTGGCTTATAACCATCAAGCCATAGAATAATATTTAAAGAGAAAAGAATTATCTTTCATTTGGTTGTTTCTTTAAGTCCCTAGCTGCATGTATTGAGATATCACTTCTCAAAATTGGTACCATTTTTTTTGGGCCACCCTGTATATATATATATATATATATATATATATATATATATATATATATATATATATATATATATATACTGGTATATATATATATATATATATATA